>LR749700.1:1454431-1633645 GCA_902729485.2 Mus minutoides
TCTTTTTTGAGAACTTTAGGTTGGAAGTTGATTTTATTGGATATTAGAATGGCTACTCCAGCTTGTTTCTTTGTACCATTTGCTTGGAAAATTGTTTTCCAGCCTTTTTCTCTAAGGTAGTGTCTTTGTCTCTGAAGTAGGTTTCTTGTATGCAGCAAAATATTGGGTCCTGTTTACATAAACAGTCTGTTAGTCTATGTCTTTTTTTGGGGAATTGTGTCCATTGATATTAAGAGATGTTAAGGAAAAGTCATTGTTGCTTCCTGTTATTTTTGTTATTAGAGTTGGAATTCTGTTCATGTGGCTATCTTCTTTAGGATTGTTAAAAGATTACTTTCTTTCTTTTTGTCAAGCTTAGTTTCTCTTTTTGTGTTGGAGTTTTCCCTTTATTATTCTTTGAAGGGCTGGATTTGTGGAAAGATATTGTGTGAATTTGGTTTTATCATGGAATACTCTGATTTCTCCATCTATGGTAATTGAGAGTTTTGCTGGTATAGTATCCTGGGCTGGCATTTGTGTTCTCTTAGGGTCTGTATAACATCTGTCCAGGATCTTCTGGCTTTGATAGTCTCTGGTGAGAAGTCTGGTGTAATTCTGATAGGCCTGCCTTTATATGTTACTTGACCTTTTTTCCCTTACTGCTTTTAATATTCTTTCTTTGTTTTGTGCATTTGGTGTTATTTGATGGGAGGTTTTTCTTTTCTGGTCCAAATTATTTGGATTTCTGTAGGCTTCTTGTATGTTCATGGGCATCTCTTCCTTTAGGTTTGGGAAGTTTTCTTCTATAATTTTGTTGAAGATATTTACTGACTATTTAATTTGGAAATCTTCCTTCTCATGTATACCTATTATCCTTAGGTTTGGTCTTCTCGTTGTGTCTTGGATTTCCTGGATGTTTTGTGTTAGGATCTTTTTGCATTTCAGATTTTCTTTGATTGTTGTGTCAATGTTTTCTATGGTATCTTCTGCACCTGAGATTCTCTCTTCTATCTCCTGTATTTTGTTTGTTATGCTTGCATCAATGGCTCCCGACTTCTTTCCCAGGTTTTCTATTTTCAGAGTGGTCTTTCTTTGCAATTTCTTTATTGTTTCTACTTACACTTTTAGATCCTGGATGGTTTTATTCAATTCTTTCACCTATTTCAATGTGTTCTCCTGTATTTCTTTAAGGGAGTTATTCATTTCCTTCTTATAGTCCTCTATCATCATCATGAGAAGTGACTTTAGATACATGTCTTGCTTTTCCGGTGTAATGGTGTATCCAGGACTTGCTATGGTGGGAGAGTTTGATGCCAAGTAACCTTGGTTTCTGTTGCTTCTGTTCTTACCCTTGCATTCTGCTATCTGATTATCTCAAGTGCTCCCTGGCCTCAATATATCTGATCAGATTCTGTCCTTCTTGTAATCCCAGTTAAGTCAGGACTCCTCAGAGTCATGTTTTCTCTGTGATTCTGTGATTCCAGGATCCTGTGATCCTGAGATTCTGAGTGTTCAGTGTTTTGGGCAGTCAAGCTTCCTCTGAGACCCTGAGATCCTGGTGTGACTAAGCTCCTGGAATCCTGGGATCCTGAGATCCTGGGATCCTGGAATCCTAAGATCATGGGTGTGTTAGAGCACCTAGAAGTGGTATCTCCTTTGGGGACTATGGGGCTGTCTGCTGTGTTTGAAACCAAGGTAGACCAGTGCAGACTAGAAGGAACTCGAGCTGCTGATTGGGCAGGGCTCCTGTGTTCCTCCTCCTGCTGGCCCCAGGCACTCCCAGTTGTGTTGGAACAGATGATGTGTTCGATTCAGGAGTGATCCTAAGATCCTGCGTGTGCTAGGGCGCCTGGTTGGGGGTGGGGGGTGGGTGGAGAGTCCTATGGAGACCTTGGGACTGTCCGCTGAGTTCGTGATCTAGGTGGCCTGGAACTGGTGCCAACCAGTGAAAATACTTTCTGTTTAGGTGTCCCATCTCTAGTTTCTGTCACTGTTTATTATTATATTCTTAAAATTCGAGATAACTTTTATATTTATACATTTATATTATATATTCATTATATATAAATATATATTTTACACTTAACATATAAATGTATTTTTATATTTTATATACACCTCAATTCTATTAATTAGTTTAATTTAATTTAATTAATTCACCAAAGTTATATATTAATAATTTAATGATATTAATAATTTATTTAAATTAAATATATAAATTCAATATATAAAAATTTTATTTAATTATTTTATTATTAAGTATGAATATATCACATATGAAGTAAAAATATTTGTAAGTTAATAATATTCATATAACTATATAAATATTTATATATATAATATACTGTATTTAATATATATTTATAAAATACATATTTGTAGTTTTATAGAGAATTTACATAATGTTATTCTTATGATTTTTTTCAGAAAGTTTTTTTTGTTTACAGAGATACTGCTATATTTTTGTGTTGATTTTACCATATTTATTTCTTCTTAATCCTAATAGTATTTTTTAATCTTTAGTATTTTATATAGAAAATTATATTGCCAGCAAACACTGACACATGTTACATTCATTTCCACTTTGCATGGCTTTATATTTTTCTCCTTTACTTGCTTTGTCAAAGACTTCTTATATTATTACTATTTTTTATAGAACTGAGGAGGGTGGCTATGCTAGTGTTAGTCCAGATCTTAGATGAAAGGGCCAAGCCAGTGTCTGAGACTAGCTGTGGGAAGCCTGACAAAGGGAGGGTTCGGGACAGGACGTGAGAAATCTTGTTTTCAATAGTTATCAAATAGACTCAGTCTTGTTTGCCCCTTTCACTATCATGCTCATCTGTTATACCCCGTGATGGTATCAATGATAATGAAGATTACAACATTAAAGTCAAGCTCTTAAGTCCATATGGCGTGAAACATATCAAATGCTTTGTGCATATTAACTCACTTAGTCCCCAAATTAATCTATGGAGTTGATATTATTTTCTTGCATCTGTGCAAAAAAGCTTGGGGTGGTTGAGTAAGTTGCCCATGTTCTGCCAGGGCAGTCTGGCTGCAGAATCAACCCCATAATGAATAAGGCTTTATAGTCATCTAACTGAAAGTCTTGCCTCTTGGCTAGGCTTAGATTGCTGCCGTAGGTAATGTTCTTAAAATACTATGTTGGACATTTTACTTCTGTGCTCAAAAGCCTTTTTGGCTTCTTCCCAAACATGTAGTGAAGTGCAAACTCTCCATCCAGGCAGCACATGGTTTGGCTCTGTCCAGTCAGAACAATATTCCGTGCTCCTCCCAGCCACCTGGTACCTGACAGGGAGACTGTTCACCGCCTGGCTCCTTACCCCTCACTCTTCTGTACCGTATGTGTGACAGGTGTTTTTTCACTGTGTCTTTGGTTATTGCACTCTCTCTGCTAAGTATTTTCTCCCTGTGCTTTTCTCGTGTAGCTATTCAAGCCCGGTATCAGACTTGGGTTTGACAGAGTGACCAAGATGTCATGAGATGCTTAATTTGTTCCCTCAAACAGAGGGATGTTTAGTTTAGAGGATCAAAGCTTCATAGGGACAAAACCAGCCTTCTTCAATAAAAAGGGACTGCCATGAGAACAAGGTTCAGAGAGGTTTTATTCAGCCTGAGGCCATGACAGCTCAGATTTGTGGGTTGAAGTAAAGGGGAGACAGTAAGTTCTTTTATCACTAAGGAGCTCTTGCTTTTATATTTGAGGTCACTGAAGAACAGGTTGTTTTTACATTTTACAGCAGCGATCAAACAACTTTCTGTAGCCCACTGCTAGCCCACCAAACTCCCCGGAAGGGTTAAAACATGCAAAATTTAAGTCCTTTTTGCTGTGGCATCCACCCAGAAAACTCAATTCCATTGGCTTTTATCTTTGCTAGGAACAGAAGGTGTCTGAATTAAGAGTTATTAAATTCCGATATTCACAAATTGAGATACATTCACTTATAAGCTTACCAGAGAGCCGTAACTTAGCAAATGGCGTTCAGCGATTGAAAGCATGGTGAGACTTCTACCATGCATACTTAGAGGGAGGGACTAGGAACTTAGAGCAGAGTCCCACATTCGTTGTTCCATGACTGATTGTTGCCTCCTCCTGTCAGTGATGACAATTTGATAATGTTTCTAATGCATTTTTGGCAAGGTTTGTTTTAATTGAAGTGATTGGTTTTGTCGTCGTCTTGTTGTATATTTAACTGATTGTGTGGGTTGTTATGCAATCTTATAGTTTATAGTAGGATGTATCTGCTTTAAAGAGATCTTGGAGCCCACATTTTCCCAATTACTTTAAAGCCATATATTTAGCTCATCTATGAACCATCTTTAACTCTGTTGACATCTCTCTATTTCTATTTATATAAAGCACAGCACATTCTTGCTGCCACTTCCTAATGGCTTTGCTTGCGCGATGATTTATTTATTTTTCTTATTGACTGTCACTGTGTTCCCAGTAAAGATGGTGGACTCTGGGGTCTGCAGTGTCTCCTGCATGCTTCTGACAAAAAAGAGTCACAGAAAGGACCTTTGTATGTTCTGATTTTGACACTTCATGATTTAGTGACTGCTGAGTGAAGTCTGGTGACCATCCATGCCTCTGACTTCAAGGCTCTGGCTTTCCTTCCACCCAATCAAGCTACAGTATGGCTAGGAACGTACAGACCAGGTTTCTTGAGGACTAACATACTAAAAAGGTATTTTCTTGGATATGAAATGCTGAAAATGGGGTTCAAAAAGAAAAAAAAAAAAGGAAACACACACCTTGTTCCTTAAAATCAACGGAATTTCTGCTGGTGTTAACAATTATCTTTTGCAAACAAAACTTTAAGATCAAATCATGCTGGGATAGAGTAGTTTCAAAAGGAATGATTATTCATGCAGATAGCATTAAGTATTCCAACAGGACCTCATTTCATACGATTATAGGTTTCTCCTAAAAGAAATTGTAATCTTTGTGATGAGCATGGGGAACTATTTCTCCAATACAAATCCAATATATTTTTGGCCAGCCGATTGGTGTTTGCAGCCAGATCATTGAACAAGATATTAATTATTCATTAAGATACTTGGAAGGAGGGAATTTGTATTCTCACACAGTCAAAATTGATGAGGTTTTGCATTCCTGCTAAAGGAATCGCTTATAACCTAATGTTAAAACTCAATCTAACCTTAATAAAGATTTTGATAAAGGCAGCAGTAATTTGAACTTTCTCACATCTACAGAGCATTTGTTTTACTGTGCCCTCATGTCCTATTAAATGTATGTTGAAATATTCTTTTTATACTTAATTATATGGATATGGATTTTACTAGAAATCTCAAGAACATTTCAAACGAAAGTCCATAATCAGTACAGTGGAGATTAACAAACTTGTAGTTGGCGAACAAAATTGCAACTCATATCTTTATAAGACATTTACTGTAGCACATCTTTCAGCATTTTGGTTCTCAGATAAGGAAATATTGGGACTGTAACCACCTTTAATAGAGAGGTAAGTAGCGCTGCCATAGATAATAAAACAGCACAGAGCAGAATTGCCTTTGATGAGGAGCATGGCTGCAGATGTAGCAGGAAGCCAGGCTCGTTGCTCTCACAAAATAGACCAAATCTGAGATTCAGAGTCGCTTTGTATACATAAATAGGTCCGGGGGGCATAGGCCATCCCTCTTCTTTTATTTCATTCACAGAGAAGCATGGACTGCAATCCTAGAACTTGAGAGGAGGGGACCAGGCAAGTGTGTCTGACATTATGCTTTTCTCAGGATGGTGGAAGTGACCCAGGTTGGGGCTGAGATTCTTGGGCTGTGAAGTATGCAAACTATCATTCCAAGAAGCTGCACATGTTTTAGAAGGATGTATTTCTAGGAGACATTCTTTTTGTATGATGGTGATACATGAGTTAAGGATGCCTCTGAATCTAAGGAACATAAAACCTTGGCTCCTGAGGGCATAAACAGTAAGGATTCATGTTGTCTTAAGTCATTGGGAGATCAGAGGAAAAAGAGGCTCCAGACACAAGGGTCTTACATCTCTGTCTGTCCCCTTCTAGAGATGATTCCTATAGTTGTAGCAATGTAATCCAGGATGCATGCTTCCTTATTCAAAGTAGCAGGAAGATGGAAGAAGTTCCCTTCTATGGAATGTATATTCTTGCCTTTGGTGTGACTGGTCAATCCTAGGTCACCTGACCATGCCCAAACCAGTCATTATTTTTGGACAAGTATTACTGTACAAAACTACAGTCTCTTACCCTCTTGTGGAAACTGTTACTGCTCTGAGAGCTCAATAATGACCCGTGTATCCTGTAAGTGACAGGTTATAGAAGAAGCACTTTCAACACGTGGTGCCCAGTGACCCTCAAGGACAATAGTCTTAATGTTGGCTTGTATTAGATCCAATTCAATTCTTTGAATAGTATCAAATTGGGAACAAATTAAGAAATAGTTTTATTCTTTTGTCATAAGATTTGTGTTTGGGGACATTATTTGAAATAGAATATTCTCAAAAAAAAAAAGATTTCTGTTTACTTATAATGCCTGCTGTTTTCATGGACCAAAATTTTATGTTTTCGTTTGCCATTTCTCTGTACTTGTGAATGTGTGTGTGAATGTAGTGTAGGTGTGCCTATGTGTTTGTGTGGAGTGTGCATATAAGCATGTGGATTTGAGTGTACAGATGTGTGTACCCAGAAGCATGAGGTCAGCGTTGGAGGAATTGGAATACCAATTCCTTAATCAGTCTTCATCCTAACATCATTTGGGTTGCTTTTTTTTTTTTTCCCTCTTCCTCTGACTAAACCTGGAGTGCATCTATTATTGGCTAGGGTATTTGCCCAGTGCGCTCCTGCGTTCTGCCTGTCTCTGCCTTCCCAGCTCTGAGACTGCCAGTGTATACCAGCATACAGCTTTTTCTTTCTTTCTTTCTTTCTTTCTTTCTTTCTTTCTTTCTTTCTTTCTTTCTTTCTTTCTTTCTTTCTTTCTTTTTTTATTAGATATTTTCTTTATTTAAATTTCAAATGCTATCCTGAAAGTTCCCTATACCCTTCCGCCCCCTTGTCCTGATCACCCACCCACCCACTCCCACTTCCTGGCCCTGGCATTCCCCTGTACTGAGGTATATAAAGTTTGAAAGACCAAGGGGCCTCTCTTCCCAGTGATGGCCGACTAGGCCATCTTCTGCTACATATGCATCTAGAGACACGAGCTCTGGGGGTACTAGAGATTAAATTCACGCTTGTGTAGCAAGCACTGCAGGGACTGAGCTTCTCCCTACAGAGAGAAGCAAGTATTAGTTGCTTTCAAGACTGAACAATAGAAAAAAAAAAGATAATATAACCATAACCACCACTACCACCACCACCACAACAACAAAACACCTATAAAGTAAGCAAGAACTGTAATCTCCATAGCAAATCATCTTCTTCACGATTATGCCAGATTTCATCATTCAAAGCATTTATGTGCTTTAGCCTCTTTTTCCTGCCTTGTACTCTTATATGTTTTCTCTAATGATTTCCAAGTGTTTTAGTTCCTACAATTTTCCTCTCATCACTGTGTTGCCAAGCTAGGGTTTTCTTTTGATATATTTATTACAAATAAATTTTGTATGTTTAGATTTATAAATTGATTTTTTATGACTTAATCTAAAAGGAAAACTACACTCTTCTTTTGAGGAATATAGACGGGGGAGACACAAGCAAACCAGAGCACCGTACTCTTCTTCATGAGCTTGACCAGTGTGTGTGTGTGTGTGTGTGTGGGGGGCCATGTGCAGCAGTGGATCTGTGGTGGTAGCAGGGTACTTTTATCTCAGACTGTAATAGTAGGGGACTTTTTATCTCAGATATAGCGCTATCAGAAAAGGTCCTGTAACTTTAGGTGAGCACACCAGGGGCTTCTCTTCTGTCAGTGTGGTGCTCTAGATGCACAGGACAGGAAACAATTTCTCCATAGCATCTACTAAGAGCTACAGCAGGGCACAGTAAAGTAATTTCTATTTACTCAGGGCAATTTCATTTGATTCCTTCTGCTCTAGCATCATTTTAATCACTACCAACTCCCACTTTAAAAAGTTATCCTCTAGCTGGCAAAGCACAGGGTGTTGCTCATGCTGCAGCAGGACACAGTGGTGGTGGCTACTAGACTGGGCACTAAGGGATGAGAACAGGTGCATTTTACATTTAGTGGTACCTACAGTGTTGAAGGTACAGACTGATTATTTGGTGTGCCAAGGGTCATCTTCATGAGCATAGACCTCCATGTCCCTCCTTCAAAGTTGTGTTCTTTAATAGAGACATAGTAACAGACAAACATGCCTTCTTGTCAGGTTTAGGACCAGCAATTATACCACATAGTCACATAGCAGAACTCTGGGCTACCACATTTGTTTAGCTAGAATAGAATCATTGTCGGGCATATCCTAGGGCAGCAATTTGGTGACTCACTTTAAACCCAAGTAGCATAGGCCTTAGTAGGGCCCATGCTAAGAGAACAATAGGAGAAGGGTATGGAGAGTGGCTGGCAGAAGGCCACACCTTCCTGGGTTATTGACAGGTCACATGGAAGATGCCATTGCTTGATGGTCTCACTTGGATGTTGTCATCTCTCAAACGGCCTTCTGAGAGATCCTGGACATTCGTGCAGATTTGCAGAAGCTTAGCCTGAGAAGGACTTTTATTAGACATGAGGAAGCCTCAGTCTGTCAGTCTCCAGACATTTGTCCACTAAGCTATAGGAACCACCACAAGAAGGAGACTGTTCGGCCTCTGTGATTTAGTCTTGGCATTTTCTTGAACTAGCACTACAAGGTGTGATCAGCTGACTTCCAGTTCTGAGAGCAGTAAAAACTACAGTAAGAAAAAGGGGTTTAACTGAGCAGTGGAAATCAGTCATTTCACATGAGTCTATATCTATCTTCCCTCACTTGAATTCACTTTCCCTGGTGAAAATCTCCCAGGAGAGCCTCAGAAGTACTGGGTTGAAGAATCAAAGAAACCGTTTTGGAGAAAGTAAATAGAAGTTGGCTATGTAATGGGACTTGTGTTGTGGAGGTTGGAATGACACGGTGGAGTGGATAGTTTTCACTCTTGCTGGAACTGAGTAGTTAGAGGCAGGGACAGGAGACTACTTTGAACAACATCCCAATCGTGTAGGCATGAGGTGATAAGGATTTAAAGCAGGATAGAAGAAGGACAGAGAGAAAGAAGAAAAGTGATATACGAAAACCGAAGAAATGAAGAACATGCTACAGACTAGCCACCACCATGATGGGTGATAGTGACAGTAGACAGAAACCACGGTGGGTGTGTTAACAGCAGCTTAAGCCATTTGCCATTTGCCATGTACCAAGTTAGAACAGTCAGTTCAGCCCGCTAAACATCCTGAGAGGTAAACATTCTACTTACCAAGTAGTGGAGAGTTACATAGGTGAGGTTGAGAAGTTATATCACTCATCAGTGGTAAGACTTACTCTGAACATCTGCAGAGCCCCAGGGACCAAGAAGTGTTATGGGAGGTTTGGTAGAGAAGATCACAAGGAAGCAGCAGACAGCTGCTTCCCTTCTGAATCTCAAGGTTGTGGGTGGCTTGTGGGAGGATGTGAGAAAGTGAGTGGGCCTGGCTAATCAGGAAGGCATCTGGCATGTGACAGGAGAGGGTCACCAATTGGATGATTTAGGGACTTTGAATAGCTCGGGTGCCTGAAGTATTAATTTAAAAAAACAAAAAAACAAAAACAAAAAAAACCCAAGTGGTAAAATCACTTTCTGCCATCATTTGAAATGGGTGTCAAAATCCTATTAAAAAGCAGAGGATGACTGGAGACTCTGCACTCAAGAGGAAAAACAGTTTCTAGCTTTTGTAAAATAACTATTGAACATGTCAAGTATTTACTTTCCATTGCTGCTATAATGATGCTTCAATATCTCTCATGGAGGGATGAAATGGGGAGGGAGAAGCATTTATATAATGCAAAAATGAAATTATGATGCCAAATATTCTTCATAACAATTTTGAGTCAGTTCCTGAGCAGGTCTGTGGAGGCTGTTAAAATGTGAGATTACAGCAGAAAACCAATTTCAATATAAGCCTATGGAGATCCCATTACAACGTAAAAGTGAAATGTTGCTACTGTATGTTATACCCTTCCCCCAGAAATGGATAGAAAGCAATACAAGCCCTGCATGCCTATGTAATATTTTTGTCTAGCATGTATTTGTTGATTGAACAACATTCTCCAAAAGTATGCTGACACAGCATCCCTACCTCAAATGCCAGTTATCTTACTGCGAATAATATTTTATTTAAAGGGATTATGATGTAAGTCACCTGGGTAAATTTGAAAGCAATTGAATTCAAAGTATTGGGCTATAACTGGCTAACTTAATTGAGAGAGTGGGGCAATCAGATGTTTAGTGTACTAATGATTCCCAGTCCTGGTGACATCATAGACTCATATAGGGGATTTGAAAGGATACCCATGTCCAAATTATATCCCAGATTAAGTTTAATATACTCTTCGTGGTTTCATGGTATTAGTATTCTAATGTTTAATACTGATTTACAATAAACCCTCAAAGCCAGATTCAGCAGGGCCCTCTGTATGTGACCCCCCCCCCAATTCAGAATGAGAACTGCCAGCCACAAGCAGAAACTGCATGCAAATGGATACAGTCACTTATGCCAAGTCCTCCCTCACCCCAGCTGCTATATCAGTTTCAAACTTTGATAGAGGAAATTTTGAGTAATGGGAGAGGGTAGAAGTGGGAGCATTTGAGGCTACTAAGGGAGGTGCATTTATAGTGGCTCACACTCCAAATTTAACTCTTCCTAAAATCCTATTAGCCAAGCTAAGTATATTGCCCGACTCTAAAAGGATCATGGTATTCTGGACCTGGTGAGTTTTCCCTCCTGCTTTGAGATTAATCAGGGATCATTACTGATTAGAGTTTAAGCTGATCAAGTTGTAAGACTCCCATTGGAGCATCTGGTCCAGCTGTAACCATAAGATCCAAGTTTGCCAACTTGGTAGGGCCTTGTATCACTTTCCTGCATTGCTATAAGCGATGTAAAGAAGCAAATACACACCCCCATCAATAAGCACTGCCACTTAGAGCCTTGAAGGAACTCTGACTTAGAAGGAAGTTACCTCTAGGAAAGCAGAGTGCAGGGATCAAAGAAAGCTGGGTCCTTAAGACACTACCCATGAGAACCTGGAACCTCTTCCCTCTGTAGCCATGGCAGATATATAGTTTCCTTCTTATATGAGTTAATTTGAATTTAAATTGTTCAAGAATGGAGGAGAATAGTCAATAATGTAAATTTATAATTTAAATATACATGTGAATAATTTCTAATGTTAAAATAATTATAGATATTACATGTTTTTAGGTTTTTATTTTTATTTTTTATACAAGGTCTTATATATCTCAGACTGACCTTGAGATAGCTATATAGCTGAGGCTGGCTTTGAATTCCTGATCAGCTTGGTTCCACTTCTCAATTGCTGGATAATGGGCATGCATGAAGCACCAAACTCAGTTATTGTTTGTTTTTTTTTTAATGACTATTAAAAATGAGAAAAGATAAGAAGACTTCCAGAAAGTAGGTTTTATGAGACTTACATTTTGCCTCAAGTCCTAAATAAGTGTTTTAGGATGTATTTTTCAGTAATTCTTGGTGAATAAATTGAGATGGTTGGGAAGAAGAGAGCATTCACGGTGGAGTTTAGTGACATGACCCATTTTCATGTCAATTCAAAGACCTTCAGCTAAGGAAAATCTCCAAATCCAAGTTCTCTCCCTTTAGTAAAGCTAAGAATTTGAACATTATGTGTAATATCATTTCAGCACAAACTGAGAGATCATTGCTGCATACTCTAATTCATATGTGGAGTTTAGCAGCAGATATTTAGATTTATGTATTTATTCTTGAGTACCTGTAGAATTAGTTAGGGGCCAGTGGTAGGGAGAGGGAGGTAAGATCTTAAAGGAAGGGGTAGTAGAACACAGGTGATATTTCGGAGGAGGGATAATGAAGAGTGTGGTGGTTTCAATCGGAATTATACTCATAGGCTCACTTATTGGAATGCTTGGTCATTAGAGAGTAGCACCACTTGAGAGGGATTAGGGTGTGTGGCGAAGTTAGAGTAGGTGTGACTTAGTTGGAGTAGGTGTGGCATAGTTGGAGGAAGAGGGTCACTAGAGGTGGGCTTTGGGGTTTTAAAAATTCAAGCCTCCTATTAAAAAATGAGGTAAAGAGCTAAGCAAAGAATTTTCAACTGAGGAATATTGAATGGCCGAGAAGCACCTAGAGAAATGTTCAAAGTCCTTAGTCATCAGGGAAATCATTTCATATGTTTTAGTTGGAATCTAAAATAGTATACTTCAATATGACTTCCTCATGAATCTTTGGTTTTGGTTAATCCTCTCCCCATCTTCCCCATCCCCTTACCCACTTCCCAGTTAAACCTCCTAACCCACTCATACAATGTGTTCTGATTTAAAATTTTCTAGTATAATTTAATTTTCTCTATTTGTAGCTTAGATATCTTGAAATTTTTACATAATCTCAAGTGAAATTTCTACTGTTAACTTGGTGTGATGACTATTCTTAGTTGTCATTTTGACTACATCTGAAATGAACTACAGTCCAGAAATGGAGTGTAGGTCTCCCCTCTCTTATGGATCATTGACCAATCCATGAGGGCAGTGACAGCAGCGATGTCAAACAGGGGTTCAGAAGCCCTATGAGAATGTACAGGAAATGACCAGAAACACTTGGCAGTAGGCAGATCAACTTTGCTCAGGGTGATTGGAGGCTGATAAGGCTTTGGTGGACTGAGGGCAGGGACAGCAAGGATGAGCAAAGGTAATTGGCTGAGGCCTTAGGGTACTTGGTATACTTCATAACCAAGCATTTCAGGAATTTTAGGTGATGGCTGAACAGGTTTTATCAGGAGAAAGGAAATTGACCCTATAAACTAATTGAGGCTACATGACATTCCTCAGGTAGAGGGAAGTGTGAGGGCTTAGAATAACCCCAGACAAGGTCAGAGAAGGAGAAACTCTGTTAACAAATGGAGTCCTCCTTTGAGTGCTGAGTGTCAGAAGGCTATCTGATCAATGGTAGACTCTGACCTTAATTAGCAGTTTTTCCATACTGGAGGGCACACCTTTGAGTGATTTTTTTTTTTTTTTTTTTTTTTTTTTGTGGGGCAGGGGAAGCTTGGTTTGAAGTGAGTGAATCCATTTCTAACCTAGAGGTAGGATTAAAACCTTGGATTTGGATGTTGAGTCAGGAAGACATACCTTTAATCTGGGCCACCTCTTTTGTTAGAAGTTTGTGTAAGGACACACGTGGAAGAGGGAAGCTTTTGTTACTTGTTTGCTTATTCTCACCTTGCTAACAAGTCTGGCATTAGAGCCCACTTCTTCAGGATTCTAGAATCTACTAAAGGTGAGATATCCTAGGAATTTGGTTCAAACCAGACCACTAATGAATTAGACAATAGCCTGTAAGTGATTCTACTTAATAAATGTTCTCTCTCTCCCTTGCTCTCTCTCCCTCTGTCTCTCTCCCTCTGTCTCTCTGTCTCTCTGTCTCTCTCTGTCCCTCTCTCTTTGTATTCTGAAAGGGCAATATAAGCCCATTTGTTGCTTTTAAGGACCTCATTTGTCTTCACTTAAGGCCTGATGTCAAAAAAGGTTGTAAGGCACCAGCTTCAGAAATAGTCCATAAGTCCCAGAAACTAAGTTATAAGACACCAGCTCTAGGAAGAAATCATAAAATCAAGAGCAAGGTCATACCCCCACTCTATGAAATATTGCTTTATTTAAAAACAAAACTTTTGACTAAGAAAATTAATCTTTCACTGTATTCTAAACCAGTGGTAACTTCTTTGAAGAAAATGCCAGGCAAAATGTTTATATCCCTAAGAACCTAACAATAGTTATTGCTTGACCTATATATAGCCAGACTTAAGGCAAAGCAAGTTTCTAGAGGGGAGGTAGAAAGTGTAGTCTATCAGGAATTGTGCTATACTACTATAGAGCTTAATGACTGTGTTAATTCATTCATACAGAAGTCTGGGGAATATGTGTGTGAACAGATGTTAAGAGTATGGGATAATGGTGGAAGGAACATAAAATTGGATCAGGCTTAGTTTATTGATATGGATCCCCTGAGTGAAGATTCTAGGTTTAAGATGGAAGCCCACACAGTTAAAATTTTTAAAAAAAAGGTGTGAAAATCTGTTCTAATGGTTGGCTAAAGAATTTGTCAAAAGACTGTCTATTGAAAAGGCATTGGAGATGTCTGCTATTCCTTGGCTTAGTGTTAATGAAGGGAATTTAAGGCTCAGGGAAATTGCAATGTCAGAGTGGGTACACTGAGAAACTTAATCCTTCACAAAGGGGAGGTCCTGAGTACATACTCAACACTAATTCTCCAAGACCCAAGCAGAGTTGTTGGTAGCACTGAATCACCAAAGGCAAGATGGTTGTAGTTATTGTAATGGGCAACATAGACAAAGCAATGTTCATAATGGCCTAACCTGCAATGGTCAGCATAGGCAAAGTAAATTTTATGGTGGCATGACTCATAATGACCTTTAGTACTGGAAAATCAATTATGGTGTTTATCCCAGTGTGGAACAGATAAGAAGTCTATTGAATTTTTGCTTGATCTGTATACGTGGAAAACCTCTTAAACAATGAGAGAACAGCTACATTGGATCATAGCAAATGGGAATCTCAGCTCATGAATCAATTTCCAGACTTGAGCCAGATTGCAGACTCAGAGCCCTTTGAATGAACTGGTGGCCAAATTCTCCTGAGGAAGGATCTTGGTAAAATACCTGAAGGATTTACTGTTAGCCTTTCTCCAGCTCTTCTTAAAGTGACCTACAGTGTTTTACAAGGGTAACTGTGCTGTGGGGAAAAGGAAACAATCAGACTTTCTGGGGTCTATTGGATACTGGTTCTGAATATATACTGATTCTGGGAGATCCCAAGAAACTTCATGGCCGTCCAGTTAAAGTATGGGGCTTATGGAAATAAGCAATGGAATCCTGTATAGAATGGATCAGTATGGAATTTTTGTTTAAGTCAGACTCACAGTAGATCCAGTGGGTTACCCCAACTATCCTGTTTGTTTTTCTAGTCCAGAATGTGTGTGTGTGTGTGTGTGTGTGTACATGTGAGTGTGTACTCAGAAATCTTACACTGGGAACTGGTCTGTGGATTAGGGTTATTATGGTTGGAAAGGCTAAAAGGAAATCTTTTTTTTTTTCTTTTTTTTTTTTTTTCAACTTTTATTAGATATTTTCTTCATTTACATTTCAAGTGTTATCCAGATAGTTCCCTATATCCTCCCCCCTCCCGGCCCTGCTCCCCTACCCACCCGCTCCCACCCCTTGGCCCCGGCGTTCCCCTGTATTGGGGCATATAAAGTCTGCATAACCAAGGGGCCTCTCTTCCCACTGATGGCCAANCAGTAGAGGTATTGCAGGATCTTCTGGTAGTACTATGTCCAATTTTCTGAGGAACCGCCAGACTGATTTCCAGAGTGGTTGAACCAGCTTGCATTCCCACCAACAATGGAGGAGTGTTCCCCTTTCTCCACATCCACGCCAGCAACTGTTGTCACCTGAATTTTTGATCTTAGCCATTCTTACTGGTGTAAAGGAAATCTTTAGAGCTGACTCAGGCAAGGAAAATAGTGAATTAAAAACAGTATCTCATCTCTGATGGAACTATAGAAATAGGTGCACCACCAAGGACTTGAAAGATGTAGGGGTAGTGTTTCTTATCACATCTCCTTTAAACTCTATCTGACCAATGCAGAAGACAGATAGACCATAAGGAATATCAGTTGACTATTAAAAATTCAGTTAGTGACTCTGATTACAGCTGCTCTACCAAATGTGGTGTCCTTACTTGAGCAATTTAACACATCTCCTGGTATATGGTAAGCAGCTATTGATCTAGCAACTTACTTTTTCTTAATATCTGTGCATAAGGACCACCAAAAGCAATTTGCTTTCAGTTGGCAAAGCCAGAAGTATATTATTACAGTTTATTTTCAAGCATATAACTCTCCATCTCTATGCACAACTTAGTTAGAAGAGATCCCAACTGTCTGTTACTTCCACAAATATCACATTGTATACTATAGTGATGGCTGTCTTAGTTAGGGTTTGTATTCCTGCATAAAATATCATGACCAAGAAGCAAGTTGGGGAGGAAAGGGTTTATTCAGCTTACACTTCCACATTGCTGTTCATCACCAAAGGAAGTCAGGTCAGGAACTCACATAGGGCAGGAACTTGGAGGCAGAAGCTGATGCAGAGTCCATAGAGTGTGTTGCTTACTAGCTTGCCTCCTCTGCATTGCTTAGATTGCTTTTTTAATAGAATACTGGACCACCTACAATGGGTGGCCCGACTCCCCTGATCACTAATTGAGACAAATGCCTTACAGCTGGATCTCATGGAGGCATTTTCTCAACTGAGGCTCCTATCTCTGTGATAACTCCAGCTTGTGCCAAGTTGACACACCAAACCAGCCAGTACAATGACATTATACTGTTTGGACCAAGTGAGCAGGAGATTGCCACCACTTTGAACTCATTTGAACATTACCCATATGTGCATCAAAGGAAGATAAATAAAGTCAACAAAAATTCAAAGACCTTCAATGTCAGTAAATTTTTTAGTTCAGTGGTATGAGGCATGCAGAGATATTCCTTCTAAGGTGAAGGGTAAGTTATTGCACCTGGCTTTGGAGGACCTTTTTATGTACTGTGTATTCACATGCTGATTTCTATACCCAGAAAACTGGCTGCAGTCCAGATTTTGGCACTATTATTATGAAAGATCTGACTTGGTGTTTTGTAAAACATTGTTCTACATCACCTTCTGATTGGTTAAATAAAGAGCTGGAGCTGAACATCCAATAGCTGGACAGGAGAGGAAAAGGTGGGGTTTCTGGGCAGAGAGAGAGGGAAGGGGAGAAGGAGAGAGAATGTGTTAGAGAGAGCTAGTTGTCTCAGGTGGGGACCAGGGAATTGCCATAGTGACAAGGATGAAGAAGGAGATGTCAGGGTAAGAAGATGATGGCAGGTAATGGGCTATGTGGCTGGGAAGTAGGCCAAGCTACTATTGTCAGGTTAGAGTAGGTGAGTATGTGCTCACCTATAGTGCCTGAAGGTCTTCGTGTCATTATTCAGAACAACGGTGGGCACAGAAAAGCCCCCACGTTTACATTTGGCATCTAATGTGATAGCTAGAATCCAAGCTTGGAGCTTGAGAAGAGTCCTGGTGGGTGGTGGGGCAGTTTCCTAGCAACTTCTTACTGCCTGTAGCTGAGTCAGGGGAGCAGCTGAGGTCAGCTAGCACTACTCCAGTGGAACAGACAGGAAGGAGATGACTGCCAGCCTATGGCTGCAAGAGAATCAAGTCTGTGAGCAGCAGTGTAGAAGGCAGGAAAAATCAAGAGTGTATGCTAGCATGAAGAATCTGCCACATGCTGGCCCAATGGCTTCCCAGAACTGGGAAGCAGGGTGGGGTAGGGTAAGGGCATAACCATTGGTGGCCAAGGGATGCTTGCTGCAGGAGAGGGGTAAAGCATTCAGTGGGCATGGCCCTGGGCTTCCTGGAGTAGCCACACCAAAGGTACTGGTAGTAGTCCTACAAGGACCAGGTGGCTTTGCATGAGTTGTGCTGAGAGAGATGATGGAGAGAGTGCTGGCTGCAGATGGACGAGACAAGTGACAACCCAGGTAGTAGCTGATGCCTGTGAATATGAGGAACATGTGTGAGCAGAGATCAGAAGTAACAGCCCAGTCCAGTGTGGCACATGGGCCCATAGTAACCACAGGAATACATGGCAGCCTAGGGAGCACTATTAATGTTGTGAAAGCAGGCAGAAGGCTGTAGTTATTATTGGGTAGAAGGGCTGGGGTGGAGCCAGCCAGCCACTAGCAGGTGCTAAGATTAACAGCAGAGGGAGACAGAGACATCACACAAAAGAAATTCAAGACCAAAGCACATATGAACTCTGACCAAGTGAATAATTTTGGATTTATGCTGAAGTGCTAAAGAAAGAAAGAAACTGGGTATAAAAACATCATAGACAGATATAAGTAGTTTGAAAGTAATAAAGTCCTTAAAGAGAGAAGTAAGTAAAATTAAAAAGAATAAGACATGTAACAATATAAAACACAATAACACAGAGCTTTTTGACCCTATATAATGCTATGTCAGATGGTTGAAAACAGAGACAGGAAATGAAACGACAAATGACTTAACTGAGATTGGTTCAATACCAATTATAATTACTATCATGTTAGTACTTTGTATTTTATTCTCAATAGCCATAATTACTTTCAATGCCTTCTCAAACAAAAAGGCTTTAGAGACACAGGAAAAATGAAAATATGAAAAGTGAAGATAAGCCTTGGAAAAAAATAGAAAGATTTTTAAATAAAAATGAAAAAGATATTAAGTAGAGACAGAGGAATCAGAAGACAAGAGTCTACTAAACATGATATGCATTTATTGTTCATGAAGCAAATGTTAAATTCTTGGGCAATTCAAAATAGAATAATCTTCCAAGACTGTAAAGATAGGACTGTCTTAAGATTTCAATAGCTGTGAAGAGACACCATGACAGAGAAACTCTTATAAAGAACAACAGTTAATTGAGGCTGGCTTATAGGTTCAGAGGTTCAGTCCATAATCATCAAGGCAAGAGCATGGCAGCAACCAGGCAGGCATGGTGAAGGAGGAGCTGAGGGTTTTACATCTTGATCTGAAGGCCGCTAGGGGAACACTGAGCACCCTCAGGCAACTAGGAGGAATGTTTTCAAGCCTACCCTCACAGTGACACACTTCCTCCAACAAAGCCACACCTACTCTAACAAGGGCATATTTTCTTTTTTTTTTCCAACTTTTATTAGATATTTTCTTCATTTACATTTCAAGTGTTATCCAGCAAGTTCCCTATACCCTTCCCCCTCCCGGCCCTGCTCCCCTACCCACCCGCTCCCACATCTTGGCCCTGGCGTTCCCCTGTACTGGGGCATATAAAGTCTGCATGACCAAGGGGCCTCTCTTCCCAATGATGGCCAACTAGGCCATAAGGGCATACTTTCTAATAGTACCTCTTTATCATCCAAACAGATTCAAACTACCACCATGACAAAACAATATTAGAACGTGGTGCTCAGTTATAGTGGGGATCATGATAGAAAGAAGCTGAGGAGGTATAACAGAGAAATGAGGCCAGAGCTATTAATATTTTCCAAGATCACTTGCTTGGTGAAGGTCCATTTGTTGATGTACAGAAGCAAGTTGTATATGATGAAGCAATCTTGGTATTGTGTTGTAGGGCAGCAATCTTGCTATTGTGTTTAAGTGCTTGGGACAAGTTTGAAGAAACAAGAAAAAAGGTCTGAGCCATTTACTCAAATTATACAAGGTCCAGAAGAAACATTCACTGACTTTTTACAAAGATTGACTTCAGCCATAAATACAAGGGTATCAGATCCAGAGGCTAGGAAAGAACTGATCAAATCTTCGGTATTCAAAACACTAACTCCAAATGCAAAAAGGTGATCAGGCCCCTAAAAGAAAGTTCAGCAACAATAGATGAATGGATTAGAAATACAACTGTTATTGGTTTTCATTCATTTGATATAACTTTAATAGGAGAAGTGATCCCTAAAGGTTTTGATAAAATCCAAACTGTCAAATGTCTTAATTGTGATAATTAAGGTCATTTCAAAATGAATTGTGGAGAAAGCCAAGCTGTTCTGAAAGAAGGCCTCAACCTTCTGGAATATGTAGAAGATGTGGCAAAGACCAGAAGTGGACTAATGAACGTAGATCAACAAATGACACATAGGGTAATTCCCTTGTCAGGAAACACCCAAGGAGACATCTCACAGGTCCCAATATCCAATTCAAATCAGCCATCTCAGGTCAGCAGCAGAGAAATACATAGAATAATTAAACAACAGGCTCATCTCAGGTCTAAGGGCCCTATTCTCAACTTTTCATGGTTTCCAGCTGTGTCCTGGGTACCCACGAGTTAGAGAACCATAGTCTCATCCCTAGCCTACCCTGTTTCTCACTTGGAAGAACACAGGCTGAGGCCCCTATCTTAGGCTATATTTTGCCTGAGTAGCACTTTGATGTGTTCCATGAGCCCAGCGCTCAATTGATGAGGAAGGAATGTAACCTAATGCCTCTGTGTTTAACCTTCCCCAGCTACATCCGGACACCCCAGAGACAAGGACTGGACTCAGTCGGTCCTTTCACCCACAGGAGATTCAGAGTCCTGCTACAGGTGGGCTGGGGGTCATCGAAAAGGGTGACAAACACAAAGGAGTGTTGTATCTGAATGTAATTTCTCAAAGCGAGCACCAGACTTATAATACAGACGAAAACAAGAATGTTAGGTGAAGACAGCAGCCAAGGTACAGTGAGATGCATAATGGTTCTTTACACAAAACAAAGAAAATGCATATATAAAAAGATAGTGGGAGCTAGGCAGTGTTTACAACTGAGATAGGAACAGCCCTATCTAAGATCAGCTAAACACAGGAGCCAGGTGAATGGCCTGATGCAATGCTAGTCTATTGTTAAACCCACCACCAGTGGTCCCTTAGTAAATACCTAATTATCTATTCCTCTTGGCCTAGTGAAAATATGCACCAGGGGAATTCAGTTCTAGCAGACCTTTTCATGAATAATGCAATACTTTAGTTCTTCCTTAAACCACAGCCCTCCTTTTCCCTATGCCATGGTAAATTCTTGCTTATGGGAGTAACTTGGCTGCTCTTTTAAATATCTGTAGGGAATCTCCATTTGTCAGAAGAACTCACCAACTTTCTAATATGCAGTGTAGTCTGCCATTCCTGACTGTAATGAGAATTCTAAGTTTACTATTTTGAACTAGCCCTGAGAATATTAGCTCCTATTCAGCAAACTGTTATGCCTGATTACTGTCAACACTGGGACATTTCATCTGGATGTATAACATTCTTACAAAATTCCAAGCCCAGGGTCAGCTCAAGGACTGCCTAGGACATTGGTGAAAGCCAGGGAGTTAAGTTCAACCTGATTTAGTTATTTGTAAAATCATTTCTTGATTTTACATATAATAAAACAATACTGAAAGAAAGCACACAGATCCATTTGCTGACTAATGCAGGGACAGGTTTGGAGCCTTCTTGCTATGGGAATGTCAAGGTTCCAGAAGGCTAAGTTTCCATGAAACTCTTTACCTTGGGACTGCGTCCAAGCCTTTAGGCCTGTCACACAGACTCCACTGGAGTGGGTGTGGCACAAGGTGAAATGTTAACCCACAGTAGACTTTACCCTTGATTAGCAGAGTTTTCCAACATTACAGGAATTAGAACAGCTAGTCTAAGAGCAGCTAAAGGCCCAGTGTATAGAAGAGTCTACCAACTCTTACAATTCTCCTGTATTGCCATTAAAAAGAAATATGGAAAATGGAGGATATTAACAGATCTGAAAGAAGTCAATAAAATCATTTCGCCAATGGGCTCTTTACAACCTGGAATCCCATTGCTTTCATTGTTATCTAAGGCATGGTATTTTATAGTAATTGATTTAAAAGACTGTGTTTTTACTATATCTTTACTAGAGCAAGATTGAGAAATATTTGTTTTCATTGTGCCTACATTTAGTCATGCCAGCTAAGAGATACCAATGAAGAGTTTTGTCCCAGGAATTTTAAACAGTTCTATCTTATGCCAATATTTTGTACAACAGCTGTTAGGAATAATTTGTAAGAAGTTTTCCCAGTCCATCATTTACCATTATATAGATGATATCTTGCTGGCAGATTCAGATGGAGAGACCTTAGGAGAAAATATTTGATGAAGTAAAGATAATTTTGCTTTATTGCTCCTGAAAAGATATAAAGAAGAGATTCTATTAATTATCTAGGATATAAGATAATTTTACAAAAAAAAATTCCATCACAGAAAGTAAAAATTAGGAAAGACCAATTAAGAACTCTTAATGTCTTTAAAAAATTGTTGGGAAATATTAATTGGCTATGGTCCATAAATGAATTAACTACTCAAGAGCTAAGTAATTTATTTCAAACTTTATGAAGTGATAAGAATTTACATAGTTCAAGAAAATATCTCTAATGCTGAGAAGAATTGGTTGTGGTAGAAAAGAAATTACAGTATGCACATGTGGACCATTTGGATCTAAAACTGGATTGTAGTTTACTTATTTCACCTTCTAGTCATTATCCTGCAGGAATTCATACGCACAGAGAAGATCAAGTCTTAGAATGGATATTCTTAGCACACAGAGTAGAACAATTAAAGACCAATATAGAAAAGGTTTCTAATCTGATTCTGAAAGGAAAAAATGAGGCTTCATCAATTAACAGAAATAAACCCAGCAGAAACCGTGGTACCTTTTACTAATGCTGAAATGGCCTTATTATGGGCAGAAAATGAACACTGTCAAAGAGCTTGCAGTAATTTTTTTTGGGGGGAGAAATTAATAACATATACCCCCAAAGCAAGAAACTTCAGTTTAAAAAGGACTAATTATATTCTCCCCTATATAGTAAAAGGGGCATCAATTTTTGGAGTCTCTACATTCTATACTAATATAAATAAATCAAGAAAAGCAGGATATAAGTCAGAAAACTATAAGTAAAGTGGCTCAGAGACCTTATGGTTCAGTTAAAAATCAGAGTTGTATGCCATTCTTATGGTATTATTAGATTTTTCTGTATCTCTTAATATAGTGACTCTCAATATGCAGAAAAAGTTGTTTTGCCCATAGAAGCCATTTTTATTCAGGATTATTTAGAATTAACTTCTATATTTATTCAACTATAACAAATAATCAAAAATAGAAATCACTCATTGTATATATCACATATCAGATCCTGTATGGGTTTACCAGGCCTTCTAGCACCAGCCATTTGATTAATAAAGGGCTTTTTTGACTATGAGGCATGTCTGGCCCTGGCAGTACCCCCATTCTTCTTCAAAGAATATGTTGTGCATCAACGAATCTCCATATGGAGTTTGCTTTAAATGTGGCAAGTTATCCATTGGGCAAGAAACTGCCCTTGCTTCAACTGATGACAGCATGGTGGTCAAGCTGTGGACAAGCAGGACATGGAAGATTTCAACTGCTGGAACACACACACACACACACACACACACACACAGAGAGAGAGAGAGAGAGAGAGATTCATTGTATTTGCTACTCTAGAGAACCCCGAATAACATTTGGAAACAGTTGGGAGAATCTAATCACTGCTTTCTCTTTCTGTCTGTGTTTATCTCTTAGATTTTTCTTTCTTTTGCAATTGTCTTTTGTTGTCTTTTAACTTATACTAGGTTACATCTGCCTCTAGCTCAAGCTCAGGACATGAATAACATACTTGGGAAGAGTATCTAAGAGAAAAAAGGGGAGTCTTGCTAGACTGTCTCGACCAGCCAGCTTCCAATGGCAAAGAGACAATTACTATTTATTACAGCTCAGGCCTTAGTTGATGCTTGTTCCCTACTAGCTTGTATAACTCAATTAACCTGTTTATTCTAATCTAAGTTCTGCTATGTAGTCTGTTACATCTCTTTCAGTCCAGGTACCTGTTCCTTCCACAGTGTCTGGCTGATGAATCCCCCTCCACTGTTTCTTTCCCAGAGTTCTATCTCTGCCTGGATGTCTTGCCTTTCCTCTCCTGCCCTGCTAAAGGCCATTAGCTCTTTCTTAAACCAATCTGAAGGTGATGGAGAAGAATGTTTACAAACACGGAGACAGAAAACTTCATAAAAATAGCAATATCAAAGTATGGACAGTACTCAGCACTCTGCTGGTTCTGAAATCAACATTTGAAATAATACAAAGACAACTTTTACACAGTGCACAAGAGGACTATCCCAACAAAGGAGATTCTGGTGAAATTTGAGTGATTCTCTTTTCCAGCTCTCAATCTTGAATCTAGTAGTCATGCAGAGTTTGCCTGGATTTATGATAATGCTCAATGAAGTTTGTCAACTAGGGTCTTGATAAAGAATTTGTCTTTTTCAGTAAATCCTTTGATGTTTGTATGCTGAAACGAAAGTGGAATGTAATTTACTATAGGCACACGCAGAACAGATTTGAATGTATCCTGTTTGCCATGATATCACAATGGAATTTTCTACCATTATTGCCAAGGTTTCATATCCTGTGTGGTGATAGTAATGATGTCTGAACTTGTCTGGTTTATCCTTTCCTCCATGTCTCCCACACTGAGCTCATCTTGATTCCTCTCTCTCCCTCCTTTTCTTCCTTCATTGACGAGTCTCTATTATCTCCCATCTACTGTATTGAGTAGTGCACAAACTTGATCCTCATATCGAAGGGGAAGAAAACATACAAGTTATTAAATAGAATGCAATAATTTCCATATAAGGAAAAATTAACTGCTTACCGAACTATCCAATTTGGATAAGAAAAGACTTAACCGAAGATAACATTGAATGAGTTTTAAAAAGCCAAGTTTTATAAAAACTGATGTTGTAGATATGATATTCTTAATATACTTCTGGCCTTTCCCACAGCTATATGAAACTTTGAAGAACAGCCTGAGGCTTCTCAAATCCATGGTCTATACTTGATCTGTGTATTTAGTTATAATTTCACCTTATCATTACTATATTTCTTATTTATATTTTTTGAAAATAGTTTTTTTAATGCCTCCCTACCTTGCAAACATCTCCTAACAATCAATGAGTCAATCAGAAACTACAATCTTCTATCAGTAACTAACAATTTTTATTGTATATATCTATGGTGATTTGAATATGCTTAGCCGAGAGAGTGGCACTATTAAGAGGTGTGGCCTTGTTGGAGTAGATGTGGCCTTGTTGGAGGAAGTATGTCACTGTGGGGGTGGGCTTTGAGACTCTCCTTCTAGCCACATGGGAGTCAGTCTTCTCCTAGCTGCCTTCAGAACAAGAGGTAGAACTCTCAGCTCCTACAGTGCCATGCCTGCCTGGATGCTGCCATGCTTCCTGCCATAATGATAATGGACTGAACCTTTCAACTTGCAATTAAGTCTCTTCACAGCAACGAAACTCTAACTAAGACAGCATCTATGTATTTATGTATGAATAAAGGTATGTATGTAAATGTGTGAGGTATACATATGGAAGTTAGAAGAAACTTGATAGAGTAAGTTCTCTCCTTCTACTATGTGGATTATGGAGATCAAACACAGGTCTTTCCATCAAGCTTGGTGACAAGTGTCTTTATCCACTGAGACATCTCTCTGGACCAAATTTTTTTTTTGAAAAAGACATCTCTGAGAGTACATTCTTGTATGCATAGCTGATAGCTCTTGCTTGGCAGTCCTTACTGACTTTTAAGCATATGGTCCTTGTGAAAGGGTTGCCCAGTGTGTTGAATATTGTCCAAAATGGAGTCTAATCATGTAAAAGACACACAGATGGAGCTGGCATGAGTACTCTGGTGGACTATGAAGTTAACTTACATTATTTTCCATTGCATTTTAGTTTGTTTTATGACTTATTGACAATAGATTTGATTAGAGTAGAAATGTTCTAGGTTGGTTGTCTTATTAATATTAGGTTTTAATGTCTTGGCTTTGAGTAATGTTTTAGGAAATCTGAAACCTTTCTATGCCATGTAATTGAATAAAGTAGTAGGTGATAGTCAACTAAGAGATTTAGATCAAAATACACAGCCTTCTGCACTGCACAGCAAAGCACAGATCACTAGTGCTCTTCACCACCACCAAGGAACATTGTACCTAGTAGTTAAATATTTACAGAGTGTTTCTGGGTCTTGATAGCTAGTGATGTGGCAAGCTTGTCTAACCTGTTGCATCATGTCTCTTATTTGTAAAGTTAAAATTGTATCAAGTCAGAATGTTTTCCTGTAATAAGTTTTCTAATAGTCTTTAAATAAGATCATGGAGAAGTAAATAGTATAAAAGATATATGATTGAATGTATACTCATTCTGGACTTTTCAAAGGTCTAGGACCCAGAGATGCAAATAAAATCTCGTGAAAGATTCTCTCAGAGAAGTAGTTTCCAGAGAGAAGTGTTTTCTTCCTTGCAATGTTGATAAAACCTGCATTACAAAATAATCTTATGTGGAATATGATGACTCTCATCTAGAATGCTCAACCAGGGGCTGTGTAATGATGGGAAAAATGCTGTAATCTTTTTCTCACTGAATTTCTAGATGGATCATTTTCTACTCAACATTCTGTCCTCCTCATACTATGAAATTCCATCTCTAATCCTCCCAAGGTCATAAAGGCACAGCATCCTATGAGATAATCATTCATTTCTCAAGGGATGACAGTCCTGAGGGTGAGACTCTCTTATAGTCAGAAAGTGAAAATTTTATTTTTAAACAAAGCCTTGAAAATAATTGGATCTCTGGGTCATTTCATTATGCTTGCTGTGTCTTTCTTAATTTGAAGGTAATTTCCTCCCAGACTCATTCTTTTATCATTAGTGTCTGTGATCACCAGGCATATGCTCAAAGCAAGAGAAAATGAACTTAATCTCCAAGGAAGTTGCATGTACAGTGGTGGCAGGTGCCACACATTCTAACTAGACCCACACATGAGTCCTTCTGAGGTCTGCACATGGTGCTATTAGAAAAATGATAAAGTAAACCAACAGAGCTAAGGGGAGCATTGGCGACTTTCTTGAGGAATTGATGCCTAAATAAGCTCAGAGGGTAGGAGCAGGAAGAAAAGCATTCCAGTCGGATAAAGCACATGAGGATGGGACACATGGGCAGGAGACAGTAAAAGTGGAGTGAGGATCACAAAGCAGAATGCAATAGCAAGAGTCAACCATGATGCACAGCTGGAAGATAGGACGAGGGCACACAGAGCCTTCTACACTTGACACCATCTGGGCTTTCAACTTTATTCCAAATGGTATAAGTAGAGAAAGAACAAAATATAATGGCATTATTGGGACAACAACATATTGTCATCTGTTGACAACATGACAGATATACTGGAGCTGTTAGGAGATTATGGAGGGAGAACCCAGTGGATAGGAAATCAGCTACAAGCCTGGTCCAGGAAAAATTCATCAAGTTCAGGTGGAAGTTCAAGGACTATTTTTTCCTGAATAAGTACTGTTTGGCAGGATACATATTTTTAGTATGGATGTATATTAGAGAATGTTGCATTGGTATTAATTGGTGAGACTGATCTGAATTTGCAAAGCTCATTACCTATACATGGAAAGATCATAGAAATAAGACAGTATCACCTATTCTGTTACCCAGGAACATCACATTTATTTACCTTTTGAGGCATATTTTTGTGAAGGGATGGTATGGAGAATACTCTTTGTCTCTAGAAGAGAAGTGATAAATCTACAGCCATTAAAAGAAGAATGCATTCAATTTGGATAATTTATTATTTCTTAGGAAAGACAATTTTATCTAGAAATTCAAGATTATTTATAGTTATTTATTTACTTTTACAAAGTACTCACAGATTTTTAAACACTTTTTCTGTATGAGATGTTTTTAAAACATTGCTAGCTACTTGTGTTTTTATTTTTACACTTTTATTCTTTTGTATGGACTAGTTGCTAATCTATCAATGTATCTTTTATATCTGTATGTCTGTATGTTTATATGTATGTATCTATCCATCTATCCATCTGTCCATCCATCCATCCATCCATCCATCCATCCATCCATCCATCCATCTGTCCGTCCACCCAAATCTGTCTATATTACTTTAAGAATAACTGCTAAGCCTATCATTTTCTGCTTTAAGGTTAAATGATCATTCTTTCTGTTTCCTTGGGCTACTTTTTAAAATTATTTAACTCAACTCTTATTTAGCAACAGAAATGTATAGACACTCACATTTTCTCCAGTTCTCAGTTTCACACGTCTCCTGTGGGTTTTTATTAATGCAGTAGCATCAATGTTATCATTTTCTAGATATTCACTACTCCAAGTCCAAGTAGCAAACTCATGACCTAGATTTTTAAAGAATGGGTTATAACATTTCAGAAGGCTGGTTTTATTATATATTTTAACACTTATTGTAGTATAACCAGAAAAAGTGGTCATTACTATGTATTTTTGTTGGTTTTTCTTGTACCTAATATATGATGGGTTTTGAAAATGCTTTTTACAGTTATTTGAGATGACCTATCCCTTTTCAGGGCAAGTGAGTAATATAAATGTTAATCTAGTAAATTAGATTCAAAAGTATTTACATCCTCACTTAAGTTCTGATCATTGACCTAGTTTGGGTTCAAAGAAATAATAAAAATCCTTCATTTGGATATTTCTCTTAAGAGTTGCTGCATTTGAAACTGTATCACTGGGTTATGAAACAGAAAAGGAGTCATGTTGCCACTGTAAGATGGAATATTTTTATAATATACATTGTTAGTTTGTTTAGTTTTATTTATCTTGATTATTGTCTGGCAAAGACATGTAAGTATACACAAAAAAATAGCCCTTCTTATGATAATGAAAACCATAAAGGTTAATTTTTCTTTAAATCTAACTTAAAGATCTCTATAATATTTATCCCATTCAGCTATATCTACATATTATATATATATTTCATGACTAAATCCTGCCTTCCTTTGCAGTGCTGTGAGGATCACAGAAGTGATGCAAGCATTGTGCCACCATTCTCCATGCCCAGTGTGGCATTGTGCCACCAATCTCCATGCCCAGCGTGGCCCTGCCATCCCGTGTTTATGGTTTTTAAAAGCTGTATTTTTTTCTATCTTGTCCAGCATGATTCCTATCTTCTGCATTTTGGTTCTGTTGTTCCTCTCTTACTGTTATTTTGAGAGATTTACAGTCCTGTTTCAGTTCTTCTAGTAGTTAATTTATGACTTGAAATCTGTTTAAAGTTCTCTTGACTCCTTACAGTGAAATATGGATAATTTGGTGTTCTTATCCATTCTCTATGGCTTGAATGCTGTGACCTTGACTTTTGGTCCCTTGACAACAACTAAGTTTATAACATGGATCATGTGTTATAAAAATCTGATGCCTTTATTGTTCTCTGATAATCCTTCAGTCACACAGCTTTGCCATTTGTTTGTTTGCAGTGGCTCATTATTTGGCTGACTGGAGTTCTTGCTCCAACAACTTCCCTACTATACTAGTCCTGGTGGCTATTGCCATCTGATTCTTCTCAGGTTTGAACATGCACATGCATGTTTAATGACTCATCTGCACTGGTAGTTGTTTAGTTTGGAATTATTAGCACATGGTTTATTCCCCCATTGCTTAGTTTTAGCATTGAATATTTTATGTGTGGTATGTTAACCAAGTATTTCTATTTTCATTACTCCAAAGAACATTGAATATTACATACACAACAAGCTAGCCTCTGCTTCTTTCACTACCCCTTCAATGAATTTTAAATGCTTGGCAGTGGTGATATCAGCCCTGTTGAGAATAAGTGTACAAACTTAGGTCCTTCATTCTCTTCTCAGTACTTTTCTATTTTCCTATAAATGATGACTTTACTTTTTCCCACACATGGATTGTGTTTATTGTTCTTGTTTTGTTGCAGGATTATACAGTGTATTTTACTTTTCAAATTTGATATGTTGCCCAGAATGGCCTCTAGCTTGAGAGCCTCTTGTCTCAGTATCCAGCCCCAGGAGTCCTAATATTACAGGCATATACTGCCACACACAAGGCATTCTCTTTCTCCCTTTTTCCTGTGCCAAGTTTTCTTTAGTTATTGAAAATAGTAGTTTTGTTCACTTACTCTATTCTCTAATTAAGAAGTAAGAATTGTGTGTGTTTTCCATATTTCTGGTCTTTTCTTTGGAATCCAGTATCTTCTATTATTCTGTTTTCTTCATTTCATCACCTGTTTCAAATTGCCTTTTAAATCAACCCATTTTACTTTGTGCTATTTTTAAATGTTTTGATCTCTTTCAGAATTTACTATTTTATATTTCTTCTATATGCATTTTCATCTTTTCCCCCAGCTTCTATTAGGTTGTGCTATTTTGATATTTCATAATGCTAATGCTACTTTCAAGAGTAAATTCTTTTCCCCTCCTGTGGATATGCAGATTGCTGGCCAGGAGACAACAAGCCACAGCAAAATTCTTGTGTCTGTGCATGTGCATGCCCATGTGCACATGCACGGAACATGTGTTTGTGTGAGCTAATGCAGGCATGTAGGTGTTTTATAGCACTTTCTTTAGAACTGACATTACCACTAGGATAGAAAGGAAGGCTTCTGAGGCTCCAGAGCTAAGCAAAACATTTCTTATTTGATGAAGTGGAAACAGAAATGATTTCCAAAGAGTTCAAACTTTTCAAATACTTATAGAAAGAGTACACAACTTCTGGGAGAGGAGACTCTGACCTGCCAAGATACAGAGAAGAGAGTCTCAGATTTGCTGAGCTGTGTGCAGACTGTCCAGAGATTACCACTGAGTTGTCCCTCCCACTGGTATGGTATTTTGGGTCATTCCATCCTTGTAAGAAACTCATCATCCATACATCTATCAACCACATTACTTGTATTGGTACACCAAGTAGAATGTACTACAATAATTTCTTTGGTCTGCTATGAATTTGTTTTGGAGTGAGTAGGCGAGAGTGTTTCATATTCCCTAGAAAATTCTTTGACATGATAGCCAGCCATGGCCTTGTGTGGAGCTTAGAGATCAATCTTGGCTGGGACTCATGACCTTTCACTGTTTGTGGCAGGATTTCTTTGATTTTCTTACTGTGTATATGAGGCTAGTAGCCCAAGAGTGCCCATGGACTTTCCAGTCTCTGTCTTTCATTTCTCTGTAGGGACACTGGGGTCACAGACTCAAATTATGACATCTAGTTTTGACTTGGATTCTGGAGATTCAAACTTAGGCCCTCATGCTTGCACAGCAAACACCTTACCCACTGAGCTATCTCCACAGCCTTGTTGAAACTCATAGTAGTAAGCATATGCATGACTCTAGTGACTGTCCTTAGGCTAGGTTCTACATATGAGGGAGAACACTTTTTTTTTTTTTTTTTTGTCTTTCTGGGCCTAGGTGATCTCACTCAGCACGATCCTTTTCAGATCCATTCATTTTTTTCTGTTAATTTTATGATTTCCTTCTTTTTTTTAACCATTGAATAACATTTTCTTGAGATTTTATATCATAGTTTTATCAATTGATATTCATCTAGGCTGGTTGTACTTCCTTGCTACTGTGAATAGAACCAAAATGACCATGGATATGCAAATCCCTGCAGGCTATAGATATATGCTTTGGGATGATATAGCTGGGTCATTGAAATATCATAGCAATGAGTTTCATAAAGTACTGAACATCTACTTAGCTCCTTTCTTACCTATGACATCAAGCTCATGGTGGTGGGTAGACTTCCCCAGGTAAACGCAGTTTTTATTTCCTGCCCAGAGCTGTGCCTGGGATCTGAAAATCGGCCATGTGTTATCAGGCATGCCATACTTCATGGCCACTTCCTTAGCATTTGAGATAGTTAAAAAAATAGAATTCTAAGTGTAATTGTAAGAAGAAAGGGTACAGGGGATTTTGAAAAAAGTGAATGGGGATTCTAGCAGGTTTTGCTAGAACTGGGTCAAGGTGGCTGTGGATAGATAATGAAATGAACTCTAAGCCTCTGGAATCCAAGGTTTGACAAGAAGATCCCAATGGCTAATTAAGTCTAATTGCCTCACGAAGGGAAGCATACTACCTGACAGTGATTACCTATTTTCCTGGCACTAAAATTTCCTAAAAAGGAGATGTAACATGAATATCTATTGTTCATTGTACAACGACTACTCCTGTCTTATGTATTTGTTTATTTTATTGAAATAAATCTTTTTTTTCATTGATATGTTCTGATCATGGTTTTCTTCCCCAACTCTTCCTAGATTTCCCCTACCTCCCTTGCTCTTTCTTTATCTCTTCTTTAGAAAATGCAGGCAAACAAATAAACCAGATTAAAAAAAAAAAATCAAAGAAAAAAAACTAACAGGAAACACACACATTTATTCTTAAAGTTTAAAAACAAAACAAAACAAAACAAAACACAAAACAACAAAAAAACAAAACAAAAATATTTCTGCAATTTCGCTTTGGGTCTCAGAACCTCCTGTCATGCCCTGTATCCTGGTGGTACAAAGTAAACACAGGACACTTATTTCTTTAGATTTCTGAGGGTCCTGTATCTGTGTTATTTTTCTTGTGTAGGTCTAAGCATTGCTGAGCAGATGCCAGGTATGGAGGTTTGAATAGGTTTGGCCCCCATAGACTCATGTGTTTGAATGCTTAGCTCATTGGGAGTAACACTATTAGGAAATATGGCCTTGTTGGAGTAGGTGTTGTTGGATTAAGTGTATCATTGTGGGAGTTTGGCTTTGAGGTCTCCTCCTATGCTCAGGCTCTGCTTAGTGTGGATGTTAGTCTCATTTTGCTGCCTTTGTATCAAGATGTAGAACTCTTAGTTCCTTCTCCAGCACCATGTCAATCTGCAGGCTGCCATGCTTCTTCCTATGACAATAATAGACTGAACCTCAGATACTGGAAGCCAGCCTCAATGAAATGTCTTCTAAGAGTTGCCTTGGTCATGGTGTCTCTTCAAAATAAAAGCCTAACTAAGACACTAGTCATCTTCTGGAAGACTGTGTAATGGGAGAGCCCTTCCTTAGCTGGTACAAACTCTTGCTACTGACTTTTTTTAAAAGGGTAGAACAAGAAACTCTAAAGCTCCTCATTATCTCTACTTTAATATTTGCAAAGGATGAAGCTTTATATTTTCTTCACCTAATTCATTTAAGAAATTGTCAATATCATACATGTATATAATGTACTGTGAATATGTTCACCCCTTCAACTCTCTCATCCCTTTCCACCTTTGCCAATGACCTTCTTTCCTACAAGATCCTCTCCTACCTTTATGTGCTGCCAAGGACCAGCCTCGACTTGGCTAGGTGTCCTGAAGAAGGGGTGTTTGGGAACATGGAAAAAATGACTTGAAGTCAAATCATGGTTACAAGCTGACAGCTTTCTGAAGATCACCAGACTGTGATGCTCTCACAGACCAAAGCCTAGTCTTTTATTTACATATCAATTCAGTTATTCTCCTGAGGGTCCCATTTATCATACCAATCAGCACTTTTTGACCTTAGCCTATTGACTTCTAGGAAAGGACAGCAAGCATGTTTTTTCTTAGCATTGCAAGTGAATTCAGAGATCTACCTGCCTTTGCAAGCACAGACAATAAGCTAGCTGGGTGGGACCTGGTTCTGAGATCACAACTCCAATTTTGCCTGGGCCTACCAAAGAAGCTTTTCTGATTAAGACTGAGAGCTTCTCTAGTCTGTAAGCATACATTTTGACATTTAGAAGGTAGTTAAGCATATATCCATTTGACAAAACATAAAAATAGATTCCCTTGTAGTTGTCTGTGACTTCTCTACTCATAGGCTTTTGACTACTTCTAGAGTACCTGGTATGTTTGCTTTCTTGTAGACGGTCCTCACATTCAAGCAAGAAGTTGTTGGTGACCCCAGAGCATTCATACCACTATTGCACCAGTGAGAATATCTTTCCAGTCATTTCAGTATTGTAGCATGCAGGGTCTATTTCTAGTTATGCCTGTTTATGCCTTTTCTTTTCCAGTAGCCTGAAAAGCACCTTCCATCACTATGAACACTAGCCAACAAGAAGAGACTTTCAGCTGAGCCTCATGTTGGCTTGTCTGTGTCCTGTATCCTGAACATGTGGGGATTTCAGCAAGGGAGTTTAATTTTCTAGTTCTGGTGGATGTCTAAGAGCCATGGCACTGGCCTGTATTGTTTGGGAGTATCTAGGGGCATCTGGAAAGCCACTCATACAGTGATATTCTGCACTGGGCACTAGGATTTTGGTTTGAAAACCTATGATGTATGAGAGCAGAGGTGACTGCTCACATAGAGTACTTCCACTCAAGCTCTTTTAAACCAATCATGTGTTTACTTAGCATACAAAGTAGTAGGCTTCTGTATGATTCTTTGATTAATATGTCCCTCAACATTTCCCCAACACTGTTATCTCCTGCCAAACACTCCTCCCTAGCATCTTGCCCTTCTATTTTCATACATTAATTTTACTATTCCCCTCCAGACCTTTTTTCATAGATGACATTTATAACTCCTTTCTTGCATTCTGGCCTCTACTGACACTTTACTTTAAACACAACTATCTAAAAATTTAGTCTAGGATCCACATACAAAAGAGAACACATGACATTTGTCTTTCTTGGTTACCTCTGTATAGTATATTTCAGTTCCATACATTTCCTGCAAATTTCATAATTTGATTTTTCTTCAGTGTTGAATTTCACTCCATCTTGTAGATTTATCACATTTTCATTCTCCATGTGTTAGTTGACAAACATCCAGGCTGATTCCATTTCCTAGCTACTGTGAAAAGTGCACTTTTATAACTCTTTTTTTTTTTTCTCATTTTGACCTGAGTTCAGTCCTTGGTGTCTTCAGTCTGGGTTGTTGTAGATTCACAGGACAGGGTACCCACTGTAGTCCCTTTTATTTTGGTTTCTAAGGCAGAATATGTTCCATAATTATAAAATAAGCAAATCTTTAAGACCACTAGTCATTGAAAAATATATAGAAGCCCCATCTCTCCTAATTTTGAAAGGCCCAACATAGCTCCTTCCTGGGCATTGGCTAGGTTGTTGGCCATACCTTTCTCTCTAAAGTCAAGTTACTGGAGAGCTTTGAAAGCTTTTCTGGCGCTGAACAGTCCTCAAAAGAAAGTAAACTCCCCAGTATGTTTCCTTCCTTTTATTACTTATTTGGTGTTTTCTTCTAATGTTAACTTTCTCAGTCATCTAGTCTTGCCATTTTGTGGTAGACTGCTTTACCTTGGAATCCTTCATTCACACTAACAAGTTGAAGGGGATTAAAAGCAATTTATCTCAGCTGACATTTTAAATCCTTGTGGAGAATTCTTCCTTTAAGTAGCTTGTATATTTGTTGAAGGGAGTTGGGGGGAATTAGATAAGAGCTACAAAAGTAGTGACTGAACTTGATTTCAAAAGGGTGTAATTTTCTACTTATGTATTTTATAATGAAGATCAGTAAAATATCTCCCTTTTAACAAATAATATGATTTTTGTTAGTTAATACATAAAGTGTAATGGGGTAGAGAGTTGAGGGTTTGTGAATCCTGGGCTGGTTTAGAGCCTGCTGCTAAGACTATTACAGATGGACTAGATAAGGGTATTAACTGGGAACTGGGCTGCCTGGTCCTGGCTCCAGCAGTTAGATCAACTGAATGAAGATTAGATCAGGGTTATGCTCTATTCAGACTTTCCCCTGCTGTGTATATGCCATTTAAAACTCAGTATGGCTATAGACCATGCTCTCAATGTTTGCTTTAGCAAATACTAGTTCCTCTCTTGGGGAAGATCATCCTTTTATTAAAGCTGCCATTTGTGTGTGTGTGTGTGTGTGTGTGTGTGTGTGTGTGTGTGTGTGCGGAGGTGGGAGTTGAGGAGTTGCAAAGTGAGGAGCAAATCTTTTTAATTTTCTCCTTTTATTAAAATATTTTTCTCACATACTATATCCTGATTATTAGCTACTGTTTCCATTCCTTCTACTCCTCCTGATCCTCCACACTTCCCTTACCACCTGGATCCATCCTGGTTTTGTACCTTATTAGAAAACAATCAGGCTTCTAAGTGATAATATATAATATAATATAATATAATATAATATAATATAATATAATACAAAGACCAATGCATCAAAATTGGACAATACAAACAAAGAGAAGGAACAGCCCAAGAAAAGGTACAAGAATCAGACCCACTTCTTCATACACTCAGCTCATGAATCTCATAAAACCTCCAAACTTGATGCAGACCCATGCAAACAATTCTTGGGAGCCCCCAAGCCTCATGGGGTGTCAATCCCTATGAAGTTGCTGAGGTCCAGTCTAAGCATGAGGAGGGTCCTGAGAAAGGAGGGAATGGGAATGGTGCTGATTCAGTAATGACTCAGAAGTCAGTAGTGGATGCAAACTGTCAGTTTAAGTGTTCTCTCTTTGTCCGATCATTCTCATTATTCTTCCTTCTTCTTATTCTTTGTTCATTCTTCTTCCTTCTTCTCATTCTTTTTTCTTCTTCCTTTTCATACTTTTGCCTTCTCCCTTTTCATTCTTTTTCCTTTTTCCCAACCAGAGAGCCTCAACCCAGTCTTTTGTTTACTAAAGCTATATCATCAAGGATTTGAACATTGTTAATTTTTAAGAGAAATCCTTAAATTTACATGAATTTTATGAGCCCTGTTATCATCAGTTCTAATACAAAGCAAAAGCACAGCCTGCCCTTCATGGGTATCTGGGCATATATTTTGTGGTTTTCTAATATAGCAGACAGAAGTCTTTAGTAACTGTTTTCATGTAAGAACAGAGAGGTGAAAACTACTAAGGTTAAAATATTTTCTTACAAAGTTTTAAAATTTATATAAGTAAAGCAGCTAGCTCTCTTTAACATCCCTCTAAGCACTGTCATCTCCAATCCTTCAAGTTGCTAGGAGAACAAAGTTCTAACTTTTTATATGCTTGTACATCATCTTTTAATTCTTTAATCTTTGTTTCCTATTTTAACAATTCAATGACCTCGTATACTCTCCGTCTAATACTGTTTGATTCTAGATCATATACAAACCTTTCTCTTATAAGATTAACTTCTCTATCCTTTGTTTTTTATCTTTCTTCTTGAGATCACTAACCTATCTATCCTTGATGTCCCCAGCTTCACCCTGGCTAATTGATGCAGCAGTCATTGGACTGGAGGGTGTATGTGTCTCATCATAATTCCAAATTTAAGACCAAGTTTTGCAATGAACAATTTCTACAAAGGACTGCGTAGGCTTCTATGGCCTCTGTGGTTATGTTGTCTAGATCCTTTCCCATGACCCTCAAGGCCAAGATGAAGGCCTGTTCCTCATCCTCCACAGCCTCATGGTCACCTCCATTCTTCCCTCTTGGGAACTGCATCTGTTTCATTTATTATAGATGATTAGCTCTGAATAATGAGGGAAGTAAGAATATTCCCCAGAAAGAGATATTGAAAGTAAAATAGAGAGATAGCAGATCAGCTTCAGGGCAATAGTAGCTATCGCACACGCTGGGATCAGTGGCCTGGAGATGCTCCAGGGGCAGGAATTGTGTCCTACCTCCCGTAGACAGCCATGCTGAACCTAGCAGAGGTGAAGAATGAAACTCATTAGTACTATCTTTGTAGGCACTGGGTCAAAATCTGCCAGAGACTGACCTCATGTTTTCTTCGTCTTACACATTTAAGCATAGTAAATTTGGGATGAGATTTCCATGTGACAATTATCAAAGCCAAGCTTTAGTTATGGCTACATAGAAACTCCCTCACAAGGTAGCAAAGCATGTGTGGCCTTCACAATAATAATAAATTCTACTGACTCAGGATGAGGGCCTAGAGAGGAAGAATGTGTAATGAACATAAAGATAGGTTTTATTGGTGGGTGATTCCAAGTACATGGGACCTTTCCATAGGAATGTGTTCTTTCACTGAGAAACACAGCTCAGGATTAAGACCTAAACAATTCTCAGGATGCTGGGGGCCCAAATAAAATAAAAAAAGACCAACAGTTTGTATAACCATGCCATTCCAGTATTCCAGGTGACTAGGCACTATTTATTTATTTTTTCTATTGAATAGGCTCACATAGTTGGCAAAACTGATTTCTCCAATGCTTACTCTAAGCTGTGCTTCCTACAGAATCTGTGCATACTGGCTTAGTCTCTGAGTTCATGTGAACTTTGCATGTTGGTTTAGAGAGCCGTGTGTGTGTGTGTGTGTGTGTGTGTGTGTGTGTCTTTCATCCCCTTTGGTTCTTATACTTTCTGCCTCCTCATCTACAGTATTCTCTGACCCTGAAGGGGAGGGATCGGATGGAGACACCCTATTTAGGGCTTAGTGTTCTATGGGTTCTCACTCTGTATAATTTGTTTCATTCTCTGTTAACATCTGGTTGTGGGTCTTTATATTTGTTCCAACTGCCGAAGGGAGAAGCTTCTCTGATGATGGCTGGGTTGAGCTGGGGTTGAGCTGGGGTTGAGCTGGGCACTGATATATGAGTATAGAAGAATATGAACAATGTGTTTCTAACCAGCCAGATCAACAGATCTAGTCAAAGTTCTTCTCTGACAATACTTTCACTTCTCCTGTTGAATTGTGTAATCTCTCTCTCTCTCTCTCTCTCTCTCTCTCTCTCTCTCCCACTCTCTCTCTCTCTCTCTCTCTCTCTTTCTCTGTGTGTGTGTGTGTGTGTATCTGTTGATGTTGATTTAAATACAGGTCTCAGCTTTAAGAGAACATGAAAAAGAGTTGAAACAAACCTAAAACTCTTCTCAGATGGCAGAAAAAATGTGGCAGATACAGATTATGTTGACTTGCAGACTAAGATTTCCTCTTAGTCATGGGACTCTGGAGAGCCCATGGTGGCCAGCAAGGTGGTGTCGAGTTGTCAGCTACTTTTGGATCTTCATCAGCTGTTGAGAACCACTAGGACTGCTTCCCCTTCCTGAGGATAGTCCTTGATGGAGTGAGGTGGAAGGGTAGAGCTTGGGAATAACTTCCCACCCTGTAACTTAGGATGCAGTGCATGTTCCTGACCATCAATCATTTTTTGACCTTTTTACTAGTTGACCTATCACCTGATTCCTGAGTCCTGTTCTCATGTTCTTTTCATAAGTCTTCCCTCTTCACAAACATTGTGTACTCCTGACTCAACCTGGCCATCAGTTTCTAGAGATGCCAGTCTGTGAACCTTGAGCTATTCCTGAGAAGCAAGAGGTGGAACAGGGTTGAGTGACTCACTGGTCCTGTTGCCCCAAGGGCCTCAGAACTGTTGGAAGGTGAAGGGTTAAGCCATAAGGTAGAAGTTCAAATGTGAAACATTTTAATCATTGTTAAAATGAAATGATAGAGTAGTATAAAAGAATGCATGTGAATGTGATATGTCACATTAGAGATGAATGGAGGAAATACTATCTTTAAAGACAACAGGGTTGGATGCTATGGGTAATTATACCATATGATACCATAAAAAAAAGAACACCTAAGAGCAAAGGGAAGAACAGTATGGCCCCCATATCCTACCTGGGAGGGAGGAAAACACCAAGTGCCAAGTGCAGGATTCAAAAGTCAAAATGTTGAACTTCAAAGATTAAACACTGAAAGACAGTAAGCATCTTATCCAAAAGGTAGGGCTCAGGTTAGAAACAACATGTGATATGGGGACTTTTTGTACAGGTGCCCTTGAAGATTTTATTTTATTTTACAAGTTTCCTTTCACTTACTCTAAGAGCTATGATTTTTCCCAACCCTCTCTATGCTCAAAGTGGGAATGGCAGCCTCTCTTTTGAAAAGTAACACATACCTCTCACCTTGTATCTTGGCTGCTTGGCTTATAAGGCAGCATTGATGTAGCCTGATCCAAGCCAGAAGTGTTAGTCTAACCCTCAAGTCATGCTTCCTCTCAGAGACATGTATTCCAAAAACCTTATCAATGCTGCTTCTAGAGGACAAGTCCTTATGAAAGGGAGGGAAGCCTAATGCTATGTGAAATTGTACACATCAGTGTGAAAGAGTGGGGATGCTTCACAGAGGAGCACATGGGGTCCCACTTTGATAAGGTTTAGGCCCAGAAGGAATGTCTCCAGGCAGCTGTGCAGTGGCAGAATTATCTTCAGATCACCTGTCTTCTGCCATCCCTTCCTACTGCCTGGTGTTCTTTTCAAACTTGCAATATGACCTTGATATTCTGAGCTCTATGCTCCTCATATTGTTGTTCCTTTGAGCCAGGTTCTCTGGATATATATATATATATATATATATATATATATATATATATATATAGTATTATATATATTTCTCTCTCTCTCTCTCTCTCTCTCTATATATATATATATATATATATATATATATATATATATATATATATATATATATATATATATATATATATATATATATATATATATATATCTCTCTCTCTCTCTCTCTCTCTCTATATATATATATATATATATATATATATATATATATATATATATATATATATATATATATATCATGTTATACAAGTAATATTAATGGTGGGCAGTATTTTAATTCTCTCGCTTCAAAAAGTTCTTACTCTTTAATGGTTACAATTAGTGTCCACAAGTTCTTATTTTGCATCATGGATGCCAATGTGATTGGTTTTCTGCCCCATATATTCTTTGTGTTCTCAGCCTTCAGCCTTATTTTGTATATATGTGTTTGCCACACTGCTTAAACTGATCATGTTGAACTTTTGGAAGTATTCTATGGCCCATAGGCTAAAATAACAATGATAATTTTTACCCAGAACTTTGCTATACAGAGCCTTCCTTCCCTATGGGTTACTCAGTAGACTAACTGCATTCTCAAGGGATAGGCAAACTTTTGTTTCCATTTCACAGCTCAGATTTTGGTATACGGCCATATCCTACTCTAATATCATTGTGGTATGAAGCCCAAGTTCCTTCCATGGCTATTGAGGCTCTATTTGGCTCAGCATCAGCATATGATTCCAGCATTATTTAACCTGTCCCTCAACACTTCTCAGCTTGGTACTTTCTGGTCTCCAGTTAAACATCACTTTCCATGTTGGTCTTTCTCACTCTTCTTCAAGAAGCTGGGGAGGATGGCTCTACAGGTTTCTTACATGTATACCTGCAATTAGATGGAGGAAAATGGTCATGTCTGTGTTCACAGCACTATAGTATTTGCCACAAATGCTCAATAAAAGTACTAGAGTCCTGACATAAGAATGTCTTGATGGTGATAAAGATGTAGGAGAGAGAGCTAAGCTTTTTGAGAGTGGACTTTTCCACTTTGCCTAAGCAAAGGTTAAAGGAGGTTAAAGGAACAGATCAACTTCAGAGTCTTAATTTCTAACCTTCACTTGAGTAGTTCTCTTTGTCTTACCAGTAGGAGAGAGCAGCTGTATAGGAATTTGTCTGTATAGAGTTTCATATGCAGTGAGACAGGACTAGAAGCTAATATTCCAGGACTCATAGCCTAGCTTCCCCTTTGGCTGGCCAGATGTTCTTTACTGCTAATGGAGAGGTTGGCACAACTATTAACACAGAGAAAACAGAGGTAAACTTCAGAGCAGGTTTGCTTGTACTGCAATAAACAGGTTATTCTTACTCTGTCAGCATAATTCCCCTCTCTGAAAAACAAAAATGTGCTCAGGAAGTCATGGACCTGATTTATCCTACATTTTCAGTCCTCAATCAATGGGAACTGTTTTAGTTCCAGAGTGTACAATCTGTCCAGGGTGTCATATCAAGGCCAGGTCTGGGCATGCAGCCTTGACTTCTGAGGATAGCCTCTTGAGGAGTCAGAGCAAAGACAAAAGGAAATTAGCACTTGGTGCCTGGGGCTCTCTTGCCTTGCAAATCAGCCTTTTAGTTTGTTAACTGGGACTACATTTTGAATCCAAGTCCAATCCAGAGTCTACCAAGTCATTTTGGCCAGATTGAATGCACCATCCAGGAAGATGGGGGTTGGCCACATTCCAAAGCTGAAGATGCCTGGCCATTGCTTGTTGAAGGAAGTCATCAATAGTTCTTGAGGTGTTTTTCAGCCTAGAAATAAACTGCCTTCCTCAAAGAATTCAGACACACATAACTAAACATGGACTAGCCAGATGGCTCATCACTCATGAGAGGGTTATAAATCTGAAAATCAAATATAATCAAGGCCACTGTCTTTGGAGCTATATAGAGAAGAATCCTAGGCAATATTCAAGACAGTCAGTGCTTTTAAAACCAGGGAACATGGGGAATGAGAGACTATTCCCTACACAGAAAGTGATCCGAGCAACCCCTTTTTTCTAATTCAAAATATTCACAATTTTGTAATTCATGGGACTTTTCTCTGTAGCAAATGAAGAAAACCATTGTCCCTAAAATCTAGCAGCTTTAAGCAAAACTGAGGAAATGCTGGGAAAATTCTACAGTGCTGTTTTGTCTACAGAACAATAAAGGGAAATAAGAGCTGAGAGGCGACGAGAAATGACAACGAGTCTCTGCTAGAAAGGCATCAGCTTGGTAAATGTATTCTGTTTTAAATTAAAAAGAAATTGTCTCAATTAACTGCTTTTAGGGGGAAAAGGGGCATAACAGTATTTTAAAAACAAAGCTTCCTGGGAATTGCAGGTATTTATTTTAAATCAACTTGGTTAAGAACCTTAACTTGCTCTACAGATCACTGACTAAATGATACCATAGTAAGAAAACAGAGATGATGATTTTTTTTTTTCCTTTGTGATATTCCTCCCCTCTCAGGAAAGGGAGATAGTCTCTTTCGAGCCAAGCCTCACTGAATCTCAATATTGGTTAACTATTTATTGAGTGTGTATCTGATTAGACCCACATCTATCTACTAGTCCTTGCATCTACTACACCTCTGCGGAATGTATGTGGAAGAAGGGATGCTGATGTTGACCAAGCTAAAAACAAATTTCCAATGCATTCCAGGGCATCCTGGCTGTGTCTGTCTGTTTTGGTCCTGATTTTCTCATTGTTCATGAGTGCTGTATTTGAGCACCTCTTGTGCTCACAATATAGCACCCTTCTGAGCCACCAGACCAATATGGAATTGAGACCCAGGACACAAGGCTGAAGGGACGGCCTCATTGCTCTTCCTTTACCTAAATGCTATGGACTCTAGCCATTGCTCTGTTCACCAGAGAGACAAAAATTCATGTGTAGAAAAATTATCTGATGGTCATACTTCCATGTGAAATATAATGAAGTCAAAGGCAGGGTCAGGGAGTCAGCAGGAAATGAATACAGTGGTTAGAGGTACCAAGCTGCAATAGCTTAGGGTGAGACTACAATTCTAGTGTGTGGCATGATGTTATAATACAAGCATACTTTATATGGAATGCCTCCTAAGAGAATTGATGTGAGGAGAAAGATGTTAATTATTATGACTATAGTCATCAACTTACATATGTGTATCAAAACATCTTGTATAACTTAACTACATGTATTTTAAAATATTTATCTATTTCTTCCTTTTAATTGAGTGTATGTGTGTGTGTGTTTGTGTGTGTGTGTTTATTTATGTGTATGCATGTGCATGCCAGTATCCTCAGAGGTTCGAAGAGGTAATCTGGTCCCCTAAAACTTGATAGACTGGCCATTGTGATCTTCATAATGTGGGTGGCTTGGAACCAGATAAATAAGCAGTATGATTTTAGATATCATGAGTAATGGGAGTTAGGGTAGGCTTTAACTTTGGTTGATATTAAGATCAATCTAAATATTTTGGAAAACAGCCTCCTCCTAGAAACATCTAGACAGAGAACTTTAGGTGCAGAGACAATTATAAAAGAATCTGGCTGAGCTTGGACATGTAGACTTAAAACCTCAGGTCCTTAGAAGGCTGAGACAGGGAAGGCAGCGTATCAAAGTTTAAGATCAGCCCAGACAACTTAGCGAGACTGGTAAAAAGAGCTGGGAATCTTGTTCTCATGTAGAATGCTTGCCAAGCTTTTGGGACAGTCAATCAGATGCCCTCGTGGGAGACATGGTATTTAACTGAAAGTCTCAGTTCCACATAAACTTTTACCTGTTGTCAGGCAAGGATGATGTCAATCTAAATTCAAACTTAGATTTATATTTTCAGAGACAGAGTCTCTCTGTGTGGTCCTAGTTGTCCTAGAACTTGCTCTGTAGACCAGGCTGACTTCGTCTGCCTCTGCCTCCCAAGTTCTAGGATTAAAGGCATTCACCACCACCACACTGCTCGAAACACAGACTCTTAAAGACCCATGTTCATAGCAATAGCATTGCAAAGAGAATATACTTGCCATTTTGAACTGTGCATATTCAAGAAGATTGAGCAAGGGCAAGTATGTAGTCATATTGAAGTAATAAGTTTTGGCTTCAGGATCCACAGCAAGCATGAAGACAGTCCAAGTTTGGACATACTTCCTTACAAAAGAATTTGCTGTGGAAGGTTGTAATGTTCATTGTGACAGATGTTTATCTGGCCAAGATTTACAGGCTAGCTCTTGTTATCAAGGCACATGCACGAGATTTCCTCACAACTTTCTGGCATTGTCACTCTTCTTTACTTGGATGCGATTGCTGTGAGTGTGGCTTGTTCCCTCTGACACTTCACTTCCCATTGTGAGACACTGGAGGGAAGGGCTGTTGGGTCTTTTGGAGGGCTTTCCTCTCAAGAACAGATTAGTTAATTTGTGCAATTAATGTATTAGTGGGTCATCTTGGGGTAGATCTACAAGAGCCAGTGTGTCTGTCATGCATCTGATGCTCTGGGTCAGGACCATGAGTCACAATAAACCTTTCTTTATAACTAACCCACTCTCTAATATTGTTATTTGCAATAGAAAACTGATTAAGGAAGCGGCTGACAGAACCATTGTCTTTGATTCTGACAATGTTCACAGTAGCCAAATCTTCCTTTCAGGGCTGTGGTCTATCTTCACCCTGTTGCTATGAGCTCCAACTCTGCTAACCTTGTGTCAACAGGACTGCTTCCCTAGGCTTCTGAGGGGAGTTCAGTGAACTATTTGATCCTCTTCCTGATTTGAATATGACACCTGGTTCTGGTGGGATCTTGCCTCATGACAACTTCATTTATGGAGGAGGATGTGGCTTTTAAAAGTAGAAAGCCACTTTAACTTTTAAAACTTCACGTCAGGTTTATTGAAGCATAGCTTATATACAGCAAAATCTAGCCCCTATTGTCTATGGAGTTTTATGACTTTTGAGAAAGAATATGGTTAAATGATCACACATAATCAAGATTTAGAGTTTTTCTGACCATTGGAGGGTTTTAAATGGGGAATGTGAAGAGATACCTGGCCTCGTTACACACACACACACACACACACACACACACACACACACACACACACACATCACACCAACCTTACTCAAACTTGAAGAAGGTCAAAGAAGGGAACTTTGCAAAGGCACGTTAGGAGGTTGTTCTGGTGATCTGGGCACTATATTGGCCAATTGGGGGTAATAGCAAGTGCCCTTTACTGTTACCTGATTACAGTTGATGGGAATTCCATTACAGTACTGGAAGATTGTACTCAGTGTGGGGGTTCTAGGTGATGCATTGATATATGGAGCTGTGGGGGTGCCAGGGAAGAACACATAGGGATTAAAAACACACAGAGTCTGCCCTCCTGTGACCTCTCTGACAGAATTAGTACTTTTGGCTCAGGCTAGGATTACCCTCAAGAGGGCTGATTCCATCTGCACTCTGAGAGGGTGTCAAATGTTTTGAATTTTCTAAATCCCACTGGTTTAAGGTCCGAATCGCCTCATTTGAAATGGAGGATGATTGTGAGAAGAGGAATCCACCACCACAGATGGTATTGGTGCCTTCAGGCAGTTTTCACAACACACATCACACAGAGATAAGATTAGAGCCTGCTCACTGCTGAGTGGCCTAAGTAGGCCATCTTGTTATACAGTTCCCATCCAGCAACCTTGAGGGCAGAGGACTAGCAAAATATCGAAAGCTATTGGGTTAGAAATGCTCACACAGTCTCTCCACTAACTGATAAGCTCTTACAGGATAAAAGAGAAAAGCAGCTGAAGATGTTACCGAAGCATGTTTCTGGAGCATGACCTTTCTGAACCTCATTTACTTCATTTGCAAAATGTTATTAACATCTTCCTGCTCTTGGCACCAAGCATTTTTTCAAATATCAGTTGTGGTAAAATCCTGATTGACAAGGAGCAAACAAGGGTGATCATGAACTTGATGTCTGTAGCTGTGAGTTGCTGGTCACTGATCCCATTGTCACGATTCAGCTCAGGAAGACTGTGATAACAGTGACTGGCCCTGGACCACTAATACTTGCCATCTCTACCCACCCATCATCCCCATTTGTCTGTTTCAGTACTGCAGCTCTGAATACCTCCACCATCAAGTTCATGTATGACAGAGACGCCATTGGAATGATTTTAAGTCATTAAACTATTGTCTTGAAGAGGGGTTGAATGCCAGTCTTTTGTTGTCAAATCCACCCCAGGTTTTATATTTTTCAGGTTTAAAAATCATCTTTTCCCTGCCTTTATAGATTTACCTGAAATGACATGTTAAAAGTGTACAATTATTATCAAGGCATTCTATTTTTAATAGGCAAATAAATATCTGCCTGAATACTTGAGAGAGAAATGATGTCATTCTTACAAAATAAAGTATCAGTGGAAAACTCAGGCAGGAACAAAACAGTGGTTTCCTGATTTCAAATCACTGGAATGGTAATGACAGTGAATACAATCCTAAATATAGAGCTAATTCCAAAAGGTGACTTGCATTGCTGAAGACTCTGATAGTTTATGTAGGTGCAGGGGGTTGCGGGACAGGCCCCAGAAGGGCTGCCCAACAGGGTCCAGGGCAGCCAGCAAAGATAAAATACAGATTTAGTAAGTATCAACTCAGGAATATCAGAGAGGAGTGTGTGTTAGCCACATGCACTAAGGAGTGGGGTCCAGTTGAAAAGATTGAAGAACAGAGTCTCATTGTTGGGGGCTGCAAACAGATTATTAATGAAGTTGATTTGAGTTTTGTTGTATGTATTCTGCATTAGACACCATACACAACAGTCTACATGGATTATTTTGCTGAATACTGGCATCCTTCAGGAGCGTAGCATTCTTGATCTCACCAAATAAGTAGTAAGAAAAATACAGCTCAAAGCCTCCGTTGCTCAGCCAGAATGAGTCCAGAGATGCCATCAAGGAACTATTAGAAGACATGAGCCTTCGGGAAACAATTTTGCTAGTATGAATTCCTTCATTTCTATATCTACATTTAGAATAGAATTTGGGGGTTGTGGCGTTTTGCAAACTTTGTACATTGATTTCCAAAATGTCTAATATTTTGCTCTCTCACTAGCATAGAATAAGAGAGTTCCAGCTATCTGATATCCTCACCTGCACTTGCAGTAGTGTGTTCTTTTCATTTCAGCCCTTCTGGTTGTGTTTGGTGGTAACTCATTATGGTTTTAGATTTTATATTTCTAATGACACATTTGGCATTTTGATGCATTTATTTAATGTAGTATTCATATGTTCTTTCTGTAAACTGTCTTTCCAGTTTTGAATATTGAATGTTAAATTATCTACTTACTAATTTTCTATAATTCTACCTGTTTTCTAACAGGTGTTGACAAATTTTCTTTAGGCAAAGGGAAGGGGATATGAGGGAGGAACTTGGAGAGGGAGGGACCTGCAGGGGACAGCATATGGGATGTAAGTAAATAAATAAATTAGGATGAGACTCAATTCTAGTACCTTAGTTAGAAAGACTACTGATGAAGAAAACTTTACACAAAAGCAGGAGACTGTCATTTGATAATCTCTTTTCTAGATTCCAGTTAAGAATTACACAGACATTTAGTAGGCCTGCACCACCATGCCTGGCCTTGAATTCACATTTATTAAAACTATATTTATCAGTGTTTTCTTTCACAGATTGTGGCTTATATAAAAGGATGAATCTCTGTTGACCCAAGGCTGTGAAAGTTTGATATTATGGTCCCCATGATTTCTTTGGAAAAAACCTTAAACTTTATGGGTGAAGCCTATGAAATCTTTGATCATACTGATGTTTTATTACTATTAATTCATGTGAAATAAAGTAGTATTATTATAAGATTATATCAAAATTTATGTATATCATAAGAGCTAACCATTTTTACCATGTAAATACCCAACTGTTTGGTATCTTTTGTTGAATTAGTCCACAAAATAATCAGCTACTAATTAATCAATTTACTAGCTGTCAAAGTTAATTGATCAAATGTGTACAGGCCTATTTCTTTATCACAACATTCTGATTTCTTGTTCTCTCTTTCATGTCTTGAAATTAGCAAAGTACATAATATGACTTCTTATTTTTTAAAACTATTACAGGCTATTTGCCCATAACTTTTACAATCATCCTTTAAAGAAAATACATTTATTATAATTTCACTGGAAATTATTGAAAATAAAGAATGACACATATAAGAGGGAGGGAGAAGAAGACAGGGAGATCATTGGATTTTCTGTAGTAGGAGTTGGGTTGGGATCCCTGCATTATGGGGCATCTAGTTAAGACATTGTCACATATTCCAGAAGGCACATTTTTTTTACAAGATTAACATACAATGTTGAGTAAGAATAGCATGATTTTGTCAGTCAATGATCACAGATAGGGTAAGCCAAGGAAGATGTAGCTGTGTTCATTTCAGGAGAGACAGCTTTTGTAGCTTATTGTTGGGCTGTGTGATTCCCCTGGACTGTTAAAACATATTTATGGTTTTATATTAAGGCTGTTGCAAGGCATAAGAAAAAAAATATAAGGAAGAGACTTTTAGTGCAATAGATAAAAGGTGGATGGGGAGGACAGTGTGAGGTTGAAGGCCTGTAGTGTTCAAGGAAAAATAATGAAGGCATGATGTAAGATTACAATAAAGACAGATCCAGATGAATCTATTATATCTCAATAGATTTACAAAAATTGAGTTTATCATTGTATAATAGCCAAAGTGGCTGTGATCATTTTACTGCACATTGGAAGCCCACACTTAGGACTTAATATGAAGACCTGGGTAATGGTTTGTTTCTTTTTAAACTTTAATCTACTTAAACATTATCTCCTTGAAATATAAGTACTTAAATTCCTCCTTCCTATCAATTGCTCTTATGTGTCCTCTCCTCCCTCTTCCTGGCTTTTTTTTTTAATTAAAAAGTTAAAACTTTTAAATTTAATTTTTTTTTTAACTTCTAAAATTTTAAGTGTTTGAAAAAGACTGAGTCAGTCATTTGGATAAAGCTTGACACTTTTAAGAGTCAGTTGCTTTTTTCTTAGAAGCCTGATACAAAATAGAAACTGTAAGTAATTATATTGATAAAGTATGAGATATTTTAATCTTTAGGCATTTTAGTTACTTAAGGAAAGTTACACATACAGGGTTGAGTCACAGTCTCAATCTTTGGCTTCCAAGAATAGCAGACCCTGGCAGATCCTCCTCCAGGCTTGTTTAAACGTTTTTGATTTTTTTTTTTCTTCTCCCTTTTAGTCTACATAGGCCTTCAGCCTATGGAGTGTGGCTGCCAGCATTCAAGACATATCTTTCCTCATTTAATCACCTCTAGCAACAGTTTCACATTCACACCTAGCAGTGTGCAGTTTTAATCTCCCAAGTCTTCTCAGTTTAATCAAGTTAGCATCCAAGATTAACCTCGCAGCAGGGATGTCTCTCTTAATCACAGTGACTCCTTTCTTAGTAGCCAGAGCTTGGACCCTCATTCATATGATCTCTTACTTTGGCCAATGAGGTGTGAAATTTAAAGACTAACTCGGAAGCATCTGCTGTGCCCATCCCTGCTTTACTGCCTCTGAAACCCCATCCTAGTTTCTTGTTAGTGAAAAAAGATTTGAGATCGTTCATTTTGGAATAGCCACAAGAAGTAGCTTATAAGAGAACAAAGCAATCTTGAAAAAAGGAGATAAAAGAACCTTGCACTTGGAACACAAATTGATCTCTGCTCCACAGAAAACCCTACCTCCTGGTTCTGAATGTTTTTCAGAATATTGATTATATGAAATCCTCAGATCCTCCTTAAAGGAGAGCAAGGTAGAAACCAGCTCTCCTTGTTCCAACTATGTCAGATAAAATAGGAACCATTATCAGTAGAATCAAAGAGACTGGTAACTGAAGATAAGACAAAACAAAACAGAACAGAACATAACAAAACAGAAAACCTGGATTCTTGCAGGCCTTTGGAATAAGTACAGAACTTGTTATAAGTTAGTGGACATGCTGTTATTGTATTCTACAAGGGGTGACTGGGAACAAGAGACAATGGGGCTTAAAAAGAGGACTACATGAGACAAAGCAAGAGGAAGAGAGGCATAGCCTGTGGATCATATGCATGGTTTACCTTTGTAAATGTAGTCAATGGTGCATAATTAAGCTCAGTTTTCATATAGCATCTGTAGATGCTGTGATTCTGTTAGTAAAGTTAAGTTGTTATGACATGGTAAGTACCCACTAGAGTCTGAAATAAAGCCTTTATTTATTTATTTTTTAAAATAAGTGATTGTTGACTCCTGGTATAAAAAGGAAAGGAACATGAAGTAGGAGAAATCAGTTAATGAATTACTCACAGGTTGTCATCTGCCAATGAAAATTCTAGGAAAGGAAACTGTCAGTACCCTGTGGAGATGTCCTGGTTGCTGTGAATGGAGCCAGCCATCACAGATGTTCGTTACTAAGCACTAACACTAGACACTCTGACGAGTGTGTAGAAGAGCTTCCATCTTCTCTCAGTGAACCACTAGACTGGTGGTGTGGCTTTTGCCCACAGTTTCCTCAGGGGGTAGACTGAAGGTGGTCTCCAGACAAGAACCCACTCTTGCTTGGCTCTGTTTCTCTGCCCAGTCCTGTGTTTCTTGTGCTAAGTCACTCCACTCCAATAGAATAGCAAATGCATGATAGGATCCCATCCTTAAACTCTGCTTCTGTAATGAAAGATGCACTATTTAATGCCAAGATCTATAGTCAGTGAACTCTTTAATAAAAATAAATGTAAGCCTCCAAAGTCTACACTGAATTTCATATTTAATATATACAAATATGATTATTAAGAATTTTCACTAATAAAATCAAGTCACTGATTATGGCTTGAGAAGTAGAGAAAAGTAATATACTGCATCTTGTTATTCTTAACTATAACACTGGGCCTTTTATCATGACATAGGAGGTGTTCTAGGCAGGCATCTGTGAATGGTAGGGAACTTCTAACAAACCATGCCATTATAGATCCACAAAACTCTTTCTATGGCATGATATAGGTGAAGCCTTTTTGTCCTGACCTAACCCCTCAAAATGCTCTGGGTTCTGAAGCAGCAAAGAGGCCTCTGTCCTGTCATCATTGAATTATATCCCTATTGTTCCTTTTCAACATCTGGAGTGCAGCAGGAAGTCAATGCACTGCACATCCCTCTTAGAGCTTCATCTCTAGTGGGAGTCTACAGGTATCTGTAAGTCACTCATGGACCACCGTGGTGAATCTTCAGCTCTATGAAGTCTGTTTTTCCCTCTCGTGTCCCTCTGACTCTCCATGTCCCCTCACCCTTCATTTTATGGATAGCTGTTATTTACTTAAAACCAATAGGTGGGAACACAGCACATTAATATATACTCCTATTAGTACTGCAGCCCTGGGATCTTTGGGGAAAGTAAGAGACACTAAAATGAGGAAACATTGTCTTCGAGGCTGCTCTGCTTGAAATGAATCCTTGTTCCTAACCATCAACATTTTCAAAAACATTGATTAATCCTTGAAGTCTTAATTCTTGTTTTTCAATTATTTAAAAAAAATCATAAACATTCTTATAATAATCTCTTCCAATCCCTCCAAATCTACCACCTACACACTCCCTAAAATTTTATATATATATATATATATATATATATATATATATATATATATATATATATATATATATATATATTTTATTTTTATTTTTTTAATTTTTTTAAACTTTTTAAATAGCACATTGAATCCATACATGCTGCTGCTATTATTCCTGGGTGTGAGTCTGAACACTGGAGTGAGGTTAATTTTCACCAGGATCGACACTCTTAAAGGACATTGATGTTCTTTCCTCTAGAAGTCATCAGCTATCCCTAACTCCTCAGTAAGGGACAGGGACTTGTGAATCTCTTTCCATCCATGTTAGAAGATTGACTGGCTTGATCTTGTGAATGTCTTGAACAGGTAATGATAGCATTGTGAGTCCAGGAGGGTAGTATTTTTATCATGTCCATAGGATATTGTTGATCTTGGGCCCCTGATGTCCAGGTTTTACAGAATTATAATCCATTCTGTGATGTGCCCAGTACCTTGGAGGTGATAGTGAAGCACTAAGATAGATGTTTTATTTGTGGGTGAGGGTCCCACTGATACTCCATGCAATTATACAGGTTGTGAATTTTCCCCATTCACCACTGTGAAGCATATATTTAAAAAAAACTTCTCTACAGATTAGTACAGAGATATGAATTTGAGAGGTAGTTTTATTTTATGTCCATTTGGCAGAATAATGGTTGTATGTTCTTCCCCAGGCCCTGTGAGGTTCCCGACCATCGGTTCTTCAATAGATATACAGTACAAGATGGATTTTCTTTTTTGGTGTTGGCTTAAATCCAAACCAATTAGAAAGTGGTTAATTAATCCTTTAATATTCACACCACTATTTCAGCCATGTGCATATCTTGCCACACTGTTCAGATTATAGTTCATAGGGTTCACAGATAGATAAGAGTGTCAATGGCCACCCTTCCAACTGTCCACCACACCTGCAGCTATGAATTCTAGCTTTTTTTTATGAAAGCTAGAAAGCAGAGAGGAACATAATCAATTTCCTGATTTCAGTTGCTCACCTCTGACCAATACCTCTAGGTAAGGAATCTTACACTTGGCACTGAGATTTACCCATCAATCATCTATCACCTGTCTGTCTATTGGGGCTTTGATTGCTGTGAAGAAACACCATGACCACAGCAACTATTAATAAGAAAAACAAAGCCATATCTTCTTATAATGCTATTCCTTATGGGTGCCATTTTCATTCAAACCAGCATACTATCTATGTACTATCTATCTATCTATCTATCTATCTATCTATCTATCTATCTATCTATCTATCTATCTTCCTATCTATCATGAAGTTTGTAAAATAGGATTCCATAAATCCTTTTCAAACACCCTTAATGTTTATTTTCTCTCTCCTTACCCCTTCTTCTGCCCCACATTCTCATCCTTTCCTCTAGTAAACTTTCTTCCTCATTATTTCTCTCCCCCCTTCCCTTATATCACCATGTTCTACTATCCCCCCCTCCCACCTTAAGGTTCTACTATCCCCTATCCTTTCTTATCCCATCAATGGTCTCATTCTAGCTTCCTGGATTCTACAAGTACTCCAAATTGGACACACAGATTTGAATAGTCAATGCTAAGGTTCACAAATAAGTAAGAACATGGAACATTTGTTTTTCAAAGACTGGGTTATGTCACTCAGGATAATTATCATTTCCAGCCCCATCCATTTACCTGCAAATTTTATTTTTCTTTAAGGGTGAACAAAATTCCATTGATCATAGGTTCAACATTTTCATTTTCCATCTAGCAGTTGATGAGCATCTGGTTTGTTTCCATTTCCTGGCTATTGTGACACAGAACAGCAATGAACACTAGTGAGCATTTGTCTCTGTAGCAGGAAGTGGAGTCCTTTGGGTATATGTTTAGAAAATACATTCGCAAGTGTTATTATAGCTTAGTTGCTTAGTTCCAGCCATTGGCATATTCACTCTTGTGGTCACTGGTGACAGGCATTTAAGGAATCCAGATTGGTTGAATTTGTTTGTGGGTCAAGCCAGTTCTTCTTTCTGGGTGGTAACTTTGACCAGCACTCCGGTTGGAGAATCCTTCTACATACACATTATAGTGTATAAAATAATTATTTTCTATGAACAACTGATAATCTAGCTTAATTATGTAAGTGCTATGCCTTAAAGTATGTATCCCTTCAAAAGTAGCTGCAAACATATGGTAATTGATTTACTCATCTTGTGTCAAATACCCTTAAATAAGCAAACCTAAATCATGTCCACATATAAAACATTATTATGATTTAGTATGAGGCTTGCACAATGTAAAGATTCTTGTGCTTGTGAAACACAAGATATCTATTTAATTTAATATACTGTGACTCTAGACAAGGTCAAAGAAAGTGATGGCTACTAGTTGAAACCAACAATTTAATTTATTCCAAATGATTTGAAGCTAGTTTCTATCACTGAACAGCTCAAGTTCACCCTAAATTTTCTCTCTATTCAATAAGAAAAATGATTTGTAAGAATTCAGTGAATGTCTGGTTAGTTCTACAATGGTTCAACAACGGGACAAGACAGAGCTTTAGCAAGTGCTAAGCCAACAGTTGCAATGGTGTTGGGGACTCTGCACAGAAAACTCATGAGGAATTGTCTATGCAAACTCTGTGTCCAGAGGCTGTCCCATCAGAAACATTAAAACCTGTTGCAGCACCGAACTATACATTTGTGGAGTTAATAATATATAGTGGGTTTGTACTGAAGGATAAGCTAAAGATTCCAGGCAGACTTGCTGTAAAGGGAAATGTATATTTTGCTGAATATTAAGCACCCTATTAGCTCTTGAACAGATAAAATAAAACAAAAATATTTGATCTCTGTCAGCATGTGTCACTGACCACTGTATGCTGAAACAAAATTATTAAAAATATTTTTTCAGAATGAAAAGATAGTTTCCCTTGATCAAATATAATTTATTGAACTTATTATATAATAATACTTGTTATATATAAAAGGCACCATACAAAATAGAAAGATTGGTTTGAAATGATTGGCTCTTAAGTTTATGAAGGAAAGAAAAAAGTACACTCACAGGAGAGGGCACAGTATGTCAGAGATCGGGGGAAAATCCTCAGCTCTCACATGAGGGAGTTTGGGTATAATAAGGTCATGAACTGAGAGGTGTACATAACTCTGGTGCAGTGAACAGCTAGCCCAGTGACAGGAATGGGGTGGGACCAAGGGTACTATTGATTAATATAGTCCATACATGGAGACTCAACTCAGGGTGGAATGGTGTGTGGCTGTCAGGTAGACAGGGTCTGTACAGTACAAAGCTATATCAGATATATCAAGCATTGCAATATTTGGTTGAAGAGCCACAGAGATTATTAAAGTATTTTAACAAGCCACGAGATTCCTGCTTTGACAAGATTACTCAGATTTCTCAGTTGAAAGGAATCAAAAAAGGAATGTTTCACCAGAGTGGTCAGTGACACATGCTGACAGATCAGATATCTGTGTGCATGGGTGCTTGCATGTCTGTGTGCATGCATGTCTGTGTGCATGGGTGCATGCATGTCTGTGTGCATGCATGTCTGTGTGCATGGGTGCATGCATGTCTGTGTGCATATGTGCATATGCATGTCTGTGTGCATAGGTGCATGCATGTCTGTGTGCATGGGTGCATGCATGTCTGTGTGCATGGGTGCATGCATGTCTGTGTGCATGGGTGCATGTATGTCTGTCTATCTTTCTCCTAGTTTATCCTGTTAACTATAACCAAGCTCTCTGAAAGTTTTATACTTTAAAATTTTTTTCTTGAGGTCTTTCATTAAAATTTTAAGCTTTTATTTTTAGGTTTTTTATTAACCATTCCATTCGTTTATGTCTCAAATAATATTCCACTTCTCAGTTACCCCTCCACTAACCCCCATCAAACATCCACTCTCTCCTCCTCCCATTTGCCTCCATGAGGGTGCTCCCCCACCCCCACCCTCTTCTGCCCTATGATTCCAGCATCCCCTTACACTGGGATATCAAACCTCCACAGGACCAAGGGCCTCCCCTCCCATTGATGTCAGGCAAGGCAATTCTCTGCAACATATGTATCTGGAGTCATGGCTCCTTCTCTGTACACTCATTGGTTGGTGGTCTAGTCTCTGGGAGCACTGGGCAGTCCAGCCAGCCAATGTTGTTCTTCCTATGGGGTTGCAATCCCCCTCTGCTCCTCCAGTCCTTCTGCCAGCTCCACCACAGGATCCTTGAGCTCAGTCTGATGGTTGCCTCCAAGCATTCACATCTGCATTGGTCAGTTGCTGGCTGGACCTCCCAAGGAGCAGCCATACCAGGTTCCTGTCAGCAAGTGCCTCTTGGCCACAGCAACAATGTAGGGTTTGGTGTCTGCAGACAGGATGGATCCCCAGTTGGGGCAGTCCTCCAGTGGCCCTTCCTTCAGTCTCTGCTCCATCCCCCCCCTTTCTTCCTTTGGATAGGAACATTTCTGGGTTAAAAACTTTGCAATGAGTGCGTGCCCCCACCCCTTGACAGGGAGCCATACCTATCTGCTCTACAGGTTCTATCTCCCCCTTCTTTGCACATTTTGGCTAAAGTCATCCTGGGAGCTTCTCTTTTTCCGTAGTGTCTGGGACCCTCCAGAGGTTATCCCCAGTTTCTCATCACCCCTGGTAGATTTTTATTCAATTTCCCAACCCTCCGTACCTATCTCTCATTGTCTCCAGTACCTGATAATGCCCCCCTTTTTCCTGCCCATCATCACTCTTTCCCAGGTCCCCTCTACCTCAACCTCCCACAATGATCTTATTTCTCCTTCAAGGCACGACTGAAGCATCTACACCCTGGTCTTCCCACCTCCTAAGCTCAAAGAACCAGCTCCTAGTTTTATTGATTGTTTGCATAGTTCTCTTTGTTTCTACTTGGTTGATTTCAGCCCTGTATTTGATCATTTCCTGGAATCTACTCCTCTTGGGTGTATTTGCTTCTTTTTGTTCTAGAACTTTTAGATGTGCTGTTAAGCTGCTAGTATATGATCTCTCCAATTTCTTTTTGGAGTAATTCAGCGCTATGAGTTTAGCACTGCTTTCATTGTGTTCTGTAAGTTTGAATATGTTGTACCTTCATTTTCATTAAATTATAAAAAGTCCCTAATTTCTTTCTTTATTTCTTCCATAACCAAGTTATCATTGAGTAGATAGCTATTCAGCTTCCATATGTATGTGGGCTTTCTGTTGTTTTTGTTGTTATTGAAGACCAGCCTTTGTCCGTGGTGGTCTGATAGAATACATGGGATTAAGTCAGTGCTCTTGTATTTGTTGAGATTTGTTTTGTGTCTGATTATATGGTTGTTTTTTGAGAAGGTACCATGATGTGCTGAGAAGAAGGTATATTCTTTTGGTTTAGGGTGAAATGTTAAGTAGATATTTATTAAATCCATTTAGTCCATAACTTCTATTAGTTTCACTGTGTTTCTATTCACTTTGATTTTCCATGATGTGCCCACTGGTGAGAGTGGGGTGTTGAAATCTCCTACTATTATTATGTAAGGTTCAATGTGTGCTTTGAGCTTCAGTAATGTTTTTTTTACAAATGTGGGTACCCTTGCATTTGGGGCATAGATATTCAGAATTGAGAGTTCATGTTGGTAGATTTTTCCTTTGATGAATATGTAGTGACCTTCCCCATCTTTTTTGATAACTTTTGGTTGACAATCTATTTTATTGGATATTAGAATGGCTACTCCAGCTTGTTTCTTGGCACATTTGCTTGGAAAGTTTTTTCTGGTCTTTTACTTTGAGGTAGTGTTTGTCTTTGTCACTGAGGTATGTTTCCTGTACGCAGCAAAATGCTGGGTCCTGTTTATGTATACAGTCTGTTTACCTATAGGGAATTGGATCCATTGACGCTGAGAGATATTAGGGACCAATGATTGTTGCTTTCTGTTATTTTTGTTGTTAAAAGTGGAATTATGTTTGTGTGTTTCTCTTCTTTTTGGTTTATTGTGAAAGATTAATTTCTTGCTTTTTCTTGGGTGTAATTTACCTTCTTGTGTTGGACTTTTCCTTTTATTATTCTCTGTAGGGCTATATTATTAGAAAGATATTTTCTAAATTTGGTTTTGTCTTGGAATACCTTGGTTTTTCCATCTATGGTAATTGAGCGTTTGATGGGTATAGTAGCTTGGGCTGGCATTTTTGTTTTCTTAGGGTTTGTATGACATATTCCCACGATATTCTGGCTTTTAAAGTCTCTGTTGAGAAGTCTGGTGTCATTTTGATATGTCTGCCTTTATATGTAATGTGACCTTTTTGTTGAAGATGTTTCCTTGCCCTTTGAGTTGGGATTCTTCACACTCTTCTGTACTTATTATTCTTAGGTTTGGTCTTTTCATTGTGTCCTGGATTTCTTGAATATTTTGAGTTAAGAACATTTTGCCTTTTGTATTTTCCTTGACAGTGTGTCAATGTCTTCTATGGCATCTTCTATACCTGAGATTCTCTCTTCTATCTCTTGTATTCTGTTGGTGATGCTTGTATCTCTTACTCCTGCTCTCCTTTCTAGGTTTTCTAACACCAGGGGTTATCTCCCTTTGTGTTTTTTTTAATGTTTCTATTTCAATTTTTAGATCTTGGACAGTTTTGTTCAATTCCTTCACCTGTTTGATTGTGTCCTCCTGTATTTCTTTAAGGGATTTATGTGTTTTCTCTTTAAGAGCTTCTACTTGTTTACTTGTGTTCTCCTGTATTTCTATAAGGGAGTTATTTATATTCTTCTTAAAATCTTCTATTATCTTCATGAAATGATAATTTAGATCTGAATATTGCCTTATAGGTGTGCTGGGGGTATCCAGGGCTTGTTGTGGTGAGAGAATTGGCTTCTGATGTTGCCAAGTCATACTGGTTTCTGTTGCTTATGCCCTTTAGCTTGCATCTCGCCATCTAGTTATCTCTGTTATTAACTGGCCTTGCTGTCTCTGACTGGAGCCTGTCCTTCCTGTGATCCTGTGATCCTGTGATCCTGTGATCCTGTGATCCTGTGATCCTGTGATCCTGTGATCCTGTGATCCTGTGATCCTGTGGTTCTAGATGTGTCATGACCCCTGTGAAGTCAAGCTGCAACTGGGGTGTGGGCTGATGTGTTTGGATCCATAGCAGCGGCTCTGCTCCAGACACTGGTGTAAACCGGAAGGCATGCAGATCGATGGCTGAGTCTAAGCTTTTATTTTTAATTGACAATTATTTATTTTTAGGGAATAAATGGGACTCTACAGGGGACAAATAAATGCATTTTAAATCCTTGTAGTGGTTTTCTAGTGCGATTTGCATTTTCACTATGATGAACCACTCAGACCTGAAACTCAAGTTTATAGCTGGAGTGTCAAGGTGCAGGGCCTGGACCATCTGTTTTCCCATCACTGGGTAGGTCACTTGTTAGAAATCCAAATTCTCAGCCTCTGCCATGGACCTACTGGTGAAGGAACCCAAAAGTCTGTATTATAACTCTCTCCAAGGTGGTTCTGATGTGTACTAGTTTGAGAACTACTGCTATGATTTGACAGAGGATACCACCTCCTGAAGAGTACAGAATCTCGTTGTGTAAAATTAATTCAAAACCAGAGAAACCATGTCAAAGGCAAAATTGAAGTCTTTCAAGAACCATGTATACAAAGCCAGCGATTCTCCTGCTCAGTAAAATGAAAGACAAAGTTCAAGGGAATCAAGAAAGCTATTCTTCTGAAAGAGCAAGCAGGCAAACAGCCTCTGAGATGCCACCTGTCCCATACATTTGATTATCGTTTTCTGCTTTCAACTTTCTCTGGTGTCACTGAAGAAGAACACAAGTCAGTTGGGAAAGAATCTATCCTGTCTCTTCCATGAGGAAGTGGTTCTGGAAGGAGGCATTCATCCAGAGTTCTCCTCAATTTTATATCTTAAAATTGTTTAGTGTTAGAGTTAGCTGAGTCTCCAAGAACCACATTGATGGAGACTGCATGACCTGGTGGCAACCCCAAGAGTGCACGCCGTCAGAGGGCTGTGTACTGCAGATGGCTTTGTGAAATGTCACATTTCTTTGACCAAGATTACTTGCCACTTTCAGTTTTCGTTAGTTGATGGGCCTGATGAGCCACAGGCCAGACTCATTTGTACCTTTATTTCCTCTTTCTCACAATATAACCCAGGGTCTTAGCTTCGTGTATATAACAGGTGTTCAGCTAATCATGCTGATTGAGAGATCTGCCGAAAGCAAACACTTTAGGAATGATTTGATGCTTAACAAGAATATGGCATGCACATGCATTATAAACAAGCTGAATCTATTGACTAGGCCAAATATATCTAACTAACCATAAGCCTGTAATCAACATGCTGTTCTGGGAAAATGTTCAAGAATTTTTAAATTTCCCCCAAAAGAGCCCTCTGTTCCCCTATAAGATTGAAGGCAGGTGAAGTTAGATATCTATTTGTTCTTAACAAGTGCTGCCTCAGTTTCTAACTTATTATTTCTACTAATAAGTTTTGCTGAGACGCAGGCCCTGTCATGAACAGCATTGAGAGGCTGGGCTAGGCTGCACTGTTTTTTACCAAACTTTCAATGGAACATCTTTCTTGGTTGGTCCACTCCTTCTTACATATCCCAGCACTACCTATAATCCTTAATGCCCTTCTGCCCAGTGTAGATCCTGTATGTAGGTGGCTTTCTCAGAAATAGCTACTGCCTTTTCAGATAGCAAATGTGGCCTGATCCAGGCATTCCTGGCATTGGCAAGGACCTCTGGCTACCAACAATTGGCCAACTATCTGCTATACCTTAGAAATAGAATATACCAGAGACCTGAGAGGTGAGAGATTCCCAGGACTCAAAGGGAGGGACCTTAGATGAAATGCCCAACAGTAGGGAGAGGGAAATTATAGAGCCCACCTCCAGCAGGAAGACAGGACATCAAATGAGGAATAGGGTTGCCATCCCACAATCATACCTCTGACCCATAATTGTTTCTGTCTGAAAGAATTACAGGGATGGAAATGGAGATGAGCCTGAGAAAAAGAAGGTCCAGCAACAGGCGCAAAGTGTGATCCAGCTCAAGGGGAGGCGCCAAGGCCTGACACTATTACTGAGGCTATGGAGAGCTCACAAAAAGGGATCTGGATGACTGCCCACCAAAAGACCCAACAAGCAGCTCAAAGAGTCAGATGCAGATATTTGCACCCAACCAATAGTCAGAAGCAGCTGACCCCTGTTGTTGAATTAGGTAAGGCTGAAAGAAGCTGAGGAGAAGGTCCTGTAGGAGGACCAGCAGTCTCAATTAATCTGGACCCTTGAGAGCTCTCAAACACTGGACCACCAAATAGACAGCATACACCAGCTGCTATGAGACCACCAACACATATACATTAGAGGACTTCCAGGTCTGTGTTCATTCAGAGATGATGCACCTAACCCTCAAGAGACTGGAAGCCCTAGGAAGTTTAGAGGTCAGGTGGGGTGGGGGGCGGGGTGAGATGGGGGAATCCATGTGGAGATGACGTGGGGTTGGGAGGAGGTATGGGATGTGGAGCAGACAGAGTGTGGATAGGGGGGTGAGGAATGGAATATGGAGTGTAAAAAAATAAATTAAAAATCAAATAGAATTCAAAAGCAAAATAAATATTTCTTAGTAAGTCTACTCAGTAAGATGTTGTTCCAAAACCAGCCCCACCATGCTCTGGTGAGTAAATTTTGGAATCTTTGGTATTCTATAATATGGGATTATATGCTCATCAAAGCCAGGTGGGTATGGGATAGAGTGGATCTCAGAAGAGTTGGAGGTGGATATAATCAAAATGTATTCTACGAAAAATTTGAAAACATAAGAAACTTTAGAATTATAATGCCTGTAGAAAAATGTACACACATATTGAATGTGCCGAAGAGGATATTTTATAACATGGGCCTGCACCTTTATGTTTATATCCTGAATTCAGCCACCCTTCCCTGCAGCTGTTGCTAAGACAGACAGTTAAGATGCGGTCTGTACTGTGACCTGATAACTCACAGCCTATGTACCAGCACCACCATATTCCCTGAATTAATTCACATGATGTGAAACTTCCTGTCACCTATAAATGTTTGTGAAAATCTGATCTTTCTTTTGGGACAGTAGTTTGAGACTCCTCAGGAAGATTGCTCAATGGCTTCTGGTGACTATGTTTCTTACCAATACTTATTCCACACACACCCCTCTCCACCAGTCATCTATCTATCTATCTATCTATCTATCTATCTATCTATCTATCTATCTATCATCTTCTATCTATTCCCCGCCCCCTCCCCCCTCTCTCACACACACATACACATACACACACACACACACACACACACACACACACACACACACACACCAATTCTTTCCCTGTTGCGCTCCCTTTCTCCCTTTCAGGCTTTAAAGGGAAGCCTCACTTTCCCTTTAAGGCCCCATCATACTTAGATCTCCTTATATCACATCATTTACATCTAATGTTATCCTTTCCATCAGAAGGTCCACATGTGGCCTTGAGGTCCTTGTATTATAATAAAACCCTCTGGAGGGAATTTTCTTTCAGCTTGATCTAGAGACCAACAGCTGCTGCTGCCTTTTTACTTTTTTTTTTAACAACTGAAGGAAATACTGTCACTATTTCATAACCTAAATGTTAGCAGTTCGTAAAAAAAAAAAATTCACCACCTGTACTAGAATCATACTAGATAGAAATTAAAAGCAAATTCCTGGGGCATCCTGAGCTATACCATGGACTTGTAGATATACATTTTTCTTTTGTAATTCTGTAAGCATACAATGCAAGTTTTGTTGTTTTGCTTTGTTTAAAATCAACTGTTTATCTGGGTTCTTAACTTTAACTGAAGATTCAGAATAGAGGTGAGGAGCAAAGAAGTCAGAAGTTTCTATTCCGAGGAACATCACACATCAACATGAGAAGTTATGAATGGAAGGACTAGGTTTTGGCATTTTACAAAGTCCCCAGAGTAAATCCATATAGTGAATCCATACTTGGATAGAGTTGTTTCTGAGGTGAGTCCAGGTAGGTGGAATGCATGCTCTCCAATGCAATACTGTGTTGATCAGGGCACTTCTTTAACAGTGGTGTGTGAAACCTCCCTGTCTCTGGCTTATGCTACTAAAATGACTTTTTTGTACCTTGTGGTATCATTTCCCCTTGCTTTGGCTTTTGTTTCTGACTGAGTGAAGAAATAAAGGAAAAAGATATAAATCTAGCTTTGCAAGACTATGGCCCACAGCTGAAACTGGTCTGTTAGGTCAGTTTTACCGTATACATAGAGTGCTTTAAAAACTTTCAGTTAATAGTTAAAAATGAGCATGTTTCCACATAAAAATGTAGAATTTTTACACCAAGGAAAAAGGCTTCAACCCTGGACCCGCAATCCTAGGTGTCAGCTGGATAGAATTCAGCTGGGTAGGTGGTGCCAGGGTACTGTGCTCCCCTTGCTATTAGACCTCCTGTCTCCATACATACCGGTCTCCTTAGACATTCACAACTGATCTTTGGGATGAAAGAGTGGAATTAATCAACCAGCATCTGTGCACTTCCTAAACAATATGTATACAAGATAAAAGTTTTTCTTAATCATATAAAAATTTATGAAACACTTTACAGAGAACATGGATGGAGACTTAGCTGAGCAGAGCCAAAATGACCAGGAACTAGGTCAGAACTCCATTCCATGCCCGCATGCTGCCAAAGCATCTCCAGATCCAAATGGCAGGAACAACTATCGAACTTTGGCCTGGTTCCATATCTGAGATTAGACAGCTGGAACTTTGGGGGCCACCTGGGGAGTATTTTGCATTCTATTAAGGCTCCCTCACCTAGAGTGGAGTGTACAGAAGTCCATCAGAGAATCTGGGGAGGGTTTGTTCTAATTAACTTTCAGAGTAAAGGCAGAAAGAAGCTTTTTGGGCAATTTAGGACAAGTTTGCAATCTATCAAGTAGATGCAATCATGTATTTAACCAAACACTTCTAAGGGAGTTGGTAATGACTTCTCTGGCACCTGGGGGACCCAAACAGAAAGAACATTTGTTCAACACAGTTGGTTATCTGAACATTTTTTTTTAAAGCTAAAGTTTGAGAAAACAAAGTTAGACTTTTGATGAAGTGAGTCTTCATGCCTACAACTGACATTAGTGATTTTGGCTCTGGCTGCTATACCTTTGCAGTAGATGTCAGTTCATGTTGTAAACTAAGGATGTTTAAAGCCCTTACTAGACTGTTACTTTGTTAAATGACACTGTATACTCTTTGTGTGATTTCTGACAGCAACTAAGGGAAGAATTATTCTTACAGAAACAAATCATCCTCTGACCTCTACATGTGTGCTGAAGAACATACATGCCTGCACTCTCTCGTATGTGTACATTGTATACATTGTATGTATACATTATATACAAAGTAACAATAAATAAAATATATTTAAAAGCATTCACAATTATTATTCAAATGTGTGCATTAACCTTTGTGATTTGGTTGGTTCTGTATTGTTTGAGAGTTTCCAATTCATCTTTTACTGCTGGGCGTGGTGGTGCACGCCTTTAATCCCAGCACTCGGGAGGCAGAGGCAGGCGGATTTCTGAGTTCGAGGCCAGCCTGGTCTACAGAGTGAGTTCCAGGACAGCCAACACTATACAGAGAAACCATGTCTCGAAAAACCAAAAAAAAAAAAAAAAAAACCAAAAAACAAACAAAAAAAAAACATCTTTTACTTAACTACTTGTAGCATGGTTCATTCCTTTCTGTAACTTCATGATTGGATTCTATTCAATTCAAATGATTTCTCAAGGTGGTTTATTTAGTTCTGGCCTTGTGATCAGGAATCCCTTTATGCTTTATTCATGTTTTCTTTCTTTTTAAATTGTGACAGATATTTTTGCTGGGTATAATAGTTTGGGTTGAAAGTTACTCTCTTAGACACCATTAAAGTACATCATTTCAAGGTTCTGGCTTTTCAAGTTTCTCTTGAGAAATCTGCTGTTATTCTGATGTGCCTGCCTTTGTACAAGATGTGGCATTTCTCTTTTGAAGATTTCAATACACTTTCTTAGTTCTATATACTTTTTGCTTTAACTATATCATGAGTTCAGATTCTTTTCTATTTTTAATATTTGATACTCTTAAAGTCTTTTCCTCCTGGAAGGACAGCTCTTTTCTAGATTTTGGAAAATTTCTGATATGACATCTTTCTGTGTTCTTATGAAATCATTCTCCTATGCACCCATGACTTTCAGATTTGGCATTTCCAAAGAACCCAAAAGATCTGTCACAGCATGTTCTATTCACTCACCTTACTTATTTTATCTTTACCATTGTCTCAGATTTCTAGTCCATCTACCTTGCTTGAACTTTAGGCCTTGATTATGTCTTCTTTGTGATCAGTTCTGTTAGGGAGGCATTCCACAGGGCTATTCATTTGATTTATTAAACTTTCATTTGCTGTATTAGGGGGGATTTTTTTGTATTGTCTATCTCATTATTGAACTTTATAGTCATATCCTACATTGAGTTTCTTATTTAATTGAACTGTGCTTTCTCGGAAATTATTTAGCAGTTTATTTGTGACATTTAAAATTTCTTTGAACAATACTTTGAATCAGTTTTTGAATTCTTTGTCTGGAAACTTATCTAATCACGCTCTCATTGGCTTTGCTTTCATGTTTTCTGAGATTTTTGTTGTTGTTTGTACACCTGGAGTTAGGTCATTGGTTGGATTTTATAAAACAATTCTTATTTTTCCTGTGGAAATGTTTGCATTGTTCAGCAGGGATAAGGCAATGCTCAATTTTGAATCCAATGTGAATGTGTGACTTTTCCCTTAGCCTCTCTCTCTCTCTTTTGTAGTCACGTATGATCTTTGTATCCCACACACATTCTCTATTTAATTTTGTGTTCAGTTTTGTCTTTAATAGAACTTCTTTAATAATTCTTAGTGGTTTGATAACCTTATAGATATATTTTAAATATTCTAGCTTCCCAGACTGGCCCTTTGAAAATACTTGCCTGATGATGTCATTCTAATATTTAAAAAAAAAATTCCCTCAGTGAATCGCTTTATTTATACCCTGTATATGCAGGGCCTGAGAAGTCATAGAGTTCTAACTTTGGCTTTTATTTTTTTCTAGTGTTTCTTGTATATTGCATCCTTCCTTTAATCTACCCATTTGCTATCTACAATTCCTGTAATAATATGTATGGTCAGGTTCTTCTGTTGTACCAGGAAGCAACTGTGAACCCCAAAAGACTACCAAAGAGTCATTTCTGATACAATCACTTTAGTGTCTCTTTATTATAAACTTGAATTTGGGCTTACTTACTGCAGACCCACAAGGAAGGTTTGGTGAAGCAGCCCTGAACTCTCATCAAGAGAAGGTTTTATAGGATATGGATGTAAGAAAGAGGTGGGGATCTAGCCTGGCAAGCATCTAACTGAATGTTTATTGTAAGCTGATAGGTGGGTGCTCTGAAGCAAGACTATATGCAATCAGTAATGGTCTGAAAGTACATGGGAAACAATCAGACTAATCTTTGATTAACTGTTGCTAGGAAGTAGCTAGGGTCTTTCTTGGTAGTTGGGTGTAGCTTGGGTTTAGCTATGGGCCACATTCTCAGGTTTTTTGTTTGTTTGTTTGTTTGTTTTTGTTTTTGTTTTTTTTTGTTTGTTTGTTTTTAAGATAGAGGCCAGTTCTAAGATAGAATAGGACTTTCACTTCAATTTGATTCTTTTAGATCTTGAACCAGAAGGCACCCTTAGACTGAGGGATTTTCATTCCTGTTTTCCTGAAAATTTAAATACCCTGTTGAGATTTCTCACCTAAGTTCCTCCTTATTTTTCCTGTTTAGCATAATCACTCTGCAACATAACATTGAATTCATCTTTTGTTTATTACTTGTCTTTCCCATGAAAGTGTAAGCCTCATGAGGAAAGAGGCTTGTCCATGTTCTGTATCTTTTTATGGCTAGCAAAGTTCCTGATTAAACAATAGTTGATAAACACTTAAGTCATAACAGTCTCTTGTCACTGGTAATAATAGTTTTGCCTGCAGTATTCTGATATTGATCCACTCATTCAATATATAGTTGAATTTAAATATAAACACTCCTCCAACTGGAATGGAAAGGACCTCCAGAGATGCACTGATTATGCACACACAGCCACATCTCTATCTTCTCATTTTCAAGGCAGAAATGAGCTGACCTATAGCTTGCTTCAAACACAGACTGTCATAAACCCAGTTTTGTCATATTTAATTCCGGCCAATGCCAGTATATTCTGGCACAATGAAGTGATCAGATGCTGCTGCCTATGCACATTTGTCAAGGTTGAGAAACATGCACTTCCTCGGGTTCTTGAGATACTTCCTCAATCAGCATCATGTTACTATGGCAACCTCTTCCTCCTCAGATGGTTTTCCAGAGGGATTTCTGTAGACCTATCTTGGCAGAGAACAGTGAGTCCAGCATAGTTACATTAATGATAAGAATTTCACAACTTAAAAAAAAAAATTGTTTGGGACTCATAAAGGCTGATTCACTGCCCAAGCAGAGATAAAATGCAAAAGGAAAAATCTGTGGCTTTAGAACTTTCAAAAATGAAGCCAGAGATACTTTTAGGTGTCCTGGACATATTTCTAATCCTCTTTAGGAAAGGAAGGGATAAGACTGCCTGGATCAGAACTTCTAATCCTGTTTCGAAACAGTGCTGCCAAGCACTTAAAGGCCAGGCAGGTGAAAGGCCCAGCAGAACACAAACAATCTTGGAGAGGAGGTTAAAAAGAAGCACTGACTCATTTGAGTAAGTGAATTGAATTTAGCTTAATTTCTAATAGCACCTTTAAGGCACTCAGGTATTGAGCTAGACTTGCTCTGAACTCCCCAAAGGCTCACTATCTCCTTTAGACCTTTCTGATATTTTTGATAAGAACTGGGGGTAAAGTGAAAGAAATGAAGGCTCAGGAGAAGAGATTAATGGCAAGAGGGGAGATGATTTAAAAGTCTTACTTTCAAGTCTGAGTTATTGATCTCTGTGGTTTGTGTGGATAGACCAGAGAGACATGAAAGGACAGAAGCATCACAGAGTGTTGTTTTGTCCCACAAAAATGTCATTCTAGTTAACTTTGGCAATTACAACTGATTATTGCTGGTTTATTTCATTCACCCATCTTGTTCAAAGGTACAGATAAAAACATCAGCCTGCTCACTTATTACATTTCTCATTGTTTGATATCTTTTTCCTGCGATTGATTTATAGACCTTTCCTTTTAAGTGATGTGAAGTAGAACTAACAGAAGCTGTGTCAATACACATAAACTGCCTTCACTTTTAACTAAAACTTCTAGGACATGTATCCCTAAGAAGCCACTGAACAAAAGCTTTGAAAAGTTTCTCTGAATTATATGAAGAGTGAAGAACAGTTTTATAATGAAAATGGTTTATACTATTGACAAGTATATTCACATTATTCCAAGGAAAACTTGTACTATCACCTTGAGAAAAAATTTCTTGGTATTAGACAAACATCAGTGAAGAAATTAAGAAAATAACATTATCATCAGCGGACCTGTCAGAACCATCAATTCTCATTGGAAATTAATGTGATTAAATACTGCATGACACATGAGCGCAGACTGCTTCCTTGACTTGCAGGCTTATAATTTAGATATCTTACAACAACATATAGTTATTATTTATTGTACTAGATGCAATGTGTATAAAGGAATTTTATTTCTCAGGAAATAAAATTAAGTTCACCCATCAAAGTGAGTATTTTATAAATGCAATAGTTACTGTTTAAAATTAAGCCTTGATCTAGGGTAATCACATTTCAGATTACATTTAAAAATTTATGTGCATGTGTGTGCATGCACATACAGAGTATGCATATAGATCAGAGGAAAACACACACACACACACACACACACACACACACACACACACACGTACTCTATATTGGAAGATTGAAAATTCAGTGTGACCTTTATAAAAAAATTAAAGTGCCCTATTTTGGTATTTTGTTTCAAACACAAAATTTTCTACTCTTCAAATCTTGCTTTTCAGGAGTAAAGACAAAATAGTTCTGGTTCAGTTAGCTCCCTGGTATAGTGAATTATGAAAGATCCAGGCATGATTTAGTAAGTAAGAACTGCTGCTTTGAGTTCTGGAATAGTGAATGTACTCAGAAAACATCAGAGGTAATCACAAAAAACCCCATCAATCTTAAACACTTTGCTGAAATGTATGTCTGAACTACAGCGCTCACTAAATCCTACTGTTTTAAGGCAGGAGAAAGAAGCTCCTGGAGTTGTTCAGGTGAAGTGATTTCCCAAGATTAACTGGCAAAATTAACCAATGGCCAACAATGCTTCAACAAAAGTAGAAACCTGTATCTCATGGTTGCTTACTGTTCTGGTGGGTGTCTGAGGTTTGAAAGTATCCCATGCTTGAAATCCATCCCACGAATTTACTGGCTTGGGAAAGGATTAAAAGGATGTTTTTCATTGAGTCAGACTGATGAACCTAGATCCCTGTTTATAAATGTCCTTGTCTTCCTTCTTCTTGAGTTTCATGTGTTTTGTAATTTGTATCTTGGGTAGTCTAACTTTTGGGGCCACTATCCACTTATCAGTGAATGCATATCATGTGTGTTCTTTTGTGATTGGGTTACCTCACTCAGAATGATATCCTCCAGATACATCCATTTGTCCTCCAGATGCAATCAATACCCATGGAAGGAGTTACAGAAACAGTTTGGAGCTGAGACAGTAGAAAGGACCATCCAGAGACTGCCCCACCTGGGGATCCATCCCATATACAACTACCAAACCCAGACAATATTGCATATGCCAGCAAGATTTTGCTGACAGGACCCTGATATAGCTCTCTCTTGTGAGGCTATGCCAGTGCCTGGCAACTACAGAAGTGGATGCTCACAGTCATCTATTTGATGGAACACAGGTCCCCTAAAGAAGGAGCTAGAGAAAGTAACAAAGGAGCTAAAGGGGTTGGCAACCCTAAAGGAGGATCAACAATATTAAATAACCAGTACCCCACAGAACTGTGTCTCTAGTTGCATATGTAGCAGAGGATGGCCTAGTTGGCTATCAATGGGAGGAGAGGCCCTGGTCTTGTGAAGATCATATGCCCCAATACAGGGGAATGCCAGGGCCAGGAAGCAGGAGTGGGTGGGTTGGGGAGCAGGGTGGGGGGAGGATATAGGGGACTTTGGGGATAACATTTGAAATGTAAATGAAGGAAATATCTAATAAAAAAAAAGAAGTGAAAAAAATTAATAGCCTTGCTTACAATAGGCAATTAGAAGTGGTTTTTTTTTTTTTTTTTTTTTTTTTTTTTTTTTTTTTTTTTTTTTTTTTTTTTTTTTTTTTTTTTTTTTTTTTTTTTTTTTTTTTTTTTTTTGTGTGTGTGTGTGTGTGTGTGTGTAGGGGGGGAGAGAGCAAAACTTTTATTCTCTAATTTAAATTTCTTTAAATGTCAAATAGTAACATGTTTCAATAGAAGCAAACAATTCTGATTACCCATATGTCAGTGGTCTTTTTGACTTGTTTTCTAGGAATTTCATTGATTGATTAACTGACTGACTATTCAACTGGGGGTTGAATGAAGGACTCATATAAGGAGGAAGAAAAGTGCTGTACGATTGAGCTGTATCACCAGGCCTCATTTTATTTTTATGCAGGTTTTACCATGGTGCCTAGGTTGTTTTTGAACTTGCAGTCCATCTTCTTCAGCATTCTAAATAAGAGCTGTGATTACATCTGTGTTTTTTCAGGCTTGGGTTCCCACTTACTGTATATACTCATAGTGCCTTGCTTATGCATACATGTCCTATATGTTCTTGTTATCAATGTGTGCCTTATTCATTTGATATGAACTACATAAGAGGGATCACACTGCCTTTGTTGCTGTATATTTAGAGATGGTACAAGATAGACAGACATTCACTGACTGGGTAATGAGACAAATTCTTGTGCATAGGCTTCAGGGTTGTTATAGTTTACATGGAAACATAAAACCCATAAATAAATCAATACTCTATATAGAATATACCATAAAAACACAGGTACTCCAGTTTCTCACAAGCATATTTCAAGGAATGATCAGTTTACAAGGAGATACATAGTAATGGTGTCTCTTTTATGTGTAGGAATCTCTTAGAGTACAGCATTTTGAAGCGAGGAAAATCCCATCTAAATTATTGAGCCTTTCTCATGAATAAGTGACAGAAAACCCACCTCAATCTGTGTTTTAACAAGAGGAGAGTAAATCTATCTCCAATAATAGGCCGGGCGGTGGTGGCGCACGCCTTTAATCCCGGCACTTGGGAGGCAGAGGCAGGTGGATTTCTGAGTTCAAGGCCAGCCTGGTCTACAGAGTGAGTTCCAGGACAGCCAGGGCTACACAGAGAAACCCTGTCTTGAAAAACAAAAACAAAACAAAACAAAAAATTATGTATAATTATTTTTCACATTTAAAACACATATATTAGATTAAAAATACTCTGCAATGAAGACTTCTCAGAATAAAGATGGAACAGCTTATAAAAAGGCTCTTGATCAAGTTGAGACTCAAAGGACCATTCTACTGAGCCAGAGAGATCCAGACTTAAATCGTGTTTTGATGTCTACTTCTAGGGAACTAAGGGGAGATTGCCTGTGCTGAAGAGAGCTAGGAGATACAAAGCTCTGCAAAATTTTAGTGTGGCGTTGGCTGGCCCTCAAGTGAACTACTATCTTAAGTTTGGCTCATTTTGATAGCCCAAGTCAAAAATTTTAGTGGAAGCAATTCCAAATCTTTGGGTGGACATAATCTTACCCTTGGCTCTGAGAAGTTTTATTACTCATTAAGACAATAGACATTAAGACAAAGATAAATAAATCTTTTAGTTTGCTTAGAAAATACAGATGCCCCTAGTTTCAAAATAAGAGGAGATATTTAATAGAAGCAGAAGCAGTCACCAAGAATTTGACAAATTCACAAGGAGACACTGGAAAGGGCTATGAAAGCACACATCATAATAGCCACATCTGAAAGGTGAGCTGACCTACCTTTATATGACCATTGTTCTTGACTGTTGGCTGGAGGGTTCTCCAATGTGATCATCATGAATTCATGGAACTTCTAGGTTTTCATGTACATAGACAACAACGATCATCACAGTTCTGAAGAAAAAAAAGAGGTCTGATGTCCAGAGGACAGGGTACAGTGCTGGTGGCTACAAGTCAGTGAGAGCATTCTGGAAAGTCCTAGACATATGGGGAGGCACAGATAATGCTGTGCAAGAGCAATACCCGGAACAGATCCACAAAGAGTAATGACATTGCCATGGTTACATACTGACTACCAAACACTGATCTACATGAAAGACAAATTTGAAAAACTGAAGATGGAAGAGAAAAAAAATTTTTAAAGTTTGTAAATAAATAGAACTTTAGGAAAGAAATATAGTAGCCAGTTTTTAAGAACAAGTACTAGTCTTTGTTTCAAAGCAATCAATTAAAAAAAAATACCACTGGTAAAAGTGACTCTACTGAGAGAGACACTCTGGAGGTTCCCAGGAGGTCAGTGAAACTTTCATGAAGGTCTCTTCTGCTCCTTCGCTAAGCTGCACCAGTAGAACCTGCAAACAACCTGGTTCCCTGACCAGCAGACCCAAGGCCATGGGTTTAGAGACGAAGAGTACCAGGGTATACTTATTTTCTCTGGTAGGAATATTATTGCAATATCCATTAGCCCCTATATCTCATTCCTATATTGTATTCATTTTAGTGTTTTGTGTTCATTTTCCAGACCACAACAAAGGTAGGTGGGAAAACACATAGGTGAGAGCTTGATAGAAAATCTGAGTTGTTAAACAATTTGGATTTCACATAAGGAGAGTGGGTGGGTGGGGATACAACAGAGGCTCTCTCCCTGAAATATAATGATTCCTTTAAATTTTGAATTTGTATTTTGGAAGGTGTACTGAGTCTTTTCTAAAGTAAGGCTGTGAGTAATATTCTGTACTTTGGGTGGGAAAAAAAGGAAAACATATTTCTTGTTTTATTTTGTATACTTAAAGAGCATATGTTTGCTAGATGCTAGTGTGTGGTAAGTGGGTGAGGCCGCATGAGCCAAGATGGCGCCCTGGCCCTATGCCAAGCCCTGAGACCTTTGCTTGTTTATCCCAGTTTCAGTCATGTGCAATAAAAGCAGCATGTGTAACTTGCTGGAGAGATGGCATAATGCCTTGAGATACCATTCTATCAGCCTTTCCTGCATGCTGCCTTGGGCATGTGCATCTATGATTGGGTGATGTGAGGTGACGTGAGTGAATAAATTGTGGGCAGTCCCAGGGAGAGAAGATGAAGAAGGGAGAAGAAGAAGAAGGAAGAAGTAGAATAAAGGAAGCTGGGGAAGCTCTGCGAGACCTGCAAAGAAAGAGAAGCGGCTGAAGCTGCGTGAGACCTGCCTTGGAGTCCGTGTCATTATTCCCATTGTCTCTGTTGGTCAGAGACATGGGCTGCGACAATTGGTGCTGAAACTTGGGAACCTTCAGCAGCACTAGTGAGTGTGGGCATACACACACACACACACACACACACACACACACACACACACACTCAGTAAAACTAAGCAGTTTTTTCATCATTGACTTTTACTTCAATACTGAAAACAGAGCGAGGGCAGGGAGGCAGAAGTGGGTGGGTGAGTAGAGGAACACCCTAGAAGCAGGGGTAGGGGGTAGGGAAGAGGGGATTCCCAGGAGGAGGGGGGAAATTGGGTAAGGGGATAACTCTCGAAATGTAAGTAAATTTAAAAAATAAATAATAAATATAAAAAAGAAAAAAGAAAACAGAGGATTAATGAGCAAAAGATATCTTTAGGTGTTTGAAAGAAGTTTTTAAGTGCATTTATCTAATCTTATTCGTCCCCCCCCCCCTCCAAAACAGGATGGGGAGAAATAGGGATTGTTGGTCTATATTCATTAAATGTTTTTGCATTTATAAAAATATGCCTCACCAAAGCTCTTAATCAACTTTTAAAGTATAAATATTCTTAAATTTTACTTTTGGATTGAGAATATGCTTCTCAGTAAGTAATGCGATTTCTATGTATGCATGAGGATCTGAGTTCATGTGCACCTATATAAAACTGCTTAGTTTTACTGTGTGTGTGTACACACTCACTAGCATCTAGCACACATATGCTCTGAATTCATGTGCACAGGAAGATGATTCATGAAGCTTATTGGACATTAGTTTAGTGAGATCCAATGTTGGTAAGACAGTGTCTCCCAAATAAAAGAGAGCAGTAGGAAAAGATACCTCAGGCTTCTATCTGCTAGACCTATGTGCACCTATACTTTCACATGTTCTGCTTTCTGGTTAAATACAAATGCATACAGATGGAAGGACACAAATGTTGTCTATAGTAACTAGAGACCTTTAGGAAAAGATGAAGCATTGGATAGCAATTTCTTCTGCTAGCCTTGAAGAACAAAGCTGCCATGATGTGAGGCAAGCCAAGGCCTACAAGAGCCTCCAAGGGCTGGAGTGATCTAAACAACTAGCAAGCTAAAATAAACTATGTAGGCAAGAAGACAAATAAGACTGAAGTCTCAGTCATAGCCATTGAGAGAGAAACTCAATCTACAACCAAGGGACTCAGAAGTGGGTAGTCCTCTGCTCAAGCATCCAGACAGGGGATGTGTCCAGCCAACACCTTGACTCCTACCGTACCAGCCTCTAAACTGAAGAAGGACTCTGCTACAACATGCTAGGACCCTGAACCACACACTTTGTAAGATGACTTCATGCTGTTTCATGTAGCTTAGTCAGTTAGACTTTGTTCTAGTGCTGCAGAATGCCAGCATATCAGACAAACTTCACTGTGTGGGGTCTGACCTCCAGAGTGACTACAGTGGAATGAACCTTAGAAGTACAAGGTGTTCCATGTTGGTCAGTGAACCAATGACAAAGATGGGATGAAGATGAACACAAGTCCCAAGACTTCTCTTTCAGTGGACTATTCTGATTATATGTGTATCTCTCCTACAGCCACTCCCAGAGCCAAGGTAGAACACCCTTAGTTTGGCTTAGTGTGTTAGTTCCCAGCTAGTGAGCAGTAACCCACCTTGGTAATGAACTCACATCACTCTTAGGTCATTTCTTCCATTTTTGTCCTCCTTGCCTTGGACTTGAAACACTCAGATAGGATATTGTAAGATTGGAACCCATCTTACAAGTCTTGCTTTCTGAAGACACTGGGCTACGTCAGTCTTGTGACTAGTAGCAGATACAACATTTTGTATCCAAGTCTACTTGCCAAAGCATGTATTGATTTCAGCATACTTTATTTCATTAGGAGGTAATTGAATTGAAAATGTGGAAAGTATCTACACAATAGAGTCAGCATGTAATTTCTTCTCTAATGACCACTCAGGAGGACATGGACAAAGAGTTTCAGATTATCTTGTTCTTTAAATCAGAGTTGATATAACTACTAGAAGGATCATTTGTTTTTCCCTCTTTCAATGTGTTTAATTAACCACATATGCACTCGGGAGTAAGGGACTCTAGAGTGTAAGGGACTTCCAGTTCCTGTAGCATTCCTTGCTGAAGCACATCTTGAGGTAATGAAATCATAAAATGTTTACCTGCTCTTTCCAGAGTAAACAGAAATTCAGGTCCATCTTTTATTTTATTTTTTATTTTTTATTTTTTAAGGATTGTCAATCTATTTCCTAAACTTGGAATTTTGCCTTGAACTGCTTCTGCGATGCTCCTTTTGTTGATCAGTGTTCAATGAGCCTGAGGCAGAGTTTGAGGCAAATAAACAGAAACAATACCCAAATGCATTTTAAACTCCAGGTTTCGTTACTGAGTGAAAACATTCCTTTCAGATCGGTTAACATGTTCAGTATATGAGGGCCTAATGGGGCGGGCATCACACTGAGCATTAACAATAAAACCCTGAGAGTGGGCCGACCTTCACTGCCAATTTATTGTCTACTTACGAATTTGTATCTAAGAAACTTGTTGGTTCTGCCTATATAATGAATACACTGCTTGGAGATGTTCTCTTTGAGGATTCTATTACAGATTCTTTGGGGAGGTCTGTGACAGGTTGTCTGCACTTTCTCCTAAAACCCTGAACAGGCACTTTGGCAGTCATAGCCATATGCTCAGTATCCCCCACATCACAGGGGACTGAGAACTATGTTCCTGAGGGAAGCTGGGACAAACACTCTTTTTCAGGAATCTGTGCTAGAGATGGAAACAACCAATGATTTAGGATTTATTTCTTGACTAAGTGAAATATAGACGTGAAATCATGTGTGCATTTCTGTGTGTGTGTCTATGTGATCATCCTGCTATGTAGAAAGAAAAGCTAAGAAAGCCATAGTGTGTGTGTGTGTGTGTGTGTGTGTGTGTGTGTGTGTATGCATGTGTGCACATGCATGTGTTTTTTTCTCACTTGCCTCATTTTATAGAAATGCTTTGTAAAGGAAAAATGTCATTAAGGACTATTTTTTAGAATTTTTACCTCGGACATTACTATTCATCTTTATCTTCCATGCTTGGTTTCCAAGAATGATGATCTCCTTTATTTCAATTAATTATTTTCCTGTCTCTGGCCTCCAGTGTTACTAGCCAGTGGTAGGAATCATTAGAAGATTAAAATTAAAAATGAGGCAAGAGTAGTTATTTCTTTTCTTCTCCTTCTCAGTCTAGAGATTCTCAGGGGCTGTGTTTCTGGATCAAAGCCATGGCTTCTAGAAGAGGTTTCTTCTTTGTTATGGCTAAAGATTTCACTATGTTTAGGAGTAGGCAGACTCTATTACTACCCTTTGGGACAAAAGAACATGAGAGAGATCACCAGTTGGTATTTTAATCTTCCCTTAACTCAGGTCTACAGCCTTCTTAAATGGTCTGGTCATGTTTTCAGAGAGTGCTACTTCTTTCCTGAAGGGTTGGTGACTAATCCATATGTGATCATGTTCCTGGAATCTTAATGACCTTTCTGGTTCCTGACTGTGGATGGAACCAATGAACTGATAATAAAATAACCAGAGTCATCACTCATAGTGGTTTGTTGAATTACACCTATGCATACCTGGACAACATCTCTCAGCAGAACTATACATTTCATAAACAAAGCACAAGCATTCTTACCATATACAGGTTACCAAGGTTACAGTGGTATGTCATGTGATTGGCTTTAAACTTGAAGGACCCATGGGCTTTTCTCCTGAAATTAAGTGTGAAGTTGCAAATAGGATATAAAGAGGAAGATGAACAGATGCTTGTAATACCAGGAAGGCTGTGCAAAAAACTAACTACAAAAGGAAAGCATGGGGGTGGTTCACAGAAGGAAGGTGGCTCCCTAGGGCTGGGATATGGAGGGACAGGTGTGTCTTCACTGATGTAGCTTTGGAACCAAGACAACTAATTTGGCAAGAAGGACGAAATAGCTGAAATAACACTGTGGCCATATTGAAGGGTGGGTGATAACATACTGGAAATACATTTAGTTTATAAAGCTAGATATATAAATATATTTCTTTTTCTAGATAAGGCAAAGTAGGAGAGTTTTGACTAAAGCTATGAAAATCAGTTTGATTTTTATCAAAGATTGCTTTCCTTTGGATAGCCCTACCAGCTCCCCCGAAAGTAGACTGGCAAACATCCCAGTGGTAGGGTAACAAATGCCTGTAGCTGACACTGGTGATGGCACATAGAATCCTAGATGTATAATTCTTGGACTGGCTGTTTCTCTTATCTACAGGGCTATTTTCCCCTTTTGGAGGGGGGAGTCTCCTTATTTCCCTCTTCAATAGTTATCTGCTTGTGCCTCCTTCTCCACTTTTCTTCTCTTCTATAAAGAACTAGGGCTTAACTGCTTAGGACCTCTCTTCTGAATCCCTTTTCTCAGACTCTCTGTACTTGGCTAAAGTAAAGTTCTTGCCTCTGTGGGTAGTAGAATCAGGGCATCTAAAAGCTTTCCTTTATTATCAGATTGTGGGCATAAAAAAGCCTCCTACTGTGTCTGTACTGTCATGTGTGGTACTTTTGCCTTTTAACCAGACACAATGATTTTTTTTTTTATTCTAGCAAAATTAATCTGGCCTGCCCACTGCTACTTGATAAGATTGGAAGTAAGCTAGGATCACTTAGACAATTGAAAGGCTGTCTAGGCTAGGTTGCTTAGACAAATGGTTTTGAAATTCATGTAAAATGCTTGGACGATTCGGTGATATTCATTCAGGTTGAAGCTACAGAATCTTGTAGCTGGATGTAGGAAGTAGGAGTTCTTAAAGTTAGTTGACTCAGGAGTCTAGAATAATGGTACTGCCATTGGCTTCATAGTGGAAACTGGTTTAAGTCAGGATGGATAGGTACCAGAATGGATTTGAAAGATTAAGACTCAATATATGTTCAAATTTGATAGAGGAATTGATGCCAAAATTAAGAAAACGACTTAGAGGATGGTAGAAATTTTATTCACCAGAGACCATTTTAACCACAAAAGAGGTTAGAACTTTGCTCCAAATGCATGTGATGCCCATTAAAACTTTTTAAATAAAAATTTTAAGTGTTGATATGTGAACAAGGTATTGCAATGACCTTTTTTTGCCATTAGCTTCTTCTGTCACCCCCACTCCAGCTGATTTCCTCCTTTCTCACTTTGTAAAGAGAAATCTTGTTTTAGGATTTGGACACAAATGCTAAAATGTGTTGTGCAGAGCATTAACTGATGGTTAAAACAATTCTAGGCATTATGCTAAAACATGAAGCTATGATGTGTGGAGAGGGAGGATATTTAGGTTTGTATTCCTTGCTCTTTATTTTAGCAGGGGGTAGGGAGAGTAGGCACCTGAACAGAATGCTCCCAGGGCCTACTGTTGATTCAGTATGAACAAATTCCCTGCAATTTTTCTTATGACCTTCTCCTCTTCTCTTTTCCACCCTCTGGTGAGTGGGCCTCAGGAGAAATAAACTCATTAAAAAATGTAGGTTCATAATGAGATAATAAATAATGCAGAAATCTCACTCTAGCTAAAGATACTCCAACATCTCTCTTGATTTTGCCATTTATATAAAAATGTTCAGAAATGAACCTTCTGGGTATTGTTTTTGGCAAGATTTAGTAGATTTCTTCCTTACCTGAGATGCATTTAAAGTAAAAATGACATTCATTCTTAGTTGATTGATTTACTCACATACATTTCAAGGATATTTCAGCAAAGAATATATCTGTGTTTCCACTGGGCACAAAAGGGATGCTCCTTATAGCACAGGAGATATTGATGTGAACAATACCAATGTCAACAATGATAGTCACCAAGTCGTGTCAAGGCTACACACCTTTGAGCCTATGTGAAATGCTATTGTTTTGTTTTTTTTGTTTTTAAACCCATAAAATGTATGAACTATGCTACCTACTCAAGGTCTGGCTCTACGTTAGATTTATAGTTTCTATTGGTAAGTCCAAGAGTCACACTAAATGACATCAACAGGCTTTTTCTTACCTATGTGAGGAGGGCTAGAGATTATCTAACAGAAGCATAGCTGGCTTGGGATCCAGAGAGATCCAGTTTGAGTACAGTAAATGTTGTTTTTATTTCCTTAGATGATCAGATGAGAGCCACACCCAAGATGTGTAAATATACAGTTTGAGCTGAACTCAGAGTGTTTCTTTCTCTGTTCTAACTATCCTTAAGCCTAGGCTTGGAAGATTCCAAGCTTCTAAACTGACTGATTCAATCTGGCTTCTCTTGGCTTCTGACTGAATTGGTCTGCTTGGCCTCACATACTAACTTTGGGAACATGATCTAATATTCTGGCTCCTTCTCACCTGTTCATTCTATCTTCACCTGTGTCTAGCTTATTCTCCCTGCAAGCTTTCTTTGTAAAATGTCATGATAAAACTGCCATACACAAACCATGCCACCTTCTTTCTCTCAGTGCTCTTAAGTAGCCTCTCCTGTTCTGCTCTTCTTTGAGTTGTGCATATGCTATCTCTGACTCATTCTGTCAAACCTTTCTCTAATTCATCACTTTGTCTGACCCTCAATTAGAGGTTATTTTCAAATATGTCTGCTTCCTTCTACAAACTAATTTTAAATTCATTGTGAGGGATTAAAGGTGTTTACTAAGATCATTTCCACATTCCAGCCAGATCATATGATCTAGAAGTCATGTAATCTCTTACCAGAGCAACCATGTTACTGGATTAAAATTCCTCTATAGGATATATTTACAGCATAATTGCTACTTGCAAATAAATTATGGAAACTTTATTTCACCTTTACAGGTAAGTAAAGGAAGTTTCAAATTTATGTCTATTTTATAGTTTCACAGACAGGAAGACAACAGATGTCTATGTCTTTTCTTTCTCACAGGAAGTGTATTTTAGCACAATTTTATGGCAATTGTTGTGTTGAGAAAATGTTCAAATTGCCAAACTTTAGTGCATTGTAGGGCTAGTCATCAGTGGTGCTTTGGTTTTGTTTTGATTTTGTTTCTGAGAGGGTCTCATGTAGTCAGAGATGACCTCAACCACCCAATGAACTCATGATCCTGGTGTCTCTTTCTCTAAGTGCTGGAGACATGCTCTACTACGTCTTGCCCAATGGCCTTTTGAATGTCAGAAATCAGCAAATACTGAGATCAAGTTCCAGCTTTCTTTGTTCCCATATTGTTAACAGTCTCTTGATCCCTGTACTTTTTCATCTACATAATGGGAATAACATTTATTCCATCTATAATATAAACCTAAGATAGCAGAGCATATTGTTTTTGGAGCACTAATGGATGTGCCCTAGAGGGAGAGTCCCTTTCAAAGGCATAGCTTTTATGCAGCTTTTGTGTTCCTATCAAACATCAAATCCATTTGTTAGAAATGCAATTGGAAAATGCATTTGTAAGCCATAGCTTCTCTACTACCTGACAGCTATATATATGGCAAATGATACCTTAGTCTTTGTATTATCTAGACTTAGCAATGATTTGCACATAGTATAAGGACAGTAGATATTACTTAATGAATATAACTCCAGTCCCCTTTATTTTCTCCTAAAGATAGATTAATTTTTTCATAGTATTTATATTTTAATGTATTTTAGGCTTTGTGTTGTATATTTAATAGGGTATTTTATATATTTCTTATAAGCTAACCTAATTATCTTCTCTCTCCCCCACCCTGTAGTATATGCATGTGTATGCTCATAAGTATGCAGGTGCATTCACCTGTGCTCTTACATGCAGAGGCCTTAGGTCAGCATCAGAAGTCTTTTTTAATTGCTTTCCTCCTTAATTTTGATACTAATTATTGCATTGAGCCTGTAGACTGCCATTAGGGGTAGCCTGGCTTGCGGGCAATCTCCCAGAATGTATCTGTCACTGCCCTCTGTCAGTGGTGGTAGGGTACTTGGCTTACAGGGATGTGTTGCTATGGAAAGCTTTTATTTAGGTTCTGAGTATCTGAACTCAGGATCTCATGCTTGTGCATTAAGCACCGAGCCATGTCTCTATCCCTTATTTTATTTTTTTGTACAATCCAAGATAAGCATGGTGAATGAAGAAAAAGTATTGCAAACTCTTGAACAAGTTAATTAAGTTGAACAATTTTTTTTTTTTATAACCCCTTTTGCTGACTGAACTTTTTTTTTCAACTTTTATTAGATATTTTCTTCATTTACATTTCAAGTGTTATCCAGAAAGTTCCCTATATCCTCCCCCCTCCTGGCCCTGCTCCCCTACCCACCCGCTCCCACCCCTTGGCCCCGGCGTTCCCCTGTATTGGGGCATATAAAGTCTGCATAACCAAGGGGCCTCTCTTCCCATTGATGGCCAACTAGNTTGATCTTAGCCATTCTTACTGGTGTGAGGTGGAATCTCAGGGTTGTTTTGATCTGCATTTCCCTGATGATTAAGGATGTTGAGCATTTTTTCATGTGCTTCTCAGCCATTCGGTATTCCTCAGTTGAGAATTCTTTGTTTAACTCTGTGCCCCACTTTTTAATGGGGATATTTGATTTTCTGGTGTCCACCTTCTTGATTGAACAATGTTTTTAATGGAGAGAAATCATTTCTTTTCAATACAAAGTGATCTGGAGGTGAGGACTACTGTTTTCTTCCTCCAGTCTTATTACCAGATATTGTTATTTAACCATCCCCTGATATCCACAGGAGGTTGGTCCTGGTTCTGGGATTCTCTCTCTCCCTCCCCCTCTCTCTCCCTCTCTCTCTGATATCAGATATGCAGATGCTCATTCTTTATGTAAGATGGAATATTTGCATGTGGCCTGTGCATAATCTTCCATCTGCTTTAAACCATGTCTGGATTACTTGCACATGTTCTGCCATATATTTTAATCCTTTCTAGATTATTCATAACAACTAAGTGTAATCTAAATACCATGAAAATTGTCCTTAAATTGTACTTCTCAGCACAAGAAAGAAGATGCATATTGACTATATTGCCATCTGTAGTTAATTGAATTTATGTCTGCACAATCCACGATATAAAGGGCAGTCTGTATCTAAAATAGCCTGTAGCATATGATTTGTTTTGTCAAACAAATAAACAACCCTCCCCCCAAAAATGCACAGAACACATGGGAGGAGACGGGGAGGTCAGGATGCACAGGAGAGCTGGGATGAGAGGAAAGCTGTAACTTGTGTCAAAAGCATGGTGTGCTGAACAAAGAACACTGAAACACGGAAACAGTAGAGAGAGAAAGCTTCTTGAGGGACAGGGATCATAGCAGCTGCATCCACCTCTTTCCTGATATCTAGAAGAACAATGAAGGTGTTACAGCACTTAGTGAAATTTAGATAAATGGTGAAGTCCTATATTTCTTAGATATGACCTAATACACAGTGATTATAGTAGAATTTACTGCCAGACAGTAAATGCTGAGAACTCTTGGTTCCTGGGGATAAACTTCTGAAGTATGACCTTGTACTCCATATAACTTTGTTCTTCAAAAATTGCTGCTGTATAATACTTTCGTAAATTAGTTAGAATTGCATTTGGTTAATGGCATATGTAATTAGCTATCTTATCTTGGTTGGGAAGGTACCTAACAAGAGGTAAAATGAGCTCTTTTCAATGAGTGTAAAACTACCAAGCCACAGAGAAGGAGGTCAAGACCCTTTAAAGGCTCAAAGAAAGTGGAGCGGAAAGAACAGCTCACCACCACAGACTGAACATATCCCACAGGTCTGCACTGGGTCCTCTGCAAACATGCTGCCATTTTTATCTTGAGGTTACTGTGGGAACTCCTAATGGGGTGAGGTGTCTCTGACTCTTTTGCTACCTCGTGGAACTCTACTGAGTTTCCTTGTCTAGCCTTGATATGAGGGTTTATGCCTAGTCTTATTGCATCTTGTTATGCTGTGTTTGTTTGGGAGGCCTGCTTTTTTTTTTTTTTTCTGAAGGGAAATAGAGAATCGGGAGGAGAGGGGAGGTATGGAGGGAACTGGAGGAGGGGAGGGCAGAAGGCAGCATGGTTAGAATGAGAGAAGAATAAAGAAGAAAAAGAAAAGAAAGTATCCAACAGAAGGAGAAAGTTTAAGTCCGAGTTTAGGGACTTTATGACTTTGTCAATCATTTTCCAAGTTCTATTTCCCTATTAAGATAATCACTGATCCAAATTAGATAATAACTTAGTTTGGTAAATCTATTGTTTATATTATCAAACAAAAAGCTAATTATTAATTAAAATTTAGACTCTAGTTTCATAAAAGAGGAACATTAATAGAACAAATCTTTATTCTGTGTTTACAATGGACTAAGTATTCTCTGATATTCTCAAACTCTGTTTTCATTAATTTGTACAACAATAAGAGAACCGAATAGCTGGTTGATCTCACAATAGTAAGAAAGCAATTATTTCTTCTATCTATTTGGTTAATGTTTCTAGAGTTGTGTTGTTCAGTACAAGTAATTCCTAGTTACATTTTTTCCAATTAAAATTAATTAAAATTTGGCCAGTGAGATGGGTCAGTGAGTAAGGTCCATCCTGCTATGTCTGATGAGCTGAGTTCAAGCCCCAGAACCTACAGGATGGAAGGGAAGAACTGACTTTCACAAGTAATTGACCTCTGCATGTGTGCCATGGTACGGCATGTACATAAATCCACTCATGACAAACAAATAAATGTGAGGCAAACAACACCTATTTAGAACTCAACAAATGAAAAATCGAGTCCCTTGGTTACATTAGCCTCATTCCAACTGCCAAATAACTACAAATGACTAACAACTACCATATTGTACAGGTCAGATATAGGACATTGCCAGGACCACAAAGCTTTATGTTAAACAGTAATGTTCTAGAAAGATCTAGCAAATCTTTTATGAAGCTTAGGACACAGAATTAGATAACTACAATATCATTTTGTTCTATCTCTTCATTATTTACAATTGAAAAATGACTCGCCATAATAGGTAAAAAAAAAAAAATAAGAACACATATAAATGAAAGATTCTGGGATTACACTTCACAGCTTTACTAATTGCACATTCTCCTGTATTACACCTCCTTTTTCTCAGAAGGAGGACAATTAGGACATGATTCTGATGTTGGCCTTGACCACAAGCACTTCTTCTATTGGAAATCTAAGGACATGTTTGTAAAGGCAGGACAGTGAGAAGACCCAGCTCTGGATATGTATGCTCTAGTATCTTTCTCTTGGACACAAAATCAGTGCTCAGGTGACAATGAACAATGGGTGCCCCAGGATATGGGGCAGATTGAGAGACAGAAGAAGAAAACCAAGTCCTTCCTTCAAGGTTTAGGAAAGATTTAAAGGGTTGGAAGAAATATCTTCACATGAAGATCTGATCCAGTATGATCTAAGATAGAAAGCAGATTACTTGAACCCAGTGTCAAAATTTGGCCTAAGAAGACAATCAACAAGCCTCAAGGCAAAATGGCACCACTAGATCTCAGCTATTTTGGTACAAAAAACCCTAGATATTCTAATGAAACTGAAGCACAAAAAGAGGATCTTAAATTCAGTCATGTAAAGATGATAGAGGCCTTGGTTCAGAGGAGACTTGCAGGATTCCAGAAGCATCCTGCCTCTCCATGGAAATCTTTGGGACTCCAAAGGTAACCAGCTTGGAACCCTTTCTGACTATCCATCCTAGTGGGATTCACCTACCATCCCAGCTCGTCTTCCCTGGACAGCCTTCAGAGGAGATTGTGGGACTTCTAGACCATCCTGCCTCACTGTTAAAACCTTTGGGGGGCCACAAAACTAACCAGCTTAGAACCCTGACTGACCACCTATCCTAGTCAGATCTGCCCATTACCCCAGCTGGGTCTGAATGGGACACAGCCTGAAGAATAGGGTTGATCCATGACAGCCTACAGAGTAGGATACCCTGACCTCCATTGTCTGGCCCATGGCTTCCCTAATCTTCCAGAGAAATCCTGCTGCTGTCAAGATCATCCAGCCAATCAGGGAAAACCAAATTCCTAAAGGACAGCCTAAGAAGACAATCAACAAGACTCAGGGCAAAAGGACACCACTAGAACCCAGCTATTTTGGTACAAAAAAACCCTAGATATTCTAATGAAACTGAAGCACAAGAAGAGGATCTTAAATTCAGTCATGTAAAGATGATAGAGGCCTTTAAAGAGGACATGAATAAATTCCTCTAAGAATACAGAAAAATATAGCAAAAGGCAGAGGCATTGAAAGAGGAAGCAAATAAATATAAAGAAATACAGGTTCCTTTTGGCCTGTGCCTTCTCCTGGGACAGATCATCCACCTGTCTGCCCCCATGAAGACCCCATAGTTTGAAGGTTTCCAAGGAGATCTGCTGTATCCAGGGCAATAGGTAAGGGACTCTCCCAAATAACTGCAGCAACTGGGACTGCCCTAAGGAGCCCAGTGGACTTGGGACTAATCCCCTCTGCTTGAACCCCACCTTCCTTCTGGCCTGTGACTTCCACCATGGCAGATCATCAGTGTGTCTGCCCCCTGAATACCCCATTGTCTGAGGGCCTCCCAGGAGATCTACTGCACCCGGGCAACAGACCCCACAGTCTAAAGGCCTCCCAGGAGATCTGCTGAAGCCAGAGTTACAGGTCTTTCAGGAGACCTGTAGCAACCCAGGGACACAGGAGGCAGGCTACAGACAGAGATAACCAGATGGTGAAAGGCAGTCACAATGCCATAAGTAACAGAAGCCAACAAACTGGCATCATAAAAAACCAGTTCTTCCACAACATCAAGTCTGTGGTACCCCAACACATCTGAAAACCAGAATGCTGATGTAAAATCCTATCTCAAGAAGAGAGTAGAGTCCCTTAAGGAGGATATCAATAACTCAATGAAAGAAATACAGGAAAACACAGGCAAACAGGTAGAAGCCCTTAAAGAGAAAACAAATAAATCCCTTAAAGAAATATAGAATAGCACAATCAAACAGGTGAAGGAATTGAACAAAGCAGTCAAAGACCTAAAAATGGAAGTAAAAACAATAAAGAAAACACAAATGGAGGCAATCATGGAAATGGAAAACCTAGGAAATATGTCATGAGCTACAGATGCAAGCATCAACAACGGAGTACAAGAGATAGAAGAGAAAATCTCAGGCATAGAAGATACCATAGGAGATACTGATACAACAGTCAAAGAAAATTCAAAACATAAAAAAAAAATCCCTAGTCCAAAACATCCAGGAAGTCCAGGACACAATGAAAACATCAAACCTAAGAATATTAGGAATAGAAAAAAGTGAAGATTCCCAGCTCAATGGATCAGAAAATGTCTTCAACAAAATCAACCTAAAGAAAGTGATGGCCATAAACATACAAGAAACCTATAGAACACCAAATAGATTGGAATAGAAAAGAAAATCTTCTCTTCACATAATAATCAAAACATTAAATGCTCAGAACAAATAAAGAATATTAAAAGCTGTTAGGGAAAAAGGCCAAGTAACACATAAATGCAGACATATCAGAATTATACAAAATTTCTCAACAGAAACCCTAAATGCAAGAAGATCTTGGGCAGATGTCATACAGCCCCTAAGGGAACAAAAATGTAAGCCCAGGCTACCATATCCTGCAAAACTCTCAATAATCATAGATAGATAAACCAAAATATGTCATGACAAAACTAAATTTAAACAGTATCTATTTACCAACCCTGCCATGCAGAGGATTCTGGAAGGTAAACTCCAAAACAAGGAGGTTACCTACACCAAAGGAAAACAAAACAAAACAAAACAAAACAAGAAATTAATCATCTCACAACAAAACCAAAGGAAGAGAATCACATACACATCATGCTACCTACAACAACAAACATAACATGAACAAATAATTATCTGTTTTTAATATCTCTCAGTATCAACAGACTCAATTCCCAAATAAAAAGACATAAGCTAACACACTTGATATGCAAATAAGATCCAGCATTTTGCTGCATACAAGAAACACACCTCAATGACAAAGACAGATTATACCTTACAGTAAAAGGTTGTAAAAAAGTCTTCCAAGCAAATGGTCCAAAGAATTAAGTGAGACTTGCCATTCTAATATCCAATATAGAATACTTTCAACCAAAAGTTATCAAGCAAGATGGGGAAGGGCACTTCATATTCATCAAAGGAAAAACCCACCAAGAGAAAGTCTCAATTCTTAACATCTATCCCCCAAATGCAAAGACACCCACATTCATAAAAGAAACTTTACTAAAGCTCAAAACACACATTGAACCCCACACAATAATAGTGGGAAACTTCAATACCCTACTCTTACCAATGGACAGGTCACTGAAAGAGAAACTAATATAGGTTATGAACCAAATGGATTTTAAAAATATATACAGATTTCACCCTAAAACAAAAGAATATACCTTCTTCTTACCACCTCACAATAGTGTCCAAAATTGACGATATAATTGGTCACAAAACAACCCCCAACCGATACAAGAAGATTGAAATAATGCCATGCATCCTATCAGATCACCATGGAGTAAGGGTTAGTCTACAGCTGATGGACAACTTCAGCAAAGTGGCTGGATATAAAATTAACTCAAACAAATCAGTATCTCTCCTTTATACAAATGATAAACAGGCTGAGAAAGAAATTAGGGAAACAATACTCTTCACAATAGTCAGTTATATATGATATAAAATATCTTGTGGTAACTCTAACCAAACAAGTGAAAGATCTTTATGACAAGAACTTCAAGTTTCTCAAGAAAGAAATCAAAGAAGATCTGAGAAAATGGAGAGCTCTCCCATGATCATGGATTGGTAGGATTAACACAGTAACAATAGTCATCCTACAAAAAGCAATCTATAGATTTAAAGTAATCCCCACCAAAATTCCAACACAATTCTTTAAGGACAAGGAAAGAGCAATTCTCAATTTCATATGGAAAAACAAAAAGCCCAGAATAGCAAAAACAATTCTTAATAATAAAAGAACTTCTAGGAAAGTCACCATCCCTGACCTCAATCTGTACAACAGAGCAACAGTGATGAAAAAGGCAATGGTATTGGTACAGAGACAGACAGCTTGAACAATGGATAGAATTGAAGACCCAGAAATAAAACCACACATTTATGGACACTTGATTTTTGACAAAGAAGCCAAAAATATACAATGGAAAAAAGAAAGCATGTAAAATAAATGGTGCTGGTCTAACTGTACTTTCTGATGAAGTCAAGAGTAGGAGACAGCCACATGCTGTTTAGAAATATCCAGGATGTCCAGGTTTTGTTTCTGCCACCTCTCCTTTTTGTTTAGATTTAGACTTGCTGACAGAGAATTTAAGGATGAGATTGTGATGCCAGGAGGCACTTCTTGGGAATTTCTGAGCTTGTTAGTCAATTGGTGAGTTCCTAGGACTGAGCTGAGGTTTAATATGCAGCTAAGCTTCTGATGTGAGGTGTTTCTCACAAGCATCCTGCTGCTCTGGGGCCATAATTTATGTCAAGTGAGCCTCTGGGATGATGTAGAAAGAGAACTTTGGAGTCTGGACCCACAGATTTATGGTGTCTTAAGCAGGTGGAATGAAAATGTAGTTTTTTTAATTGTCTCTATTCTGGGCCACTGGGGATGCCACTGTAATCCATTCACAGCAGAGGTGGCTTTGGCAATTCAAGAGCCTTGAGTATCTGGTCTTGGTGGATAGTTTGTCAGTGGTTGACTGTTTTTCTGGTTAGCTCTGAAGGTACAAGTTAAGCAACCAGGTAGCTTCTGTTGTCTTAAAGCAATAAAATGTAAAGCTCCTTGTTCCAGCAAACACTTTGTAAGGGTACTAGGGAATGAGCAATTTTATGAGGCTTATTTTACAGATGAGAAAATTAATAATCAGAGGAGCTGAGAAGCATTTATAGATCTTGATCAGGTATACATGAGCAAGTATGGAGTGTGACTTCCAGCTCAGTGGTGTTGACTGGTATACAAAATTTTCTATGCAGAGGATCTTGGGAGAAGGACACTGAGGAGACAATAGAAGGCAATTGTGAAGCAAAATTATTTTGGTTTTTAGATCTATTTATCTATTTGTCTGTCTATCTATCTATCTATCTATCTATCTATCTATCTATCTATCTATCACATATCTATCTATCACATATCTATCTATCTATCTATCTATCTATCTATCTATCTATCTATCTATCTATCATCTATCTATCATCTACCATCTATCACATATCTATCTATCTATCTATCTATCTATCTATCTATCTATCTATCTATCTATTATCTGTTTATGGAAAGTATCTTTGGGGAATTATTTGCAATGTGCCAGTATTTTTTAATCTTAAAAATATTTATTTATTTTATTGTATGAGTGCTTTATTTGTACATTAGTACGTGTACCATGAGTATGACCAGTGCTTGCAGAGGTCAGGAGTTGGCACCAGATGCCCTGCAATTGGAGTTACAGATGGGTGTGAGCCACCATGTAGGTGTTGGCAACCAAACCTAGAGTCCCATGAAAGAGCAACAAGTGCTCTCTAGCCCCTAGTGTTATATTTTTAAGTTTTTACGATATTTTTGGTCAGGTGGAATATAATATTTAGTACACAAACAATTCTACTAAGAATGCTATCATTGACACCAGCATTAAAAATTGTATATTTCTCTAATCACATATTTATTTATAAACAATCTAACATAAAAAAAGAGGTTGACAGAAAATTAGATAATTTGTTTTGTTATGATTCTCATATACATCATGGGGAAACACAATCACTACATATGGACTAACATTCTTCACATTTCTACTCTTTTATTATTCACCTTTGAATAAAACAATTCTGCTACACTTCTCTCCATTTTATTGTTGACAGGTAACTTACAGTATGTTGCATATGGCATAATGACTTTATTTGCATCTTTCTAAGGCAAACAAGTTGCCATAATTTGCTACAGAAAAATTGCATTTGGGATGTTTCAGAATGAAGTATTTGTTACATACCATCTGCCTAAATTGTTATTGAAACAAATTTCAACTGTGAGCTCTTCAAATATACTGTTAGCCCAGACATTTCTTCTGTGCACTAGAACTGAGAGTGAATTAGCAACTTGATTCTTGAGATTGTAGTCCTGCCTGTGGTGGATGCTGGGATCAATTGCCCAGACCCCTGTTTAGGAACAGAGTACCGCTTAACTTCACTGTGTGTAGGGGTGCTCACAGCTGCCAAGCTGTCAGCCCTTCTCTTGGACTGTCATGGCTGAAGAGAGACATTCCATCTGATTTCATGTGCTTTCTCAAGGCCTTCTCCTGACAGTCTAATCAGCTTACTCAAGTGGGGTACCATCCTTTCAGGGCATAGTGAGATTTCCTCTGAGTCTGCATTGCCTGTTCAACTTCTCCTGCTTGTATTCTCTTTATCCTGAGTTGATTCCAGTGAATTCTGTTTTTGTGATTCCAAATGAATACCCATTGCATACTAACCTCTACTTCTGAGTCAACTTTCTAAGAAAGTCAATTTTGAGATATTGACAAATATTTAAAATATGCTATGCTGAACATCTCAAATAATTGCACGGAAGAGGATGAAGCCTCTTATTGCATTTGTTAGCCAGACCACAGCATCTCCATGTGCCTTCAAGCCGGAGAGTCAGGAGTTCTTCTAGATCCCCCTTCACTATTATTCTCTTTCATTGTCAGCCTTATGATTTACTATTGGGTCACTTAACTATTATCTACTCATCAGTGTCCTGCTACTTGTCCTTGACACTCACTGTTCCAATAAATGTAAAGATTTCTTACAGCAAACACCTTAAACTCCCTGTGCAAGGGTTTGTCCTGGCTCCTGGATCTTAATAGTTTGTGCCAAAGGAAGACAGGTGGTGCTGAAGAGTAGCCATGTCAGGGTCTGCCTTCATCCATTGATAGAGAAATACTGAGGTGGGTATTTCCTACATAGTCTCTTGGAAGTTAGTGGAAATTTGAACAGTAATTTGCTACACTTAGTAAGTTTCTTAACAATATCTTTTGTTAATACCCTTCCCTTCCTCTCTGTTGCTTTCCTTCCAAAAAAAATATTCTTTGATGTCATTGTTCATGTAAACTGGATTCTTAGGGCCTTGTATAAGCCCAGGTTTTTCTATAAGCAGACCCTATGACATAGATATGAGTCAGGAAGAGTTAGCTGATAAAATATACATATGATTATTTCATCATCCTATTTAAAAATTTAGGTGCTAAAGGATAAATCTTGGTGTCCTTCACAAGATATCCAAGGTCCTTCATGATTTATGGAAGGATCTTTTCTGGTCTACTGAACTGGCAGATCAGGATCACAACCATCTTAAACAACCCCAATTCTCTCTTTTTCAGATAGAAGCGATGGCCTTAAGCTTCCAAAGCTCACTGGTCTCCACTAAAAATGTAGGATGCTCCGTAGAGCTCTGAGGTCAGTTCAAGTATGATTTTACTGGCCAAGGAATAAAGTCATTTCTTTTGTTGACAAACAAAAATCAGAGTTTCCCAGTGAAATTCCATGCTAAATAATCCCACTTTCACCTACTAGAATGAGATGGGAGCTAAAGTATCTCATTAGTTTTCTAGCACTAAGCATTTCTTACATAATGAAGATTAATGAAATTCTAGAGCTCACAGAGAAACAAGCATTTCTTGTTTGTGCCTCTAACTTTGCCTCTGGGATTCAGATAGAAATGAAAGCCAAAGGTAAATTTATTAAATTTGAAAACAAGGTCAAGTGAGAAATGCTGGAGAGAGCCAGGAAATGTGGCTAGAAACAGAATGGATGAGTTTGAATAGATGGCAGGTAGGCTTAAAATTCCCAAAGTTCTTTCCCAAGAGTTTGTTGAGCCTTTATGTAATTGTGTGAATATTTTGAGGTGTGTCTTCAAACACACACACACACACACACACACACACACACACACACACACACACACACTTTCTTGTCCTACATTCTGTTTTCCAGCATGCCCTGCAGATTTGTCCAAAACTATCACAGTGAGGTACAATTGTTCATGTTTACTTTCTTTCACTGCACTTCAAGAAAGACCAAATCTATGTTGTTTACTTCTGCATTGTTAGTACCCATCCCTGTGTCTGACATGCTGATTAAATGACAGTTAAATAATGAATGCTCAAAGTAGCATTGATCTAATATTTGACTTCCACCTTTTTTCTTGTTTTCATTCACAATGCAGCATATTTTTAACATACTATAACTGGGTAGAAAACCTATCTCCCAGATACTTCATTTTAAGAGGGTCTGGCTGGATTTGGTATATGCCTGTGCTTCAATGAGAAAATGTGCATCTCACATCTCCAATGTCTCTACCCTTGATCTCTTATGAATTCTGTTTTCTGTTAGAGAACAGCTAAAGCTCTGTGAACAGTTGTTTTAACACACACAGCCAACGGTGTCTCCAATAGGTTGAATTGGTTGGACAAACCCTAAATTTTTATAAAATAATCATTTTACAGCTGATTTTGACTGGAGTTAGAGAGAGTTTTGGTTATATATATATATATATATATACCCACTCAAACAAACAAAAAAATTTTGTCCCTAATGTCTGTCTCTAATATGTCTTAAATTTCTCTCCTATCTCACCAAATTAAATGCTTATATGACAGAAAAGTCTGGAAAAGCATCCAGGGAATAGACTGATAGACAGCTAAGGAAGTATATATCCTCACATTTCTGAAGTTTCCTATGATCCCTTGTAATCTTATCATACTTCTTTCTTCTCATGACATATCATTATAGTTGTGTTTCTGATTTCTTCCTAACTTTTGACCTCAAGGATTTCATACTGTATGATATTATTATTATTATTATTATTATTATTATTATTATTATTATTATTTTGATGCTTGAATGATCTGGTGCCAGAATTCAACAAACTTTTTTTTTTTAACCTGTATCCATCCTTTTGCAAAATTACATAGAGGCTTTTTATTAAGGGGAGAAAATACAATGTCCCAATTTCTTGAACCAGCTTCACTTCTAGTTTGCAACATGAAAGACAATTTTTGAACGAAAGCTTCCAGAGGCCTTGCATGTTTTGTTTTCTCTTTCATTAAATTAGCCTGGGCCTGTTTTCATAGCACTATTGGGGGAGTTGAATACTACTGAGACAACGTAGAAAAGAGCTGTCACCATCCCAGACGAGGTGAAGGCCCGTTGACTCCCAGAGTAATGAGAGAGTCAAGCCAAGATTAGCTGAACTTCCCATTCAAGCCATGGTTAGCATTCTAACATCCACAAATCCACCACTGTAGGCTTAGATTTTTCAAAACCTACTTTAATAAGTGTACTTAAATTCTATAACTTCCCTTCTAGCACGTCACCTACCAGAGGTAGAGGAATGGTTAATACGGCAAAGGAGACCATGGGTATTTTTAGAAATAGTTCTTTGGGATGAATCCAATCAGGATATCAGCAATTCAGTTCTCATGAATCAACATCAGTGGCTCAATCCATTTGCAAACACCATTCAGGAATCAGCATTGGTGGTACAGTCCAGAAGAAACTGTGAGGCTCTGCCAATTGGCCCGAGTCCACAGAAGTGCCATGAAGCCATCAGAACACCACCAGAAGTCTTTTGGTGCATTTCTCTCTATGATATTATAACCAACAATTATAAGCAAAGAAGGCAAGGTGATTCATTACCACAGTTTGTCACAGTGAAGACCAGCATCAGTAAGGCCCAATGAGACCAGCAGAGAGTGGCAAGGCAAACCAATACCACTCAGCACTACCCACTCTCTGTTGGTTTATATTTATACCCTTTCCAAACATCACATGTTCTCATTGTCTACTCTAGCAAAACATCACATGCCTTTCTTTTTCCAGGCAGTTTCCATTGAAAAATACCATGAGTCTGTTCTTAGTGAAACACCCTCCCTGTTTCAGCATAAACATCCTCTCATACATAAGACATTCCCAGAAAAACATCACATGACACAACTGAGTCTCCAAAGAAACCAGAAACTTCTACTTCAAACAAGGAATAGAAAAAATGTCTATATAATCTGGAAATAAATAAATTAATTAATAAATTAATAGCATGAAATGTGATACTTTTCAATGAATGTGCTAGGAGTGGCTTGTTACACAGCAGTAGCTTACTGATACTATGTTCAAAATGTTTCACACTGAAACCATCTTTTGTGAATGAACGAGTCTTTCTGTCTTTGGCAGATGGGTTTAATGAGAAACTGCCTTAGCTTCCTTGTGATAAAATTAGCATAGCTAGTGAATAATATAGCTTAAAATAACCGATCAATATAAAAATAACCTTTAAAAGCAAATATAAATATTATCTTTGAGGTATATTAGCTATGAAAACAAAGTATAAAATTCCACATAGAAAAAAAATTTAATTAGTTAATTTTCTTTCATGAATAAAAATTTTTGATGTGTCTGAGGAGAAGGCAGTAAGATCCAAAAGTCAATTTTATTCAAAATTCCTTTCAAGTTGTCCTTTATTGTTATGCTAATTAAACTCGATTCATAAATAAAACATTAAGTTGAGAAGTAATTGGCAAATATGGTCTGTTAAGGAACTCGTAGGTGTCATAACTTTGCCCAGTTGGCTGAGTTCTTAATTCTGCATGGTTCTCTGCCAGGTCGCAGAGTTTACTTTCACATTAAAGTAACAAGCATTTGCCAAAGAAGTTCAACTCAGCTATATCTTCATACATCTCTAAGCAAATCATCATGAGATCTCTTTGTACATTAACAATCTCAGAGCTCCCTAGATCATAACTTCATATTTTATGTGAGTGGGTCAGAATGCTAATCTAGCTAGGAATGTTAAAAAAAAAAATTTAGGCCATCACATTTGAAACCACTTACAGAAAAAAAAAATCACTATTTTACTTTAATCAGAACCTGAGCAGAGGTAAATGAGGTGCACCTGGATAAATCAGTTTTGTGCAACTCTAATTAAGATGGGCCATATCGCAGCTCAGTAAAGGGACCGGGAGTCAGTCTCATGACCAATTCTGTTGTCACTGGAGTAAGATTATTCAAAGAGTAAGTGTGTGGAGGGCTGTCCTGTTCATGTTAGAATTTCAAGAGATTAACACTTGAGTGGTGCTACCTGAAACTCTGTGAGGTTTCGAGAAGAAACCTGCAGAGTACCTGGTCCTGGAACGAACTGCCATCCATCCAGGGAGCTCACAATTGCAGGCATCCTTACTGAAATTGTTCTTTGACATGCCCCCTTGCAGACTGGCTTTCTCCTCAATTCTAGGGAGTAAAAACTCAGCAATGATGTTGACTATATAGTAGTTAATATTATGTCTACTGGATAGAAGAGGCAAGGAGTAAAAGGTTCCTACTATATTCCCATTTGGAAGTATACTGTCTTTGCATTGGAGGGAAATATGAAGGACATTAAATATATGAATTTCTTTGTGCTGCCTGGCTCATGTATACCTCAATAAGGAATTCCCCTTACTCTTTACACTAAAATCTAAACAGAATGGACAGAGGTTTTGTCCAACTTGCCTAAGATTAAACATCTAATAATTGGAAAAGCAAGAATTAAAAATCAGTGCAATTACAAATCTCATATTCTTCCCATATAAGACACCATAAAAACCTGAGTAGTAGACTCTTGTGAGTTTGTACTGTCAGTGAAAAAGTCTGTAAGCCTTGAGGTAACTGCCTATTGGGGAGAGACCATCTCCACCATAAGTACATCATCTAGGCTGGCAGCTCTTTATTCATAGCACATTCCTTCTTTGTGAAAACAACATATTAAAACCCCAAATCCCTTGTTGGAGAAGCATGCATTTCAACAGGGGAGAAAGTAAGGATTTTTTTTTTTCAATTACAGCTTTATGGAGACTAAACAGACAGCCTCACAGGCAGGAAGAACTAACGTGACTTTTTTTCATTAATGTTTACTTACTACTTATGATACTGCCTCATGTATCATGTGTGTGCGTTTTCTTCCATACACAGGGATTTATCAGTAGACACCATGTCGCTGGTATGTTTTATAACCCAGTCACTTCCAAGCTAGTCTGATGATGTTGGGGCCAGTTAAGTGCAATACACTACAATCTAGTTCACTTTGGTGTAGTTCAGTTGTGGCATCATTCTTTGAGAAAGTCTCCCATCCCACAAGGATACCCCCCAACTTCTAATGCCAAGTGCACTGTTGCTGATACTTCTGAGCAACTAGCTGTGAGCTAGGAATATGATTGCTCTCAAGTTATAACTTAGAAATCATGAATCACTGAACTCAGGGGAAAATTACTTATATTTCTAGTTAATTAAGGAAGCAAGAAAGAACCCAGATGGCAGACAGATGAAGGATGACTAAGGCTAGGGCAATGGGCCTGTGGCACAGGAGTACCTGCCTCACTGGAGTTGGGGATATGCCATTGTCTTGGAATATGATGACAGGTGAGGTGCTTCCAAACCTGGAAGCTTTGTGAATTACATCTTTCCCTTGTTTTTTTTTTTTTTTTTTTTTTTTTTTCCTCAAGACTTCATTTAATTAGAATTGATTGCATCATTGACCAACTGTTGATCCTCTCAAACCCAGTCCCTCTTCTGTATCTAGGGTTTTAGCTCTGTGTGTGTGTGTGTGTGTGTGTGTGTGTGTGTGTGTGTGTGTGTGTGTGTGAGATTATCCCCTTTCCTGAAGTTGACTAGGGTCCTCTAGCCAATCATTTTATTAGCATGCAAAGGACACTAATCACTCCAAAGTTTCTAAGAAACTAGGACAAAGAACAAATAGTTATTTCCCCGGGGCTACACATAAAACCCCCTCAGGTAGGTTTGTTTTTCTCCAGTCCCTTGGGGCTTGCTCAAGTGTGTTGCAGGCCAAAAGTATACTAATCATGGGACATGTCATTACTGAGGCTCGATTTCCAAGCAGAAGAAGCTTTCGGTTCTCTCAGACCATCAGTCTCATGAGGGGGATTAAAAATAAATCTTTTGCTTCATTTGATTCTTGTCAGTTTAAATGTGCTTTCATGTATGTTCTCATTTTAAATAAACTTCTTTATGAAGCTATAATTTATATGCTATAAAATGACTCATCTAACATGTATGAGGTTAGGAGTTGTGTGTGTGTGTGTGTGTGTGTGTGTGTGTGTATTTACAACTGTGAGATCATTACTGCTGCAAGGTAAGTTTAAATTATTTCTTTTTTTTTTTTCTAAAAATAAACAATGTATCAGCTTTCAAAACATATTCTCAGGAGGTGAATATTTAAAATCTTGGCTTTGCTTTTGGGGACAGTATTTCTGTTAGGATAAGTGTAGAAGTTTTGTGTGCATACATTTTTTTTTTCTTTTCTTTAGACTCTAGGGAAATAGGCACATATGGTACCTGCCTGGGAGTGAAATTGATGGATGATGTGGTACCTCTGTTTAACATTCTTTAATGGTAACTACAAAGTTCTTCCAAATTGTTGCAGCATTTTATATTACTGCTAGCAATGGGTACAATGCGTGAAGGTTCCGCTTTCTCCATGTGCCCGTGTGAGATGGTAACTCATTGAGCCTTTTATTGTATTTCAATGGCTAAAGGTGTGTAATGTCTTTTCATGTGCCTAGAGCTGTTTATACATCATCTTTAGAGAAATGTCTACTCACAACCATTGTCCGTTTTTAAGTTGTGCTATATTTCCTTTTATTATCGTGTTGTAAAATGTTCTTTTTGTATCTGGTGCCTGCTTGTCAGATATATGTTTTCAAATGTCTGTCATCATGTGCATGGACTTTTCACTCTCTTGATGAGATTCTTTGCATCACACAAGCATTCTGCTTTGGTATGCTGTTCTGTTGGTTTTATATAAGTTAATCCACTGTTTATGCTGGGCTGTGTCTCACTTCCTGACATCATGTATAACATTGCCTACTTAAGGTCATATAGATTTGCTCCAAAGGTATTTTCTGTTAGGAATTTTATAATTTCAGCATTTGCATTTAGCTCATGGATGCATTTGAGACAATTTTTATGGTAGAAGGGGAGGATGTACCTTTACTTATGTAGCAATATCTATTTGTTGGTACATCACTGGTTGAAATGGTTACATTTTTCCTGCTGTGTGGCCTTGCCACTCTGGATAATCAAGTGACTGCACAATCAGGATTTACATTTTAATTCTGGCCTTTCTAGTCAGTTCTGCTTTTCTATGTGTATAATTTTAGCCCAGTGGCATACTGACTTGAATTAGGAAGGTTAGTTTTAAAAGTCTTCAAGTTTAATTCTTTTAGGGTTTTTGGACTGTTTCAAATTGCCTGCATTTGGTTAAGAATTTCAGAATCCGTTTACCAGTTTTTGACAAATAGAAAAGGCAAGTTAAAATTTTGATTGAGGATTGTGTTGGACAAGATTGATCATTGTGAAGAATATTGCCATTTTACACAATATGTTTTCAATCATGAACATTCTCAATCTGTGAACATAAAAAGCTTTCCCCTTTATTCACATTTTTCTTAATTTCTTTCTATCTTTTGTAGTTTTCTTTGGAACTGGACTGGTACTAATTTGAAGACGTATAAAACTTCTGGACAAATTCTATTGACTTGGAAATAAAGGGTCAGGATTTTAATTATTTAGCTCTGGACATCCCTACAGTCTATAAGAATCTCTGCCAACATTCTTGGGGTTGAGGTTCCCTCCTATCCATCTGCTGGGAGTCTGCCACAGTTCAGGATTCCTTTGTTTCTCCCACAAAAATATAAAATTATAAGGGGCCCAGACTCCTGTTTATCAGCATGCTCAGTGAGACAGATGTCAAATTTTCAACTAATCACTCACAAGTTTTAATTAAGATGCTTCTACGGAGCAGTTTACATGCATAAATGCAAAGAACACTTCAGACTTGCCCTCATTTGGTGAATCTTTACTCTTATTCATCCAAGTTAGATTTCCCCTATCTCACATCTGTGATTAGTCCATAGCCCCATTAAAGCTCTCCCACATCACTGAGGTTTTATAAGTCTGATTGGTAATTGAAAAGGTTTTTAGGAAAGGATAGAATGCCTATATTGTAGCAAGCAATTATATAGAAACACAAATCTTTCAAAGACCAAATTTATTAGAAGGCAGGGTTCCTTCACGAGAACTATGTGTGGTACCGTGGGATTGGAAAGACAATGATATCTTGGAAATGCCAGCACCCCTAGTCTTAGAGCTCTTGATTCTATATATATGAGTCTCCCTCTCTTTTACTTTCTCTCTCTCCCTCCCCCTTCATTTTCCCCTTCTCTCCATGTATTATGGCAAATGTTGATATTAAATTTGACAAAATAAATAAAACATTTGTTATCTTACACTGGAAAATAAGAAAAATTCTACGCATGATAAGTGCTTCGTAAGTTAATTTAATTAAGTTATACATTCTTGAAATAGACGTCAATATTCTCAGATTTTATTTGGAAAGTTATATTTAATGTGTAGTAAAATTTAATCAAACTTGCAATAGTTCAATATGCTTGCTCATTTCTGATGAAATTTCTAGTTAAAATGTTATTAAGAGTTACTCTCAAACCCTTCCAGAAGAGTTACTCTTCTTTCCTTATCTATCATCTCTCCATCTACCCTTATCTATCTATCTATCTATCTATCTATCTATCTATCTATCTATCTATCTATCTATCTATCTTATATCTACATTTATCTTTATCTTTATCTCTATCTCTAAATCTATTATCTATTGTATATCTATATCTAATCTATCTATAAACTACCATATATGTATCTTTATATCTATCTATCATCTATCTATCTAGGAATTTATAGCAATCAAAACAAGATGTATGATCTAGGGTTGAGTCTGGAGAAGTAAACAATGCATAAGGAATTCTGTTGATTGTATTTTTTTTCCCACACTGATCACAGACAAGCTGTCAGTAGAGAGGAACAGAGGTGACTTCCCAAGGTCTGCCTGTGTGCAGTTTTGCTGGTCTTGGATAACTGCTTCTGAGACAACATTCTCGGTATTCCTAAGAGTCCTATTTCCTTTATTGATTAGGAGCTTTCCATTGTGAAACAGGTCACTATCTTATTACTTATACATAAACAATGTTGCCTTTGCATGCAGAAGAATACCCCTGGATCAAGTTAACATTCATTTTCAACAGAACATTTGTTAAATAGATTATTTACTATAATTTATGTGTCTATTCTTTTGACAAATTACAAGCGAAAGTGGATAGCAGGACTCCTAATTCTACTAACCCAGATCATAATTTACATCATAATGAAATCACTTTGATGTCATCAGGATGTTTGTTGGGACTGATAAACACAAAATGTAAAAATACAACAGTTAGTCTAATGAAGTACTTTGGGAATGTATATACTGCAAAGATTCATTCATCTATTAGAAGGGAAATAACAAAGCAAAGTGTTTTTAGATTTTGATAGTTTTAGACTTTGTATAAATACGACATTGGAAATAAACCTGGAATAATAAAGAGAAAAGGAAGTGAGTCTTCTGGAAGGGAGGGGCCTTCAAGCATAAACATAAAAATTCAGGTCTGACCCTTATGAATGGATACAGGGCACTTAAAGCTTAAATGCAAACACAGCTCTCAGAAGTAGTTGGCCAGGCTGCACTAAAATGCACCCAAAGTCCTTTGGGATAAAATAAATGAACTCTGAGACTGAAAAGGTAAGACTTAAATGTTCTGGGTAAATAGCCATCCATTGTATATTTCATATCTTAAATGCTAGTAGACATTTAATAATAGCAGTTCCACATCTGGGGCTGTTTATGTGAATCAAATGAAAGGAGATGTTTAAACAGCCTGGTGAACTGCCCATGTCATTATGTGTGTGCTCCTATTGGGCAATTCTTGTGCATTAGTGAAGGATTTCTTGACTTTTCTGTGCTGAAATGGGTAACCACACAGACTAGTTTTGTATAGCCACAGATTCAATGAATCTGACTTTCATTTCCTGTTTTGTATCTTTTGTTGCTACTGTCTGAGGTGTCCATAGGCACAGGCAGGCACTCCCAAGAGTGCACACATGAAGCATGACCTGGAAATGAAGGCGACTCAATGTCAGGTGCCACTTTAACAAAATAAAATAGGAATTGGTTAACAGTGTCACTTGTTTTGACCTCTGGGTGGACAGCTCTAAAAGTTGTGTGTGTTAAATATCAGTTGTCTGTAGTGCTAGTGAACCTCCCTCGTGTTGTCTTTTACCCGATTCTTTCATCCTTCTGTCCTTACACACTCCTCCCTGGGACCAGATTTCTTTATTAATCCCTTATGCTCATGTTGTTGTGTCAGGACAACGCAGACTAAGTCTTGAGGAAAAGACGTCACTATTTAATGACGGCAGAATTTTAACATATATGGCTAGGACTATGTTGATACAGATATAATCTTTATGGATCATTGAATATTTGGGGAAATAGGATGTTGTCAACATACATACACATATATGATTAACACACACACAAACACATACTCACACACACACACATGCATGCACAAATGATTAACCTCTTTTTTAGAGGCATGTATTCACAACTGACTACCTAAGTGTCAACACACCAGTCAATGGGGATTTGTCCCAGGGTTCATTTTTATTCTGCCTTTCTTTCTACAATTCTATACTTGTACTTCTCTGGAACTTTTGAAGTTGCATTTGTCCATATATTTACGTTAGCTAGCAAAATGTGGTTAGAAAGGCATAACACCAGGGATAGCTTTCATGAGGCCTTTTAAGACTGACTCTGTATTTATTCCCACTTGCCCTGGCAAATACAAAGATTGTGAATTATTGGGAAAAGTACTTACCAACCTAGAGTCTTGACAAAGACCCCAGAGGTAGGAGCCAAAGCAGAGTTAAGGTGGAATGCTGCTTACTGGTGTGCTTTCTACACCTGGCTCAGCCGGCTTTCTTACACAACCCAGGACCACCTGCCTAGGGGTGGCACAGTTTGCTGGGCCTTCCTATATCAGTCATTAATCAAGACAATATCCCACAGACTTGCCTACAGGTAAGTCTTAAGGAAACACACTCTCAGTAAAAATTCTCTCTTCTCTAATAATACCTAAGATTTTATCCAGTTGACAAAAACCGACCAGCACATTCGTAGTGTCTTTTGGTTTGGAGGTGCACAGTTTGCAGTTCTTAATATCCTACAGAGTAACTTGTGAGAGTCTTCTAGAGATGTGAGACTTAGATTAATTATAAAACACTATACAAATGGTATAAATTGTACCCTGTTAACAGTTAGCCGACAGTAGTAAATTTAATATAAGGTGGATTGCAATTAACACAATGAAGAAGAATTTAATCTACAAAATAAATGGCAATTTGTCTTTATTATTATTCTATCCACAACTGGACATTTTCAATTCCACATTGGTACAAAAGCAATTAGTGTTAGCTACTGTGAATTTGGAAAGTAGCTGACACAGTCACTTTACAAACAGGAAAGTTTGACTGTGGCTCCTGGTTTTAGAGGTCTCCATGCATGATTGCCTCTGTTGCTTTTGAGCCCAAGGTGAGACAGCACTTTTTGTGGAGGCATACAGCTGGGTCAAGCTGCTTCCTTCACCACCAGGAAGGGAACAAGAATAGACAAAGGGTTGGAGTGTCACTATTTCTCTGTAGGCATACCCCACATGATTGGCATACCTCCATCAGATCCCTTTAAAGGACCCACAACCTTCTAAGAGTGCCATTCTGAGTGACTACTGCTTAATTTATGGGTCTTCAGGAAACATTTCAAGTCTCAGCTATAGAAAAATCCCCTAACGAATTGAAGCAAATTAAATAGTAGTAACATCAGAGCAAATGCTGTAACTCAAAGTAATGCTGACTATTTAAAGTACTGCATTCTATTGTATTTTAATAAATATGGAAAACGAATATGTAGTTAAAAGTATGTGTTGCCCTGTGTGGTGACTTTTGCATAAATAGTTGGGGAACTGTGCAGAAGAGTCTGAATATTGACCTTTTTGGACACAATCAGAGAGAAAGATTTTGGGGCTGTTATAAATTTTTATTAAAGCTTTAGAGTTTTTTTTTCCCAGAAAAATAAAATGACCAACATGGCAAAATAAAAAGTGCCTTTTTTCTTTTTCAACAATAACATAAAACAACACTTTAAAGTAGTACAAAACTTATTAACTGTCCCTAAGGCAGAAGAGCCCAGAGCATCAGCATGTCAGCCAGAGTTACAATACTTATGGGAACTATGGGCACAATGCACACTGCTGAGATGCTTGTAAAGACACTCACAACGTGGGTACTAGCTCGCACAGACGGACGAGCTACAGGCAGTTTCCTCATTAAGGAGACATATTGGGCATTGTGAAAAAGCAGTTAATGTGTACCTGTTGGCTAATAATCTACTTTTATACTTGGACGATACCCATTCAGTATATATGAGGCACTGCGAGGAAGAAGCACCATCATTTTTATTTTATCGCTAACAATCTCATTCTTGAGTTATTGTATCAAAGAGGAATCTTCCCAATAATAAAGTGCGAAACAGTGTATCAAGGATTAGTGTTGACAGTCTGCCCATCATGGAAATGAAAATGAACTCTATGCCCCAGTGATGTTGTGGCCCAAGTCTAAAGATGCTCATGCTTCATTCAAGCTAGGATGATTAAGGAGGGTTTATCCACAAGGAGGTATTTAAAGTATATGGTGGGAGAATTGAAAGGAATATTGCATCAACTCTAGGCAGAGGAGGGGCTGGTTCATTGTAACACATTTTTTTTTTTTTTGTATTAATCTTACTGGCATCTAAAATGATGTTGTGGACACTGTTTACACAAAGCTAATGGGTATTTCAAAATGTTTGTACAGGAGCCTTCCCATGCAAAGTGCTTTGTGATTGCTGCATCTTCTCTGATTTCAGAGATGTCTCTGGGACAGTTTAACCATGACTATGACCTGATTTGAACCAGTATCACTCTCCCAACTTGCACTATTTATCTTTGGCTTCCGGCTTGGGTTTTCTTCTGTTGACATAGACTGGGTTGGAGAGTTCCTCTTTCTATGGGCTAAGGAATTGAAAGACAGAAACAGGTCAAAGAAGGGTAAAAGTGGAGGAGTTTATTAGCAAGTGTGGTAAAAACTCCCTGAATAGAGAGGGGCCCAAGGACATGGAACAGCTGTGTGTCTAGGAACCCGAGTTAAGTAAAGGTATGGCTCAGCCCAAGTGAGATCCCATTCTCATCTATCAGTCTCAAGTTGTTCACACATGCCTTATGTTATAGACTCTGGGCCTCTGTCCATGTGCATGGAAGTAACTGTAGCATGTTCTTCTGCCCTGGTGCATGCTCATAGAAGCAGCTAAAGTGTATGTGTGTATAGGGGTTGTCTTTTTATCTTGGTGGACAGGAATACAAGCAGTGGTTGACTGGGGTGAGCCTGCCATCTCTCTATATCCTTGTGTAATGGGAAAGAGAAATTCACTTCAGGTGAGAAGAAGTAAACTACTTTAATGAGGAAATTGATGAAAAATCTCAAAAGGGTGCCATAATATTCCCTTCATTTTACCATAGAAGCCTATAGCCACAGCCTCAATGCTGTTAAAATAGGATCCTGTAATAGCCTGGTAGATATTTACATAATAGCTTTAGAAATGTGAGTGGTTGATGCCTCTATCAAATAGAGGATGAAAACCAATGGGTGAATGCTTATTTTATAGCTTGGAGTACCAATTCCCACTTTACCCATGCCATGGTCATTCCCACTATACTTAACATCAACTTTTAATAGAAGTAAGTCTACTCAATAACCCATTCTTGTATTGATTTTCCTTTCCATGCCAGTGTAGACAGAGACCAGCAACATTCTCTAAGAAAGCAGTTATCCCTAAAAGTGCCTGAATCCATGAGAGTACATCTATGCTGGTGAAAGACATTAAAATGTATGGAAGCACAATTATTATTCTGGGCTTAGGTTCCCACACATAAAATTGGAGTAGCTCTGCACATAGAGCCTAGATAGGTAATCTAAACATCTATGTAGGCAATATTGAATAACTTAATGGACACTGCGATTCTCATGTGTACCAGCCCTGAAGATCACTAGGTCTCACAGTCCACAGCACGCTCGCTGACACTTCTCAGGTTTTCCAGGAAAGTAGTATTGGCTTCAAAAGTACTCCTGAGCTGAGTGCTGAAGAAGACAAGCAGGAGTTGGTGCCCTGGTGTTTTATGGAGTTGGGCTAACAAGCTCTTCATGTCACTTCTCTAAGAGCTAACTGCTTTTCTTCTTCACCAGGAACTATAAGTGGCTTGTGTTTTTGGATACACAGTGACTTGGAAAGGTGGATTTAGTGTTTTCAATAACATCTTCCTCTGTTGCTCATCTTTTTATGAAACCCTTGTTAACTTTAGATGTGTAGTAGACTTGTCTCATGCTTTTTGCATCAGGTGTTGTATCAGTTACTTCTCTGTTGCTGGACTGAACAGCATAAAGAAATAGGGGTTTATTTTTAGCTTACAGTTCAAGGGTACAATTGAAAATTGTAATTGGAAATTGGAAAGTTGGTCACCTTGAATTTGCATCAGAAACCAGACAATGGTAAAAACATTAATGCACTGTTCAGTTCCCCTTTTTATCCAATGAATATCCAGCCCACTGAGTGGTGTTGTTAGCATTTAAGGTGGGTCTTTCCATCTTCATTAACATAATCTAGAAACTTCTTCACAGACATGCAGAGGACTCTGTGTGTGCTAGCACTAAATCCCATCAAGTTGACAATCAATGGATGATAACCACAATAGTATCAATAATATACATATTTGAAGATTTAAAAAAAAATCAACTTTAAATGATAGTATCTTTAATGTGGTTTTCTCTGGGGGAAAGATTTAGTTTGAAATGAAATGACTTGTAAGGATTAGAAATTTTATTTGGAATATTGTAGGCATATTTATTGTAAACATAACCAATTCATTTGTTTATTTACTTCAGTTCATCTGATAATAGACATGTGGATGTACTAATCTTTACTATCTACTTATTTCTCTTCTGCTGTCTCTTGGTAAAAATCTATTTCCTCTTCCATGTTAATAAAAAATTAAAGAAATTTAAAATTATGCTTTATAACAACGTCTGTGCAATATATAATTGATTGTATTGCTATTTTCTTCTTGAGAGGAAACCAAAGAAAATAAAATCATTTCTTCTGTATTTTCTGTACTTATTTGATCTTACTTATTTTATCATTGCCAATATTTCCTAAGTGTTGGTCTCACAATCTGTTTTGCATTCTATCCTTCACTGTATTTTATTTTATTTTATTTTATTTTATTTGCTGTGGAAAACACTTGAATTTATCTCAACATTCCATAGTGGATGGATATGTAGTTCTGTGTCTGAAATATCTGTCCCATCCTGTCCCCATTTGAGTAGAACTTTGGCTGCGTTATAATTTTTTTCCACAACATTTTGCTGGTCTAAGTTGTTTTCTTCCATGTTTTACTGAGTTTGAGAGACTGTTTATCAGGTTTAGGAGTTCTCTGGTGAAATTTTTAGGGTCACTTATATACACTATCACATCATCGGAAAATAGTGATATTTTGACTTCTTCCTTTCCAATTTGTATCCCCTTGATCTACTTTTGTTGTTAAATTGCTCTGGCTAGGACTTCAAGTGCTATATTGAATAGGTAGGAAGAAAGTGGGTAACCTTGCCTAGTCCCTGATTTTAGTGGGATTGCTTCAAGTTTCTCTCCTTTTAGTTTGATGTTGGCTACTGGTTTGCTGTAGATTGCTTTTATTATATTTAGGTATGGCCTTGAATTCCTGATCTTTCCAAGACTTTTATCATGAATGGGTGTTGGATTTTGTCAAATGCTTTCTCAGCATCTAATGAGATGATCATGTGGTTTTTGTCTTTGAGATTGTTTATATAGTGGATTACATTGATGGATTTCTGTATATTGAACCATCCCTGCATCCCTGGGATGAAGCCTACTTGTTCATGATGAATGATCATTTGATGTGTTCTTAGATTTGGTTTGCAAGAATTTTATTGAGTATTTTATTGAGTATTTCAATATTCATAAGGGAAATTGGTCTGAAGTTCTCTTTCTTTGTTGGGTCTTTGTGTGGTTTAGGTATCAGAGTAATTGTGGCTTCATAGAATGAATTGGATAGAGTACCTTCTGTTTCTATTTTGTGAAATAGTTTGAGGAGAATTGGAATTAGGTCTTCTTTGAAGGTCTGATAGAACTCTGAACTAAACCCATCTGGCCTGTACTATTTTTTTTTTTTTTTTTTTTTTTTGGTTGGGAGACTATTAATTACTGTTTCTATTTCTTTAGGGGATATGGGGCTGTTTAGATCATTAATATGATCCTTATTTAACTTTGGTACCTGGTATCTGTTTAGAAATTTCTCCATTTCATCCAGGTTTTCCAGTTTTGTTGAGTATAGCTTTTTGTAGTAGGATCTGATGATGATTTTGATTTCCTCAGGTTCTGTTGTTATGTCTCCCTTTTCATTTTTGATTTTCCTAATTAGGATACTGTTCCTGTGACCTCTAGTTAGTCTAAGGGTTTATTTATCTTGTTGATTTTCTCAAAGAACCAGATTCTGGTTTGGTTGATTCTTTGTATAGTTCTTTTGTTTCCACTTGGTTGATTTCAGCCCTGATTCTGATTATTTCCTGCCATCTACTCCTCTTGGGTGAATTTGCTTCATTTTGTTTTAGAGCTTTTATGTGTGCTGTCAAGCTGGTAGTGTGTGCTCTCTCTAGTTTCTTTTTGGTGGCACTCAGGGCTATGAGTTTTCCTCTTAGAACTGCTTTCATTATGTCCCATAAGTTTGGATATGTTGTGTCTTCATTTTCAATAAACTCCAAAAAGTCTTTAATTTCTTTCTTTATTTCTTCCTTGACCAAGTTATCATTGAGTAGAGTGTTGTTTAGCTTCCACATCAATGTTGGCTTTCTTTTATTTATCTTGTTATTGAAAATCAGCCTTAGTTCGTGTTGATCTGATAGGATGCATGGGATAATTTCAATTTCAGTAACTTTTGTATCTTTTGAGGCTGTTTTGTGACCTATTATATGGTCAGTTTTGGAGAAGGTATCATGAGGTGCTGAGAAGTAGGTATATCCTTTTGTTTTAGGATAAAATGTTCTGTAGATATCTATTAAATCCATTTGTTTCATAGCTTCTGTTATTTTCAATGTGTCTCTGTTTAATTTCTGTTTCTAGGATCTGTCCATTGATGAGAATGGGGTGTTGAATTCTCTCCCACTATTATTGTGTGAGGTGTAATGTGTGCTTTGAGTTTTACTAAAGTTTCCTTAATGAATGTGGATGCCCTTGCATTTGGAGCATAGATATTCAGAATTGAGAGTTCATCTTGGAAGATTTTACCTTTGATGAGTATGATGTGCCCCTCCTTGTCTTTTTTGATAGCTTTGGGTTAGAAGTCAATTTTATTCGATATTAGAATGGCTATTCCAGCTTTTTTCTTTGGACCGTTTGCTTGGAAAATTGTTTTCCAACCTTTTACTCTGAGGTAGTGTCTGTCTTTGTCCCTGAGGTGGGTTTCCTGTATGCAGCAAAATGTTTTGTCCTGTTTATGTAGCTAGTCCATTAGTCTATGTCTTTTTATTGGGGAATTGAGTCCATTGATATTAAGAGATATTAAGGAAAAGTAATTGTTATATCTTATTATTTTTGTTGTTGGAATTGGGATTTTGTTCTTGCAGCTATCTTCTTTTAGGTTTGTTTAAGAAAAGCACACATTGAAGGAGTTACAGAGATCATGTGTGAAGCTGAATCCAAAGGATGGACCCAATGACTGCGGCTGCCAGGGATCCATCCCACAATCAGCCACCAATCATAGACACTATAGCATATGCCAGCAAGATGGTGCTGAAAGGGCCTGGATATAGCTGTCTCGGGGGAGACTATACCAATGCCTGGCAAACATGGAGGTGGAAGCTCACAGTCAGCTATTAGATGGAACACAGGGTTCCCAAGGAAGGAGCTAGAGAAAGTACCCAAGGAGCTGAAGGGGTCTTCAACCATATAGGTGGAAGAATAACATGAACTAACTAGTAGCCCCTGAGCTCATGTCTCTAGCTGCATATATAGAAGAGGATGGCCTAGTTGGCCATCACTGGGAAGAGAGGCCCCTTGGTCATGCAGACTTTATATGCCCCAGTACAGGGGAATGCCAGGGCCAAGATGTGGGAGGGGGTGGGTAGGGGAGCAGGGCCGGGAGGGGGGAGGGTATAGGGAACTTTCTGGATAACACTTGAAATGTAAATGAAGAAATTATCTAATAAATGTTGGGAAAAAAAAAAAAGAATTACTTTCTTGGGGGCTGGTGAGATGGCTCAGCGGGTAAGAGCACCCGACTGCTCTTCCGAAGGTGATAAGTTCAAATCCCAGCAACCACATGGTGGCTCACAACCATCCGTAACGAGATCTGGCTCCCTCTTCTGGAGTGTCTGAGGACAGCTACAGTGTACTTACATATAATAAAATAAAATAAATCTTTAAAAAAAAAAAAGCGTGTCATTTCCCACCTTGTGTTGGAGTTTTCCCTTTATTATCCTTAGAAGGGCTGGATTCTTGAAAGATATTGTGTGAATTTGGTTTTGTCATGGAATACTTTGTTTTCTCCATCTATGGTAATTGAGAGTTTTGCTGGTTATAGTAGCCTTGGCTGGTATTTGTGTTCTCTTAGGGTCCATATCACATTTGTCCAGAATCTTCTGGCTTTCCTAGTCTCTAGTGAGATGTCTGGTTTAATTCTGATAGGGCTGCCTTTATATGTTACTTGAGCTTTTTCCCTTAGTGCTTTTAATATTCTATCCTTTTTTTTTCTTTCTTGAGACAGGGTTTCTCTGTATAGCCCTGGCTATCCTAAAACTCACTCTGTAGACCAGGCTGGCCTCAAACTCAGAAATCTGCCTGCCTCTGCCTCCCAAGTGCTGGGATTAAAGGTGTGTGACACCACGCCCGGCTTAATATTCTATCTTTATTTAGTGTGCTTGTTGTTCTGATTATTATATGTTGGGAGGAATTTCTTTTCTGGTCCAGGCTATTTAGAGTTCTGTAGGCTTCTTCTATGTTCAGGAACATCTCTCTCTTTAGGTTAGGGAAGTTTTCTTCTATAATTTTGTTGAAGATATTTACTGGCCCTTTAAGTTGAAAGTCTTCATTTTCATCTATACTTATTATCCTTAGGTTTGGTGTTCTCATTGTGTCCTGGATTTCCTGGATGTTTTAAGTGAGGATCTTTTTGTATTTTATATTTTCTTTGATTGTTGTGTCCATGTTTTCTATAGAGTCTTCTGCACCTGAGATTCTCTCTCCCATCTCTTGTATTCTGTTGCTGATGCTTGCATCTAAGGTTCCTTATTTCTTTCCTAGGATCTTTATCACCAGACTTGTTTCCCTTTGTAATTTCTTTATTATTTCTACTTCCATTTTTAGGTACTGGATGGTTTTGTTCAATTCTTTCACCTGATTGGTAGTGTTTTCCTGTAACTCTTTAAGCTATTTTGTGTTTCCTCTTTAAAGGTTTATAGCTATTTACCTGTGTTCTCCTGTATTTCTTTAAGTGAGTTATTTATTTCCTTCTTAAAGTCCTCCATTATAATCATGAGAAGTGACTTTAGATCCATATGTTGCTCTTTCTGGTGTGATGGTGGAATATTTTGGTTCTGTTGATGCCAAGTAACATTGGTTTCTGTTGCTTCTGTTCTTATGCTTGCCTCCTGCCATCTGATTAGCTCAAGTGCTTGCTGCCCTCAATATATCTGATTGGAGCCTGTCCTTCCTATAACCCCAGCTGATTCAGGACTCCTCAGAGTCCAGCTTTCTCTGTGATACTGTGATTCTGGAATCCTGTGAACCTGCGATTCTGAGTGTGTCAGAGTTATTGGCAATCAAGGTTCTTCTGAGACTCTGAGATCCTGGTGTGACCAAGCTTCTGGTATCCTGTGATCCTGAAATCCTAAGATCCTGGGAGTGTTACAGCTCCTGGAAGTGGTGTCTCCTCTAGGGAATGTGGGACTGTCTGGTGTGTTCAAAACCAAGGTATACCGGCACTGATTAGAAGGAACTTAAGCCTTTGGGCAGGCAGGGCTCCTGTGTCCTTGCTCCTGGTCTCACAGGACTGTCACACTTTGTTTGGAATAGATGTTGTGTTCCACTCACTAGTGTTCCTAAAACCCTGGGCATGTTAGGGCACCTGCGGCATGGATCGTCCTCTGGGGACCTGGGTATTGTCTGCTGAGTTCGCACCCAAGGTCGTGGAACATCTTCTTATGTCCTTATTTTTTGTTTGCTTATTTTTGTTTGGTGAAACATCTGTTAATTTCTTTGGGCTCCATCTAATTAGGGTTGTCTGGTTTTTTGTTTGTTTGCTTGCTTGCTTTTTTGTTTGTTTTATTTTTCAGTCTGAGTTTTATTTTTTTATTCTGTATATCAGATATATACTTTACAATATTTTATTCCAGTTTCTAACTTGTTCTTTAATTATCATAGTATCGACTTTTAAAATTATATATTTTCTTAATTTACATTTCAAATGCTATCCTGAAAGTTCCCTCTACCCTCCCTTCACCCAGCTCCCCAACCCACCCATTCCCACTTCTTGGCCCTGGCGTTCCCCTGTATTGGGGCAAATAAGGTTTGCAATACCAAGGGGCCTCTCTTCCTAATGACAGCTGACTAGGCCATCTTCTGCTACATATGCAGCTAGAGACATGAGCTCTGGGGGTTCTGGTTAGTTCATATTGTTGTTACTCTTATAGGATTGCAGACCCCTTCAGATCCTGGGGTACTTTCTCTAACTTCTCCATTGGGGGCCCTGTGTTCCATCATATAGATGACTGTGAGCATCTACTTCTGTGTTTGCCAGGAACTGCATAGCCTCATATGAGACAGTTATATCAGATCCCTTCAGCAAAATCTTGCTGTCCTATGCAATAGTGTCTGGGTTTGGTGACTGATTATGGGATGGATCCCTGGGTGAGGTAGTCTCTGGATAGTCCATCCTTTCATCTTAGCTCCAAACTTTGTCTCTGTAACTCCTTTCATGGGTATTTTGTTCCCTATTCTAAGGAGAAATGAAGTATCCACACACTGGTCTTCCTTCTTCTTGATTTTCTTGTGTTTTGCAAATTGTATCTTGGGTATTCTAAGATTCTGTGCTAATATCCTCTTATCAGTGAGTACATATCTAGTGACTTCTTTTGTGATTGGGTTACCTCACTAAGGATGATATCCTCCAGATATATCCATTTACCCAAGAATTTCATAATAGTAGAGTAGTACTCCATTGTGTAAATGTACCACATTTTCTATATCCATTCCTCTGTTGAGGGACATCTGGGTTCTTTCCAGCTTCTTGCTATTATAAATAAAGCTCTTATGAACATAGTGGAGCATGTGTTCTTATTACCATTTGGAACATCTTCTGGGTATATGCCCAGGAGAGGTATCAACTTTTATAGAGGAAAATTTTAGAATTTTGGTGAAGTCTAGTTTACCAAGGCTTTTGCCTTTGACAGTATGTCCATGAAGCTGTTAGCAAACCCAGAGTCAGCTGGATTTTACTCTGTCTTATTGTCTAGGAGTTTTATAGTTTTATAGTGACATCTGTGATTGACTTTGATTTTTCTTTAAGTAGTGTATGGTTTTTGTCCAGATTGATTTTTTTTTTTTTGTATATGAATGCTTACTTGTAGTCCTAGGAGTTGAAATGTCTGCCTTTGCTCTGCTTTCTTGACTTTGGCCCATAGTTGAAGATTAGTTGGCAATATTTATATGGATCTATCTCAATGTTCTCTACTCTAATCAGTTGACTTGCCTTTCCTTTTGCTAATATCATATAGTACTAATTTTAGGATAAGTGTTGATATTGCGTAGTATCTGCCTTTCAACCCCATTTCTCTCTTTGTGTCCATATTTTTAGGTATTGTTCTGTTTCTTAAAGCCTTTACTATTGATATGTTAGGGTTTCTTGAATGTTCTTGCACATATTATCTGTATTACTTTTGACAGTTCTTTGGGTAGGTGTATAAGATTCATTCAGTGTTGAAACATCTTATATTTGAAATTTATATCAAATATGTGTATGACTTTTAAATGTGTGATTTACTACAATGACTTACATGCCTGACATGCTCTAGTCCAGTTAATCCTACAATGGCTTGCTATAAATGAAAAGTGCATGAATCTAATAGTTGCTCAATTCATGAAGCTCTATGTCTCATATGGATTTTAGTATATATTGAAATCTCAAAGAAACAGACTCTAATGTCAGTGACAGAATGAACTTGCTAGCAAGAGGAGAGCAAGTACTCACTGATAAGTGGATATTAGCCCAGAAACTTAGAATATCCAAGATACAATTTGCAAAACACAAGAAAATCAAGAATAAGGAAGACCAACGTGTGGATACTTCATTCCTCCTTAGAATAGGGAACAAAATACCCATGAAAGGAGTTAGAGAGACAATGTTTGGAGCTAAGACTAAAGGATGGACCATCCAGAGACTGCCCGACCCAGGGGTCCATCCCATAATCAGTCACCAAACCCAGACACTATTGCATAGGACAGCAAGAGTTTGGTGAAGGGACCCTGATATAGCTGTCTCTCGTGAGGCTATGCCAGTGCCTGGCAAATACAGAAGTGGATGCTCACAGTCATCTATATGATGGAACACAGAGCCCCCAATGGAGTAGCTAGACAAAGTACCCAAGGAGCTGAAGGGGTCTGGAACAACAATATGAACTAACCAGACACATAGCTCGTGTCTCTAGCTGCATATATAGCAGAAGATGGTGTAGTTGGCCATCATTGGGAAGAGAGGACCCTTGGTCCTGCAAACTTTATATGCCCCAGTACAGGGGGATGCCAGGGCCAAGAAGTGGAAGTGGGTGGGTAGGGCAGCTGGGCAGGGGGAGGGTATAGGGGACTTTTGGGATAGCATTTGAAATGTAAATGAAGAAAATATCTAATAAAAATTGAAAATAAAAAGAGGAGAGCAAGCAAGTAAAGAGTAAAACCTTCCTTCTTCCAAGTCCTAGGCTTCCAAATGTATGCTTCCAGCAGAAGGCATGGCTTCGATTAGATCTGGATCAAATGTGTCTCTTCCTACTTCAATGTTCAGGATTATAAGTAGACATTCCTACTTCATATTAAGCAGAAAACCCTGAAATGTGTACCCTCCACTTGGTGGATTCAGTTATTTCCAGATATAGTTAAGTTGAGAACCAGCAATAGCCATCACAGAAGCCTATCAAGGCCATTTGCAAGACAAATCAACAACCAATAAAGAAGCCTCTCCAACTGTCTATAAAATTCCTGAAAGTTATGTTGAAGTTTACAGTAAGACATGGATAAAGCCAGTACATGTTTTAGTTATATATGACCATAATTCTGTAAGGTTTCACATTGAATTCTTGCTAAAATATGTCTAAATATTGTCTTTTTTTTTTTCAGAATTTTAGAAGACATTTTGAATTTCATATGAAGCTTCTCCTCCCAGGAAGGTTTGGTTCTTTTATTTTGTTATTCTTTTCCTATTGTTCCTGATGATCTGTAATTATTGAAATGAGAAAGAAAACAGAGATGCCTAATTTTGTTTCTCACACTGGCTTTCCCATTGGCCTGCATTCAGGGAGTCCTTATTAGAGATGTCTTCTCTGCCATTGCTTCTGTTATCTGCAGGGGGAATATTAATCTTTTCCGATGCAGTTTCAAATGATTCTATTTCATTTTAAGTTTTTTTTTTTATCTCATCTTAACAACTGTATTTCTAATGACTTTTCCCCAATTCTGGAGCCACAGGGTCATGCCTTTTACTGAAGATTACATGTATTTTTTTTCACAAAATAATTTTCCAAATGTTATAGAAAGTAATTTGTTTTAGAAGGTTTACCTCACTGGCTATATAATGATATGTACATTTGCACTGTGCTTTCAATGATTAGAAAGGAAGGCCTAAAGAGCTTTTTCTAGCTACAGATACATCTAATTGCACTGTACAGATTGTATGCAGTCCCACTCACACCTGCTTGTCAGATTCAGTAGGAAGGGAAACAGTTTTGCATAAGCTCCCTAAAGAATTATGAGTGTTTTAGGATTGGTCTCATCCTTAGTTCTTTAGTCACAAAATGACTAAATTCTGCCTTCACCACAGGATTCTAGGGTTGGTTTTATATTCAGAAAAATGACAGAAGAGAAAAACACAATAAAAAAGTTTGACTCATGACTGTGATTTAGTTCTACCAGTTGCATTTAATAATTTGTTATTTTCTTAGTGTTATTATTTTTGCATAGTTATTTAATGATGTTTTAATAATTATTTTTCTGTAATGTCTTAGAAAACAGTGGTGGTTTATGTCTGAAGTAGACTTTTCATTGGACACTGAGACAAACTACTTCAATGATTGCCAGAAACCAGCAAGACTTTTTTTTATACTTTTTAAACATCTACTTACCCATTCTTCTTCTCAACCACCCTGTAGAACAATCCTATTCTTACCATAAATCATTCCCCTAAAATGTGATTCTGAGCACTTTTGCCTTTAAAAGCCTCTAGAAATGACTTTGTATAAACAAGGGCTCAATTTTTTATCCACACAGTTAATGTCTTGAAAATGCCAACAGAATCTTTTCTTTCTTTTTTCTTTTTTTATTAGATATTTTCTTCATTTACATTTCAAATGCTATCCCCAAAGTCCCCTGTAACCTTCCCCACCCTGCTCCCCAACCCACCCACTCCCGCTTCCTGGCCCTGGCATTCCCCTGTACTGGGGCATATGATCTTCACAAGACCAAGGGCCTCTTCTCCCATAGATTGCCCAATAGGCCATCCTCTGCTACATATGCAACTAGAGACACAGCTCTGGGGGGTACTGGTTAGTTCATATTGCTGTTCCTCCTATAGGGTTGCAGGCCCCTTTAGCTCCTTGAGTACTTTCTCTAGCTCCTTCATTAGGGGCCCTGTGTTCCATCCTATAGATGACTGTAAGCATCCACTTCTGTATTTGCCAGGTACTGGCATAGCTTCACAAGAGAGAGCTATATCAGGGTCCTGTCAGCAAAAGCTTTCTGGCATATGCAAAGGTGTCTGGGTTTGGTATGGGATGGATTCCTGGGAAGGGAAGTCTCTGGATGGTCCTTCCTTCTGTCTCAGCTCTGAAACTTGTCTCTGTAACTCTTTCCATGAATATTTTGTTCCCCATTCTAAGAAGGAACGAAGTATCCACCCTTTGGTCTTCCTTCTTCTTTGCAAATTGTATCTTGGGTATTCTAAGTTTCTGGGCTACTATCCACTTATCAGTGAGTGCATATCATGTGTGTTCTTTTGTGATCAAGTTACCTCACTCAGGATGATATCTCCAGATCCATTCATTTGCCTAAGAATTTAATACATTCATTGTGTTTAATTGTTAAGTAATAGTATACATTTTCTTTACATTTTATGACTAATGTTTTATTTATTTATTTTGATAATATATTTTTTATTAGAATGTATGTTCTAGTCCAGTTTTACGTACTAGTATCATTGGTTCATACAGAATACCTTCTACATTCTCCACCTTATAAAATTTGCATATTCTTAGCACATATTCAAACACAAGTTTTAAAGCCAAATATTTCAACCGAAGGCCTTTCCTAATTATTTTATGATATCTCTACCATTGGATGACCTTTGGCTGATGATTGAAAATTTCATCTTCATGAGAATGTTTTATCTATTTGTTTACCATTGTTATATCCTATAGTAATTTTTAAAAATAAATTTACTCTTCCTTCTTCTTGAGTTTCATGTGTTTTGCAAATTGTATCTTGGGTATTCTAAGTTTCTGGGCTGATATCCACTTACCAGTGAGTATATATCATGTGTGTTCTTTTGTGATTGGGCTACCTCACTTAGGATAATATCCTCCAGATATATCCATTTGCCTAAGAATTTCATAAATTCATTGTTTTTAAAAGATGAGTAGTACTCCATTGTGTAAATGTACCACATTTTCTGTATCCATTCCTCTGTTGAGGGACATCTGGGTTCTTTCCAGCTTCTGGCTATTGTAAATAGAGCTGCTATGAACATAGTGGAGCATGTGTCCTTATTACAAGTGGGAACATCTTCTGGGTATATGCTCAGGAGAGGTATTGCTGGATCCTCTGGTAGTACTATGTCCAATTTTCTGAGGAACCTCCAGACTGACTGCCAGAGTGGTTGTACAAGCTTGCAATCCTACCAGCAATGGTGGGATTTCTCCACATCCTCGCCAGCATCCGCTGTCACCTGAATTTTTTATCTTAGCCATTCTGACTGGTGTGAGGTGGAATCTCAAGGTTGTTTTGATTTGCATTTCCCTGATGATTAAGGATGTTGAACATTTTTTTCAGGTGCTTCTCAGCCATTTGGTATTCCTCAGTTGAGAATTCTTTGTTTAGCTCTGTACCCCCATTTTTTAATGGGGTTATTTGAATTTCTGGAGTACAGCTTCTTGAATTCTTTGTATATATTAAATATTAGTCCCCTATCAGATTTATGGTTGGTAAAAATCCTTTCCAAATGTGTTGTTGGCCTTTTTGTCTTATTGACAGTGTCTTTTGCCTTACAGAATCTTTGCAATTTTATAAGGTCCCATTTGTTGATTCCAAAGTGTAGATACTTTGCTCCTTCTTAGAATGGGGAACAAAATACTCATGGAAGGAGTTACAAAGAAAAAGTTCATAGCAGATCCTTAAGGAATGACCTTCCAGAGACTGCCCCACATGGGAATCCACCCCATAAACAACCACCAAACCCAGACACTAGGCAGATGCCAACAAGAGCCTGCTGACAGGAGCTTGATATAGCTGTCTCCTGAGGGCCTCTGCCAGTGCCTGGCAAATAGAGAAGTGGATGCTCACAGTCATCCATTGGATGGAGCACAAGGTCCCCAATGAAGGAGCCAGAGAAATACCCAGGAAGCTGAAAGGGACTTGAGCCCCATAGAAAGAACATCAATATGAATTAACCAGTACCCCCAGAGATCCTTGGAACTATACCACCAATCAAACAAAACACATGGTAGAACTTGTGTCTCCAGCTATATATGTAGCAGAGGATGGCCTAGTCAGTCATCAAAGGGAGGAGAGACCCTTGGTCCTGTGAAGGCTCTATGCCCCAGTATAGGGTAAATCCAGAACCAGGAATTGGAGTTGGTGTGTTGGCGAGCAGGGGGAGTGGGGATGGGATAGGGGATTTTCAGAGGGGAAACTAGGAAAGGGGATAAAATTTGAAATGTGAATAAAGAAAATATCTAATAAAAAGGAGTATTTAGTGAAATTTATATAAACAGATTCAATATAAAAATAAATTTAGTCAATGTTTTTGTACTTTGGTTTCAACTATACACCGTATAATTTTAGAATCTTTCCTTACATTGTAACGACAGAGTTCTGCATTGTATAACTAAAGTGTAGTCATTTCTTTTACATATTGCCCATCTAGAAATTAATTTGTTTCTTTTTAAATGAGAAAAGTGTTTTTTTCCAAGTGAATTTAAAACTTTCTTATCCATGGCCTCATGGAATGGTCCAGCAAGTGAGAATCAATATTTCTCATTTGCTATACAAATGTGCAATGCCTAGCTGAATCTACAAATAAAATATAAAGTTGCTTCAGTATATTCTATCCAAAACCAAAACATATCAATAAGCAAATTAATGCAAGACTGAAGATCCTAAAGTTTTTAGTAAGCAAGACCTCAATAGCACATAGTTAACTTTCAAAATTAAATATGTTTTTGCATTTGCTATGAGGAATTTCAAGAACAGCTTACTACTTTGTGCTAATTAAGAACCCGCGGGTTGGGAATAATAACTCATCTGCTTCAGTGCCATAGAATTGGCCCCAACATATTTTACAGAGCTATCATTCTTTAATTATAGCAATCACAGAAGTTGTTTTGCCAAACAGGATAAAAGTAAATTAAGTTTACAAAGATCATATTGACTTGTGGAGAGAATCCAGAGCAGATGTTGGCAGAACAGAAGACTGCAGAGACACCTCAAATCTCAGAGCAATGTAGAGATTGCAGAGACAGTCACTTCTCTCAAGCATGAAGAAAACCAAGCTAGCAATAACAGAGGTTTGCACAAGTCTTTTCAGACCCACAATCCATAAATATACTTTGTGCTTGAGCCACTTTTCCTGAGTGGGTCACTGCTTTCCTGTCTCCTCTTCCTTGTCCTCTGTCATTGGTAATTCGAACAGCCTAACTCCAGACCTGTGGCTGTGAATCCTCTTCACCCAAGAGTCTCTTTTTCCTGGCCTCACTATAACCTCATGGTTGGGAGCCATTTTTCCTTTACCCAAATAAATAGATCCTCCACTATCATTACCTAAGTACAACAGTGCCAGTTGTGCATATCTTGCACAGGCCTATTCTAAGAATGGCCAATTTATTACATCAGACAGACAACTAAAGAAAGAAGTCCATATGTCCAGGTTAAATTAAAAAAAAATCCACAAAACAAACAAAAAAAAAGCAACCCAAAAAAACTAAAACAATAGAAATGGCCCAAATAGCATCTCTCCCTCCAAACTCTCATGACCTCTATCACTGTTCTCTAATGAGACCTTCTTAGATGAACCCCAGGTCACAGAATTTAAATTATCAATCAGTAATAAACTATATAAAAATTGAGGTAAATTAAACATGAGCAAACACTGACTTCCAAAATGATAATGATATACACCTGAATGATGTCCAGGAAAATACACACATATATTTAAATGAAGTAATGAAGATAACTCAAGATTTGAAAATGTTTAGAAAAATGATAGAAACATTGAAGAGAATACACTCCAAAATGAAGATATAATTGAATAAAAAGTAGAGAAGAACCCAAAACTTAGGCATGGACCTGAGTTTTAACAGAATCATAGAAGAAGACTTCTCCAAACTAAGCAAGATACACTCAAAGAGATAAAAAAGTACACCGAACCCCAACAAGACAATACCAAAAAAGAAATACCTCATAGCATATCAACAACTAAATATACAGAATATAGTAAAAGTATTGAAAGCTGCAAGAGACAAAACACAAGGAAGAACTATCAGAATAACACCTCATTTCTCAATGGAAACGCCAAAATCTAGAACCAGCCTAGAGCAATAAACTTCAAGGTCTAAAAGACCACAACTGCTAAACTAGGCTGTCGTACCCAGCAAAATTAGACTGTACCCAGCTGCAGTTGAAGGAGAAAAAAAAAACTTTCCATGATATGAACAGCCTAAAAGTTCTTATACTAGAACAACAAAAATGCCAAACAATACTAGAAGAACTATTCCAAACTGATGAGAGGAATAAGTACAGACAAGAGGCTCTAAAATGTAAACAAATAAAACCAAGTACTTACAAAAACCAAAGGAACTATGAAGAACACAAGCAAGCAATAAACATCAAAGTAAAAAACGTCACTTCATTCTAGTCAAGGAATCAACTAATCAAGAACATACCACACAAAACTAAACATATATGCACCCAAACTCTGGTACACTCAGTTTCATAAAAAGCATACTAATGAAATTAAAGATATAGATGAACACAAACCTAATAATTGCAGATGATTCATTCAGCACCACACTTTATCAAACAAATACTTTATCAGAAGAAAAATAAATAGAGAAACCATAGGATTAAATGGTCTTTTACATTAAATAGACCCAACAATTACTACAGAGCATTCTACCAGAGGTCTGAGGTATATACATGCTACTGAGCAACACATGGAACTTCTTTGAAATAGACCATATGCTGGGACAAAAATCATGCCTTAAAACACACAAAATTGAAATAATTCCATGTATCTTATGTAACTATTATGCAATAAAAATTAAAATCAGCCAGGCGTGGTGGCGCACGCCTTTAATCCCAGCACTCAGGAGGCAGAGGCAGGCGGATTTCTGAGTTCGAGGCCAGCCTGGTCTACAGAGTGAGTTCCAGGACAGCCAGGGCTAGACAGAGAAACCCTGTCTCGAAAAACCAAAAAAAAAAAAAAAAAAAAAAGAAAAAAAATTAAAATCAACAGCAATTAAAACTCTAGCAAATATATTAGTTCATAAAGATTAAATGACTCTACTGAATGATGATTTGGTCAAAGAAGAGATAAATACAGAAATAAAAATATTTCTAGAACTAAATGGAATTGAAGATAATGCAAAACCTCTGGGGCATATTAAAAGCAGTTCTCAGAGAGAGGTTTATAGCCCTAAGCACATACCTACATTAATTAGAGTAGGGGGTGTCTCTGACTCTGTTGCCTGCCTTTGGGTCCCTTTCCCCTAGCTGAGCTGTCTGTTGGGCCCCAGAGGGAGAGGATGCTCTTAGACCTTCTGAGACTTGATGTGCCAGGGCAGGTTGAAACTTATATGAGCTTCTTCTTTTTGAGGAGAAGGAGAGGGGCTAATAGGGGATGGACTTAAGAGAATGAGACTGAGAGGAGAGGAGGAAGCAGGGCTACGAGTGGTTGTAAAGTGAATAAATAAATAAATAAATAAATGAAAAAGTCAATAATAACTAAAAAAATGATTTAATGATCCAACTTAATCTGGGAAAAACTACAATAAATCAAATCCAAACTTAGTAGATGCAAGAAAAAAAAAATAAAAACCAAAGTAGAGATTAATGAAATACAAAAAGAGAATACAATATGAAGACTCAATGACTTTAAGAGCTGGGTTTTGAGATGATAAATGATAAATACAATTGACAGACCTTGGCTTAATTAACCCACATAAAAATGACCCAAATTAACATAATTAGAAATGAGGAAAACATTATGATAGACAGAATAAGGGGATATTTAAAAATGTATTTCATTAGGCTGGAAAATCTGAAAGAGGTGATTGTTGCTTTTTTGATTCACCTAAACAATCAGTATTAAACCAAGATGAGATCAACAACCCAAATAGATCCATAATAAATGAGGATGTTGAAATAGTAATAAAAAGTCTTGCAATCCTCCAAAACAACAAAAGCCATGTCCAGACCCAGATAGATTCACAGCAAAATGTTAGAATATTACCAGACTCTCAAAGAGCTATAATCAATGCTTTATTGATTTATTGATTTATTTATTTATTTATTTATTTATTTATTTATTTATTTATTTATTTTGTTTTTTTTTCGAGACAGGCTTTCTTTGTGTAGCCCTGGCTGTCCTGGAACTCACTTTGTACACCAGGCTGGCCTCAAACTCAGAAACCTGCCTGCCTCTGCCTCCCAAGTGCTGGGATTAAAGGTGTGTACCACCACTGCCTGGCTAATGCTTCTGAAACTTAAAAAGAAACATAACAACAACAACAACAACAATAAAAAAAGAGGATAACTCCAAATCTTGTTCTATGAAGCCTGTACCACTCAGTACTAAACTGTGTAATAGTATAGCAATTATAGAAATACTAAATTGCAGAGCACAATCCCTGATGAAGATATATACTAAAATCCTCAGTAAAATACTAGCAAACCAAAGAAAGGTATGTACCAAGAGGATCATCCACCATCATCAAGTTGACTTTATCCTCTAAATGCAGGGTTGGTTCAGCATATGTAACTCAATAATTATAATGAATTATATAAATGAACTTAAAGATAAAAAAAAATCACATGATCATGTCAAAAGATGCAGAGAAAGCCTTCGAAAAAACCCAACATACTTTCAAGTCCTAGGAGAGTAGGATTGGAGGGAATATACATAATAAATGCTGGATATGATAAATCTACAGCCAACATTATCCGAAATGGAAATAAACTTAAAGAAATTTCAGTAAAATCAGGAATGAGATGACGTTTCCCATTGTCTCCATTCTTTTTCAATACAGTTCCCAAAGCACTAGCTGAACAATTAGACAAGAAAAGAAAATGAAAGGCACACAAATAGAAAAATTATAAACTGAATTATTACTATTTACAGATGATATGATATTATATAGAAAGGAATATAAAAAATTCTACCAGAAAACTTCTAGAAACAATCAAGTAATGTGGCAAGAGTATAAAATCAACTTATAAAACTTTTGAATATACTAACAACCAATAAAGAGACCATGATCACTTTATATCATCATTTTTAATATTATCAAAGACAATGAAGCATCTTAGAATAACCCTAACTAAAGAGTTGAAATAATTTTACAATGCAAACTTCAAATCTTTGCAGGAAGGGATTGACAGGCACACTGGAAAATGGAAATGCATCCCATGTTCGTGGATTGGTAGAAGGAAAAATGGAGCAGGGTTGGCAGAAGACAGTGTCAGAACAAGAGAGAGCTCAACCCCACAGGAAGTTTTAAAGCTTAAGAGAAAATATTGTGTCTTAAATGTAAAATTGCATATTACCATAGTCTTATCTCATTATTGAGTCTATCCAGAGAAGAACATGACATCTTCCATAGTCTTATGAAAAAGTGAATACCAGGGTTTGGTCATCCAGCCAGACCTCTCAAAGCTGACTAAGAAATCCTCCATGAAGTAGTAAATGTGTCATGTACTTCTGCTTCCACTGTGCCAATCAAGGATGCCAGGCATCCTATAAATACAGCAAATATGGATTGCAATGATGGTACACAAAGCTCGATGTTGAGAACCAATCCCCAAACAGTCTTTTGAACATTGAAATATTGTGCTGTCTATAGATCAGTTAACTTCCATAGATGCAGATTTTGTTTCTATTATTCTCAAACCAATATTGGTTAAAGTGTGGGAAGCATTTTTAAAATATGGAATATAAACTAGTGTCCATTTTGGGAATCATTTTCCACATAGAATTTTATGACAGTCTTTCCTATTGAAGTGTGAATCTTTTCCTAATATGGAATTTTGATTTGAAAAACTAATCTATGAAATGACAGCATTTATTTTAGAGTATTAGAATATTGTACCTAAAGGTGTCAACCTGTAGGCTCAATGATAAAACAAAACCATTTGAAATGTGGTTTTTGACATAACTGTAGATAAATCTTGGTACTGTGTTTTTTAGAGATTTTTTTTTGGCTAGGACTTCAAGCACTATATTGAATAGGTAGGGAGAGAGTGGGCAGCCTTGTCAAGTCCCTGATTTTGGTGGGATTGCTTCAAGCTTCTCTCCATTTAGTTTGATGTTGGCTACTGGTTTGCTGTAGATTGCTTTTACTCTGCTTAGGTATGGGACTTGAATTCCTGATCTTTCCAAGACTTTTATCATGAAGAGTGTCTTAGTTAGGGTTTTACTGCTGTGAACAGACACCATGACCATGGAAAGTCTTGGGTTCAGAGGTTCAGTCCATTATCATCAAGGTGGGAGCATGGCAGCATCCAGGCAGGCATGATGCAGGAGGAGCTGAGAGTTCTATGTCTTCATCCAAAGGCTGCTAATTGAAGACTGACTTCCAGGCAACTAGAGTGAGGATCTAATGCCCACACCCACAATGACACACCTACTCCAACCAGGTTATACCTATTCCAACAAGGGCACATCTCCAAATGGTGCCAATCCCTGGTACAAGAATATACAAACCATCACAAAGGGGTATTGGATTTTTGTCAAATTCTTTCTCAGCATCTAATGAGATGATCATGTTTTTTGTTTGTTTGTTTGTTTGTTTGTTTTGTTGTTGTTGTTCTTTGAGTTTGTTTTATAGTGGTTTATCTTGATGGATTTCCTTATATTGAATCATCCCTGCATCTGTGGGATGAAGCCTACTTGATCATGATGGATGATCATTTTACTGTGTTCCTGGATTTGGTTTGCAAGAATTTTATTGAGTACTTTTGCATCATTATTCATAAGGGAAATTGGTCCAAAGTTCTCTCTCTTTGTTGGATCTTTGTGTGGTTAAGTATCAGAGTAATTGTGGCTTCATAGAACGAGTTGGGTAGAATACCCTCATTTTCTATTTTTATGGAATAGTTTGAGGAGTATTGGTATTAGGTCTTTGAAGGTCTGATAGAACTCTGCACTAAACCCATAAGATCCTGGGATTTTTTTTTTTTTTTGGTTGGGAGACTATTAATGACTGTTTCTATTTCTTTAGGGGATATGGGACTGTTTACAGAAATTTTTCATATTTCTTCATGTAATCCATATAGTATCTCTGATAAGAATAGCCTACTGTAGGGTGTTGCTATCAGAAAGACCAAGAAAATTTACAAAGAATCTTTGAGTGAGTTCCCCACACTAAATCTTACAAAAGACCCTTAGTGAGTTGAGAGAATTTAGAATCTTTCAGTCTATGCTGAACCAGCCTTCAGAAATTGCTTAAGGCAGTATAATTAGAGAAACATTGCCCTATGTCAGCCACCATACACACATCTCACTCTGAGTAAGAATTTCTGTCCCAGATTTCTTCTCTTGGGACTACCCAACCTGGCCATCCCTGTCCCATTGATAAATACAGAGGTCAGTCGAAGCCAGAGGTAACAGAGGAATAGTTTCAATCAAGCATACATCATAATGCTGGGAACAGGGCAAGTGGAGCATTATGAGTGTGAAAGACATGTATTTGACTAGGTTCATTTTATTCTGAGACTCATTATAGGAACAAAGAAGACAGAACATGATTGTTATATCCACAGCCTTCCTCTGGCCACACTAATTGCATCCACCTCTCAGAGCTTCTACTTTATCTTGCTTGTACCTCTTCATCCACATTCTGCATATTTCATCAACAGATTCTCTAGATGAGCAAACTTCTGTGACTTTTATTGATCAACAGCACAAATGCTATCTATCTATTTCTCACCTTTCCAGGCCCCAATTTCCTTTCCTTTTCTATGTAGCTTTGGATTTGTGCTTCATAAATGAGTTCTTATGGTGATTTTATAGCTCTCAGACTAAGCCAGAAAGTTGTCACCTCACCACAAACTCAAGGAGGCTAACATAGACGTCAGAAGAGTTGTTAGGACTAGTTCAAACTCTTAGTCAGGAAGATGGGTCCTATCTACTAGCTGGAAAGACTCAAGTGAACTCATGTTTGTGTTGAAAGATTATTAAACAGGGAGCAAAGAGTGGTCAGTGGTGGAAGAAGGTAGCTATCAATTGTATATAGTAGGTGAAAATTTGTATACTTTCCCTGAAGGTAGCAAGCACACCCCTAAAGCAAGCACCCCATTAAGTATTTTTAGGCTTAGATATATGGATTGTGTTGCTAGTTTTGGTAAAAATTCCAAATCATATTAGCTAGATGATCCTGAATCAAATCTTTGAGTGAAATTCCTGCCGAAATATATGGCCTTTAACTTGGAAATTACAATCTATGTTCTCTGGCAATTATACCTTTGCATAGTTAGTTCCCTTCCACATTATGATAAAACTTGTCTTTATGATTAGTTGGATATAGCAAAAGGCATAGAATACAACTGCTAAGAGTACATTACAAAATGTATAATTATTTTGTCTTGACCCATGCAATTTATTAATTGGGTTGTTTGAGGGGAAGCCAAATGATATTTTGTGACAGTGGTGTGACTTGGTCTGTAGATAAAGTCTCTTTCTAACAAGTCATTAAGAATGAGTTTAGCTGTAATTCCTTTTTCCTCCTAAAGTTCACTGGAACGCTGATCTGGCTCAATGGCAAACATGCAGAAGATCTTGCACCAGCGTGGTCGCCCTTCTGACATCTACTGGATTAATACCCCATATGAAGCATACCATTTTATTGCTTTTTATGCTCAGTTATGCAGACACTCAATATCTAGCATAAGTAATTGGTACACTGTTTGACATACCAGCAGATGGCTCTCAAATTTCAAATTTCAAATGGTTTTCAAATTTCACCTCTGTCATGGCAAAAGTTTTCCTGAGGAGAGATAGAGAGTTAGCTCAGCAGGCAAGAGTGCTCTGTCCTCTTGTAGAACTCCAGAGTACAATTTCAAACACTATATTCATCCAGCTACAATACCAAATCCAGGGAACATAACACCCTCTCCTGGCTTCTATGGATATATAGCGCACGTGTTTGTGCGCATGCATGTGCACACACACGCGCGCGCGCGCGCACACACACACACACACACACACACACACACACACACACACACCCACACACACCAAAAATAAATTTAAAAGAACTTTCTACTGAACCTCTTTCTGTCAGCTTTGCTTGTGTCAGAGGTTCTGGATAAATAAGCCAGCTGCAGGAAAATTTTCTCAGTGTTTGAGGAGATTCCAAATACTACTGAGGAAACAACTGTTCAATCCATTTAGTTTGCCTTTATGCCAAATAGTGAAAATCTATTTGAGTCTGTGGCCCATGGATATCAAATGAAGACAGATATTCATCATACTCTGTTCTTTCACATGGATATTCTAATTGTGGCAGGAACCACTGTCTCAGTGCAGTCACAATTATTGTTCATTACATCTTCTTATTGATTTTTGGTTACTTGGTTTTTTTCTATAGTACATGGGTCTTTATTAAAAGAAACAAGTTTATCCTCTGCCACACACAGCCACAAATCAAGTAAAAGCTCTGAAGGTGAGCATCACCCTGAAGTTATATGTGAGCTCTGCGTGAATTATGATACTTGTCCTCTATTTCTGCATAACAAATTATTATGCATAAAGTGAGAAAAGTTTATTATCATGCAGCTGGCTGTCATGGGCATTCATTTGCTGTGTCTGAAACTCAAGTATTGGTAACTCCATTTCAATCTTGGGGTTCTTTTTGAAGGCTCTTTCTGTTTGTGGATCTCAGCTCTTCAGTTCCAAGAGACTATTTGCTCTCCCATGCCATGAGTTCCTCTCCTTGCTATGGCAGTTTGTTTATTTATAGTTTCAAGGAAAGTTTCGCCCTTCCTCGAGTTTTTCAGATTCTTTACTCTTTTGCATAGTCCTCATTGGTTAGACAAGCATACCCAGAAACTTAACCTTCTAATGAACTAAAAAATGCTTTACCAGGAATCTTAATTTTATATGTAAAATCCTGTCATCAGTGTCAATAATGTAACTAAATTAGGGGAGTAAAATTCTATTATTAAAAATGTATTCTTATAAAAAAAAGGATGTACGTTAGAAGTCAAGAATCATAGACTATGCTTTTCAATGCTTTCTTCATCTCCAGATATGGGTGACTATCAGCTTGATACCAACATATGTCCCTGTTGTTAGCATATGTTTCATTTTTTAAGTGATATAAATAAAGATGTCCTAAGGTGGCCACAGTATTCTACAAGGTCAACATGGTGGGACTATATAATATATAATAGTTGGTAGTGTTCCTTAACTATTTTGGAGTAACTTGTTAATTACCTTTATCAAGATCTAAAGGGAGTACTAGCCAGGGTCTATGCTGGAAAGACCTTTGAAAACTGGTAGTTTTATTTACTGAGGAATGTGCTAGTGTGGAAGAAGAAACTATATGCATTTAGTATTAAGAGTGTATTTATCTCCAATGTATATAATTTAAAATATAATTATTAATAATTAGTTATTAAAATAATTGTTTTCCCTACTAGGGTGTTCTAGCTTAATTTCTGTTACTGAGATAAACATCATGATTAAAAGAACTTAGTGGGGGAAGGGCTTATCTGTCTTTCATAGTCTTTCATTGAGGGAACTCAGAGCAAGAACTCAAGATAAGAGCTAGAAGAAGAAACCACAAAGAAATGCTGCTTCCTAGCTTGCTTAGTCTGGCTTGTTCAGATACCACGTTTTAAATGGCCCAGGTCTACTTGACTAGGTTTGATCCTCCCTACAATGGACCAGGCCCATAGCTATATCATTAGCAATTAAGACAATGCCTCACAGACATGGCCACAGGCCAATGTGATTGAAAAAAACCCTCCAAATCAGACACTCTCAGAAATTTTGGGTCTTGTCAAGTTGAAATCTGATGCTTACTGGGACATATAGCTTATTCTCATAAGAACTTTATGCATTTTCTTATCTAGAATATTTATCCAGAAATATAAAGGGGAAAAAAACTACTAAATAACCATTCCCTTCAGATAGTATGCCAAGCTTACTTTCATGACGTTAAAGTAGTAGCACTTACATATTTGGATTTCCAAATGAGACTCTGTGTGTGGAATTTAGTCTATTTGTTATGAAATCTTAACATGAATAACAAATGTGGTTGTTAATGTTATCATGGGATCAGATTAATGTTCAGGTTTATCATTGTGCTATATTGTATTATAAATATGAAGATTTAAGTAGGTGAGTGCTGTTTCTTTGTGTTGCTGGGAAAAAATACCATGACAAAGCAACTCAAGTGTTTATTTTTATCTCACAGTTCAAGATACAGTCCACCATGGTGAGAAAATTAAGTCAGCAGAAGCCTGAAACAGCTCGTCATAATAATAAATGCAAGCATAGCAGCATTTCTTTTGCTTTCTCCACTATATACAGTACAGAATTTACTGCCGCGGGAAGGGAGTTACCCAGAGAGGCCCTTCTCCCAGGTGTTTCTGCAGTGTACCATGCTGATAAACACTATGTCAAGTTGATAATTAACAGTAACCATAATGGTTACAGACACATTAAGAAATGAGAACAGAGCACTTCCTCTTGGATTAATCTGACAAAAACAGATCCCATGTTTGAGTTCTGGACTCCTCTCCCTATGCCTTCTGTCTAGAGTGTGTTTACTGACCTGCCTGTAGTCTGTTTGCTGTGTATCTGATCAGTTTGGCTCCTTTATCAGGGAGTTGTGACTGTTTGTCTGTTGAGCCTCTGAATCCATGACTGTCCCCAACAAAAGACTTTTCCCTAGTTTAGTGTAGTTACTGAACAGCACAGAAAAATGACAAGATATAGAATGCAGGATACTTTTCTTTAACAATGTTTTACAAAGGAATAATTTTTACTGACCTCCAACTGACAAACAACAGGGCAAACAGACATTGCCAACTTATATTCATGTTGCCTGAAACATTTATGAAAGATGGTTACTGTATAGGGTTGCTTCAAGCCAGTTGGCTGCTTCAGCAAATGATTACCAGAACCCACACATACATAAATACATTTTTCTGGATCAGGTGTATGGAAGTGGGCATGACTTATGATTAAATTTATGCATTTGCTTAAGTTATAAAGGGTGATCTGGGCATGGCGTGGTGGCGCATGCCTTTAATCCCAGCACTTGGGAGGCAGAGGCAGGTGGATTTCTAAGTTTGAGGCCAGCCTGGTCTACAAAGTGAGTTCTAGGACAGCCAGGGCTATACAGAGAAACCCTGTCTTGAAAAACCAAAAAAAAAAAAAAAAAAAAAAAAGGTGTAAAGGGTGACTGCATGGGAAATTGAAGGCAAAATAAGGTTGGTTATAGTGTTCTCTCTTTTTCTTTTGAATTTTTTATTAGATATTTTCTTAATTTACATTTCAAATGCTATCCCTAAAGTCCCCTATGCCCTCCCCCAACCCTGACCCCCTACCCACCCACTCCCACTTTTGGCCCTGGCATTCCCCTGTATTGGGGTATATAAAGTTTGCAATACCAAGGGGCCTCTCTTCCCAATGATGGCTGACTAGGCCATCTTCTGCTACATATGCAGCTAGAGTCACGAGCTCTGGGGGCTCTGGTTAGATCATATTGTTGTTCCTCTCATAGGGTTGCAGACCCCTTCAGCTCCTTGGCTACTTTCTCTAGTTTCTCCATTGGGGGCCCTGTGTTCCATCCTATAGATGACTGTGAGCATCCACTTCTGTATTTGTCAGGTACTGGCATAGCCTCATATGAAACAGCTATATCAGGGTCCCTTCAGCAAACTCTTGGTGGCATATGCAATAGTGTCTGGGTTTGGAGGCTGATTATGGCATGGATCCCTGTATGAGATAGTCTCTGGATAGTCCATCCTTTCTTCTTAGCTCCAAACTTTGTCTCTGTAACTCCTTTCATGGGTATTTTGTTCCCTATTCTAAGGAGAAACGAAGTATCCACACCTTAGTCTTACTTCTTCTTGAGTTTCATGTGTTTTGCAAATTGTATTTTGGGTATTCTGTTTCTGGGCTGATATTCATGTACCAGTGAGTGCTTATCATGTGTGTTCTTTTGTGATTTGGTCACCTCACTTAGGATGCTATCCTTCAGATATATTCATTTGTCTAAGAATTTCATAAATTCATTGTTTTTAAAAGATGAGTAGTACTCCATTGTGTAAATGTACCACATTTTCTGTATCCATTCCTCTGTTGAGGGATATCTGGGTTCTTTCCAGCTTCTGGCTATTATAAATGAGGCTGCTATGAACATAGTGGAGCATGTGTCCTTATTAGTAGTTGGAACATCTTCTGGGTATATGCCCAGGAGATGTATTGCTGTATCTACCAGTAGTAATATGTTCATTTTTCTGAGGAACTGCCAGACTGACTTCCAGAGTGGTTGTACAAGCTTGAAATCTTACCAGCAATGGAAGAGTGTTCCTCTTTCTCCACATCTTTGCCACCATCTGCTGTTACCTGAATTTTTGATCTTAGTCATTCTGACTGGTGTGAGGTGGAATCTCAAGGTTGTTTTGATTTGCATTTCCCTGATGATTAAGGATTTCGAGCATTTTTTAAGGTGCTTCTCAGCCCTTTGGCATTGTTCCATTGTGAATTCTTTGTTTAGCTCTGTACCCCATTTTTAATGGGGTTATTGGATTTTCTGGAGTCTAGCTTTTGAGCTCTTTGTATATATTGGATATTAGTCCCCTATCAGATTTAAGATTGGTTAAAAATCCTTTCCCAATGTGTTGGTGGCCTTTTTTGTCTTATTGACAGTGTCTTTTGTCTTTTGCCTTACAGAAGCTCTGCAATTTTATGAGGTCTCATTTTTCAGTTCTTGATCTTCCAGCACAAGCCATTGCTATTCTCATAAAGGCAGGTTGAACTTAAGTAGGTTGGGTATACAATAGGGTAACAGGTTAAAAGTGTTAACATTCTTCTCAAAAGGTATTTTGTTGTTGTTGTTTCTTTACATTAGCTTTTCTGTGAATTCTGCCCAAAGTTCAGTCTTTTCTGGGCCAAAAGATACTTTTATAAAAATGTAGCACCGTAAGTGATAAAGATTCCTATGACTATTCATGCCATGGGGTCAGATGGAGCAGTAGAGAGGAGTGATGTGCATAGAGGTTAGTAGCTCATACCAGCCATTTTCAATGTGTGTGGCCTGTTATTTTTAAGAGAAGAAAGCCACACTCCATAAAACAAGGCATTCCAAATAGACCTGAGTCAATCATTTTTAAATTGAACATTTAATTGATTCAAATTATTTGAGAAAACATTTGCACATGGACAACTAGTTAGAAAACAACACAAGCAAGCCGGGCGTGGTGGCGCACGCCTTTAATCCCAGCACTCAGGAGGCAGAGACAGGCAGATTTCTGAGTTCGAGGCCAGCCTGGTCTACAGAGTGAGTTCCAGGACAGCCAAGGCTATACAGAGAAACCCTGTCTCGAAAAACCAAAATAACAAAACAAAACAGAAAACAACACAAGCTCTACTATGTCATGACACTTGCTTTTACTTGTGTGGAAGCCACATAACTTGGTTACAGAGGTTAATACTCAAAATCAAAGTAGGAATTACTTTTTTTTAGACATCTCTGAAACATAAAAAGCAATGAGATTTTACACTTGATGATATAATGAAGATTTTTCCTGATGATTTTTAGAGAAGTCAGGCCCATAGTAGGAAGGCACTGAACTATCTCCTGTTGCTTGCTATGCTGCATATATTTCTCCCATTGGCAATGCCCCCTCAGCAGAGAGTGTATTTGCTATAATCACTGATACTAATGTTCATAGACTACATCAGGGTCCATTTATAGTGCTGGGCATTTATACATTTTCTGTGGTATCTGTTCATGTTATAGTTCACACATAATTGTTTCAGTTTGCTAACAAACTTTTGTGTTCTGCTTACTCATGTCTCCCCATGAGGATTTCCACATGATTGATCGTTATCCATGCTCATTGTTTTCCCTTTCCAGACTACAATGTAGTTGGAATTATATCATGTGCTTTCTTAGGACTGGGCACTTCTAATCATGATGGTTATATACAGTCAACTGTAGATGCTTTGGTATTTCCTGGAGATGAGCCTGCAGGTACACATATGAGGGATTATTTAGCTGCTGAGCATGCTTGCAAAGTACCATGATGATTAATTTTTAAGTGGGAAGAATTGTCCTAAAAATGGGCAGCACATTCTGGACTGTATATGAAGAAAAAAGTAGGGGAAACACACTACTCACCACTCTCTGCTTCATGGTTGTGGATGTGATGTAGGCAGAATCCTCAAACTCCTGCTGTCTTGACTTCTTCGCCATGATGGAGCCTCTTTTCCCTCTAAGTTAATTTTGTCAGAGCATTTTTATCACAACAGGAAAGGAAACTAAGATAGGAACGATCATTTTTATTTCTGCTGTAGTTATCAGAGCCTGATAGTCCATTTCTTTTAGCTAAGAAGTACATTCTAGTGTGCAAGGTTAATATACCCAAGGGCACCTTCGTTCCTTCCTTGTTTTGTCAATTAGGAATAGAGCTTGCACATATCACAAGCAGAGTTTTGCATAAAAGGTTTTTTAAATTAAATATTGAGAAGCCTGATTGCTGGGTATATGGTAAGCTTATCTTTAAATTTGTAGTTCATCACCAAACTGCCTTTCAAAATGGCCAATCATTATATATTCTCATCAGTAATGGAAAAGCGATTTGTTGGTCCACATCTTTGCTAGCATTTAGGGATGTAAATGTAGTGGTGTCTCCTTGTATTTCTAATTTGCATTTCATGATAGCTTATGATGTAGAAAATATTTTCTTGTGTTTGTTTGCCATATTTCTACCACAGTGTTAGCAGATAAAGCTCACTTTAAAATCAATTTCTGGCCAGGTGTGGTGGCACACACCTTTAATCCAAGCACTCGGGAGGCAGAGGCAGGTGGATTTCACAAAGTGAGTTCCAGAACAGCCAGGGCTACACAGAGAAACCCTGTTGCGAAAAACCAAAAAAATAGAAAATACAAATAGAAAATAAAAAATAAAATAAAATAAAATCAATTTCTGACTGTTGTATTTTAAATTCTTTATATATTTTAAATGACAACACTTTATTAGAAATGCTTTTTGCAAATATTGTCTTCCCTTTAAAGGTTTGTCTTTTAGTTTCTTGAAAGTGTCTTTCACGGAACAGGAATTTTACATTCAAATGAAGTCCATCTTATTAATTCTTCTTTTCATGGCTTGTGACTTTGGTGTTATATAGAAAAAGATGTTACTAAACCTAAGGTCATCTAGCTCTTCTCCATTGTTATCCTCTAAGAGTTTTATGTCTTTGAATTTTAAATATACATTTTTCTTTTGTTCTGAAGAAAGTTTTTTTTGAATTGGACGAGGGATGTGGTAAGTCTGATGGCTCAGCACATCAAGTTGTTGGATCACCATTTATGGTAAAATTTTCTTTGCTCCACTGTGTTGCCTTTGCCACCTTCATCAAAGATCAGTAGAAATATGTGTCTTTTTTAGGCTGTCAACTCTGGTCCATTAGTTGCTTTGTCTGTTCTATCATAAGTGTCATATTATTTAAGATTTATATTGAATTAGAAGTTGCATAGCATAGACCTTCCAACTTTGTCCTTCTTCAATAATGTATCATTTATTTTGGGTCATACACCATATACATGAACTTTATAGTCAGTTGTAATAATACAGTAATGGCTGGTATTTTGATTGAGAATGTATCAAATTTATAGAAGTTTGAAAGAAGTGACACCGTGATAGCATTGAGACTCAATGTTAGTAAACAGAGTATCCTTCCATTTCTTTAATTCTTTTTGATTTATTTTAACATATTATATTGTTTACCATATATATACAATATATTTGTACCTGTGAATTTCTGAGGTATGCTCATATAAGTTGTATTATAATTTGAATTTCAGTTTCCAGTTTTTCATTGCTAGTGTTAGAAAGCAGTTGATTTTTCCCCTCAGTATCCCAATACTTACTATAATGACTTACTTTCAAAAGTTTTCTTACATGAATAATCATGTTAGGTTTAAATAAAAGAGAGTTTATCTCTCCCTTTCCATTTGGTATACCTTTTATTTATTTATCTGTTTAATTGATGCAAATAGGATTTATAATATAATGATAAAAGGGAATGGGGGAGAGAAAACACTTCCACTGAGATCAGTGGGTAGACTTTGGTGTTGGGATGTAAGGCTATACGCATCCTGTCATTTTGGAGATGGTGGTATGTCTTACTTTATATAGTAACACAAATTTCAGAGCCACTGATTAGGTAAAGAGCTAGTCTAGAGAACAAGAAGAAACTCTTTGAAAGATATATATGAGAGGACTAATATCTAGAATCTACAAAGCATCCCTTGCATAATACCAATAAAACAAACTAGCAAATTAAAAGTGAGCTGCATATCTGAACAGTGACAAGTGTGTGATATCTTCTCATGAATTGTTGGTTAGGGAGACATCAAAATTCCCCCACCTAGTACAGCCTCTTGCCACTTATTTTGCTTACCTTCCAGAAATAGATGAAAAGGCATTACTGCCAATGACACCAAATACCTTGGTTAAAGGAATAGAGAAATGAAGCTGGAGCTGAACTGGAATATCCCTTTCTGCTCGTTTACTTTCAAAATGTTGAAAGTATTCAGGTTTCTGGGGGAGAGAGGCATAGGGTTTACTCAGAGCAGTGCACCCTGTGAACTATAACATCAGCCTACCAGGCGGGATGGCCTCACTACTGGAATAGTGACAGTGCTGTCATGGGTATAACCAACTGCTCTTTGCTTGGGGTTGAGGCTAGTTTTATAGGAGATAATTCATGCTTGGTTCTATAAACATTTTCCAAAGCACATGGCTGGGCAGGTTATATAGTTTAGCAGAGAAACAGGCTATTGTTGATCAGCTAAGCTAATATGTCATCAAACTGCCTTCTCAACATTTATGTGCATACCCACTAACAAATGCTATTCTGAGAAGTAATTAGAGAAACTTTCCACTGCAGTGAGTGGTGGAGATTACAGACTTTTGGCTTTCAGGTGATAAAAATAAGGGACCCTTGTGTGTTCAGTTCTAAATGGGATATTTATGTAACCCTCTCGAAGGTTCAGGTAATATTGCAGAAGAGGTAGTAGAAGAGTTGGAAGATAAGGAGAAGTGTTACTAAATGCCATTTCCTGGGCCTGACACAGCCATTGTAATCATGACCCCATTGCAGACCCATTTGCCTGCACTGGACCTGTCAAAAGTCAGTTCAGTAGCAGAGGGACTTACAGAGCCCAGTCAGTTCATCATGAACTACACTGACAAGTTCTTGGGAAGGTGGAGTCATTATCAGAGGCTCTTCCACTGGTGAGTCCACCAAACTCTACTGGAAAGTTCAAAACTGATGGTCATACACATGACACTGGACAAACTCACTGGTTCACAAGCAAACAACAGGAGAGCAATGTGGGAAGGGAATCTGTAGAGAAGACAGGGGAGGAATTAACAGAAAGAGAAGGGTTATTTAAAAAAAAGTATGAGAGTAAGAGTAAACCAAATGCATTAGATCTCTCTCTCTCTCTCTCTACTTATCAATTATCTATCTATCTATCTATCTATCTATCTATCTATCTATCTATCTATCATCTATCTATCTATCTATCTATCTATCTATCTATCTATCATCTATCTATCTATCTATCTATCATCTATTTATCTATCATCATCTATCTATCAATCAATCATCTATCTAGTATCTATTTATATATAATCTATTGAACTATTATCTATTTATCTATTTATTATATATCTATTAAAACAATTATTAAAGTAAAGAAACATTGGAAATGGAATGTATTGTCTCTTACATATTTTGGTTTCTTAGCCCTGTCGATTAATATGCATTAGCTATTTACAGGCAAAGCTGATAGTAATAAGAATCACTATTGTCTAGCGTGCGCGCGCACACACACACACACACACACACACACACACACACACACACACACTTCAGTTCCATTTTTAATATCCAAGATAATTATTAGTTCCTGTCCAAGCTCTGAATTCAGATATTTCCCCCAGGAGTTATATTCTTTACGTGGGAAACATCTTGTTGTTGTAGACAGCAAAGAAGATGTATATAGTGGAAACCAACAGCACTCCATCCAGGACCCCTTAGATTCCTATAGTTGTTGTTTTTTTTTTTTTTTTTTTTTTAGCCTCTTTTAGATGCAATGAGATGTTACACAAAGCCTGTGCCTGCAGCTCTTGTCCATAGAACTGTCATTTTTCAAATGCTCAAATGCAGGCACAGAAAGCTAGAAGCATCTGATTGCTCACTCCCTGACTTCTGTGCTGTACCTGGCTTAGTGAGTAGAATGTAAGTTACCTCTCAAGGTTTGGCCAGTGTGAGGCAGAAAGGAGACCTAGACTTTCATATTCTCTCAGCCTTCAGTGGTTCCTGAATTGGCTTTATCTCTGCCGTGGTTTGTTTATTTCACTTCTTTACTCCTTTCTCCTGGAAACAATCTTTAAATAAATTGTGTGCACATGCATTCCCATTTCAGGGTCTGCTTCTGGAGAACACAAACTGAAGACACTGGAGAAAGTCTCATATACTCCGGGAAGAAAGGAAAAATAGAAATTTAAAGTTTCCCATAATTTAATAGATCAACTGTCAGCAATGCTAAAATCAGGACACATGACTGTAAATCAAAGGTAGAGAATATTTCACTCGAAAGCACAATAAACACCAGTGAGCACTTTTGGTTCTCTTAAACTGATAAGAGTAAATAAAATTTACAACCATAAAAATGCTAATCCTGAGATATAAAATACTAACCCCTGAGATAAAGTCAGTGAAATCTGATACTGGACTCCTTCTGAGGATAATTTTGGTGCTCTTTTTTTTTCTTTTTCTTTTGTTTTTATTCACTTTACATGCTGATCACAGTTCACACCTTCCTCCGTTCCAAGTCCTACCCTTAAAACTCCCCCCGCAGGCCCCTTCTCTCCTTCTTAAAGAAAAAGATCTACCCTTGGGTACTATCCCACCCTGGGCCATCTTGTCCCAACAGGAGTAGGCACATCCTCTCCATCCCAACAGGAGTAGGCACATCCTCTCCATCCCAACAGGAGTAGGCACATCCTCTCCATTGAGGCTCAGCCAAGCAGTCCATCTAGGAGGAGGGGATTCAGTTGCAGGGAACAGAGACCAAGGCAGCCGTGCTCTACTTGTTAGAGGACCCACAAGCTGCATATTTGCTAAAGATATATATGAGGTCTTAACCTGGAGATGTTCCAAACATAAGGTGGGCAGGGAAGCTATACAATCTCCCTCTCCCTCTCTTCTCCTCTCTCTCTGGTGTCAGCCTTACACTTCTGGACTTGGTAATGCTGTACAAGGTTCTCAGGAACTGGCTTCCTTCGTGGTCAAGAGACAAGATGACAGAGCCTTCAATAGTGCAAGAGAGCTAGCTCCCAGCACGATAAACTTACCCCGAAGACCTTATATAAACACTGTTCAAAGATGCATGTTACCCATGCACACCCTGTTGAGAAATTTGTGCCAAAATACCTGTTCATTCCCCATGGCCCACCAACTGGTAGTAGTAGCACAGAGACCCATGGTATTGGATCTTGACTCCTTTCTCATGGCTCTATCCCCACTGCTTGCTTTGATTGCCATGGCCCTGTGCTTTCAATAATATATCATATCTTATACAGTTAAATTCTGCTTTCTAAAGATGCAAACTAAGATGTTGATTGATTATTTCCTTGGAGGCAATCACAAGTACTCAAAAACAGTTCTTAGAAAAATGATTGAGTATATAACTGTATATCAAAATTATTTAAGTATGAAGGTAGCATAGATCATTTTAGATACAGCACTGGTTTATTCCATGCTTCTCAAATTCTGAAGGATGTGCATGAATATTATTATTTCTCAGACTCTAGGAGCAACAGGAAAAGAAAAAAATAAACTCAATGTCTAAGTAGTTGTGGATAATGTGATTATGATCAGTTAATAGTTTTCATGAAAGAATTTCTGAAATAGTAGACACAAATATAAAGAAGAAACAGAGCAATGAGACCCTTTCAATGAAACGACAAAGAAACTGAAGCAAAAAGATATAGTGACAGAAAAAACACACGAAACAAAGAAAGAGAAGTCATTTTCTTGTCTGAAATGAACACTGTCACATGTCTGCACTGCAGAGTATTAAGAAGGGAAGCTAACATGGATATTAGGAATTTCTTACCAACCAAAGCCAAACTTTTATGAAAAATTTTGCGAAGCCAACTAGTCTGTGATGTTAGCATACTTTCTTGTAGAAACGGGATATACAAGTAAACACAAAGAAGGTAATTTACCAAACATTCCTTAATATAAAACCTGATTGCACAAACAACTAAATATAGAAATTTCAATGTCACAGTCTGAATACATTGTAATGCATTATTAGTTAACAAGCTACTAAAAGAAGTTCTTTGGAAATAAATCACTTATAAAACAGTTTAGGCTTTAGCTTGTTTAAAGTTGTGTATATATATATATATATATATATATATATATATATATATATATATATATAGTTTTTCAACATAGGGTTTCTCTGTGTAACCCTGGATGTCCTGGAACTTACTCTGTAGACCAGGCTGGCCTTGAACTCAGAAATCTGCCTGCCTCTGCCTCGCAAGTGCTGGGATTAAAGGCTGTGCCACCACGGCCTGGTGAGAATATATATATATATATATATATATATATATATATATATATATATATATATAAATAAATATTAAGGACATGTTTAGAGTAGTGTGAAGAAGGTAAGTTTGTGGAACTTCATTCCTTGTTAGAGAAGAAGGCAAAAATAAAAATTCAACTCTAAAATGTATTTCTTTGTATGAGGTTTGTTGAGGTAGCAATTAACACAAAGTAAGTTACTTTAAAAAATGAATTAAATACACAAAAGGACCAGAGGTTTCAGACGATATGAGAAATAAATGAGTGGTCATTAAAATTATAAAAATAGGCTGAGGAAATGGCTTGGCAGTGAGGAATTAGTTGAATAAGCATGAGCCCCCGAGTTGAGGTTCCCAGTACCCACTAAACAAGCCATGCACAGCATCTTGTGCCTATAATCCCAGTGCTGTAGAAGAGATTTGGCAAGCCAGACTAGCCAAGCCAGAAAAGGTTCAGAGAGAGACTGTGACTCAAACATTAAGGTATAGAATGATTGACACCTAACATGGACCCCTTTTAGAAGTTAAAGTCAGTGTGTGCTAATGAAGGGAGATGACCATGTCTACTCTGGGCTGGTGAGAGGCAAATAGCTGAGCAGGTATACAGGTCTTAAAGCCACGTGGCTAGAGTGGTATGACACACTGTACCGGACAAAAGCTGCAGCTTCTATGTCAAGGTGACCCACATGTATCATGTCTACTTTCCGTTAGTGGTATCTCAGTGCCCCTCGTGTGTGGGAAGTGAACAAACATGTGCATACCTGGGTAGCTGCAGCTCTTCGGGATGATGTAAACATGCTGTATCTCCTGAGCCACATCCAGTATAAACAGTATTGGCTAGCATTCCTGTCTTTCTGTGTCATTACAGATGACAAGAACCACCAACAGCATTAGCAAATAAATATCTGCCTGAAAAAAAAAAAAAAAAAAAAAAGGCTGATGCCCTGATAGCGTCAATGAGCAGTTTTAAAGGAATATATCTTTTCAATTAAATAATTTTTGAGCATAAAGATGCAAAGCTCTCCTCTTATTGAATAAACTATCACATTTTTATCTGCATGGAGTAAGTTTAGCACAAAAATAATACTACAGAGAGGAGAGATAATGGAAACTTTAGGTAAAAATCTATTAGCAAATTTTGCTAATCTTTCAAAACAGCTAAAAACCTATATTTTCTTTACATTCTATTCTACATGTAGGAATTAATTCTACAGAAAGACCTGCACAGCCCCTACCCTGCCTTTTACTCTGCCCTCTCAATCAATTTTTTTGTTTATTTGTTGAATAAACTGGAAAACAAAAAACAGGTTGGAAAAATACATCTCTATTTAACATGCTTCTATTATGACTTGTTTCTATTGACATTATTTCTTAAATAAGAGAGGAAAATGACGACTTATATAGCAGCTTTATTGTGCTATGTATTGTAAATTGCCAAGAGATGATTGAAAACATATGGAATAATGTGCTTAGGTTGTGTGCGTGAATAATATGCTATTTATGTAATGAATTGTGGTATCCTCAAGCTGTTTTAAATCCAAATCACCATAGAAACTAGAGGGAATTTATGCATATATGTGGAGATACATAGGTGAGTGAACCATTATAGATAAGGCGAAACAAACAAACAAACAAACAAACAAAAACCCCCAAACACGCAAAAAACCAAAAACCTGAAAAAAACAAAAACCCCACCATCAATGGATCCATCTTTAAGTAGATCACATGAAGTGCACTCTGTAGAAGTCTATGTAATTCATAAAGCACTTTGCAGAAACGTGTGCTCTAAATAGAAGTTAGTACTCACATGCATACACACATGTTCCATATTTATTTTAATTTATTGCTTGGAAAATGAAACTGGAAGATTCACATTCTTGTCAAGGTTGTGCAACCTTGTTCATTTCTTATTATGTTTAATCCCAAAGCCCTATACTTACAAATATTTCGTATCTGTAACATCCATAGAGAGTCTTACAACCAAGTAGTTTGAGACTTGGATCATACTATCAATATGTTTAAGGTGCTAATTTTCAGTGGCAATGCATGCTACTAGAAACGAAAAACGATGCTCAAATGGAATGGAGAGTAGAATAGAGGCTATTTATGATTAAATAGGGTAAAAGCACTCGAGAGAGACAGGGGAGGGGTTTAGGGGACAGGGAGAGGCAGAAGAAAAGGAGATAACAGAGCTAAAAGTAGTTCTAATATTCCACGGCACAGCCAGGGGCCAATAGAGACGATTAATTATACATATCAAAGTAGATATAGGAGAAGCATGTTATACCTTCTAATACACAGAAATGATTGAATAGGCGATTTCATTAGCCTATTCAGGAAATACCTCTGTGATCAGTTCAGAAGGAATGCAGGAGAGAAACTGTCTTGCTCTCTGTGTGTGATTTGACTAGGGGTTCACCTTCAAGAGTTGGCTGGGTAGTAAAGGCAATCAGAAAGGCCTAAGGCATTTACATGAGCTTTCTTCTGAAAAATGAAGCTGCCAGCACTCATCCAGGACATCAGTGAGTCCTTCAAATTCCACCTTCAGACGGGTCCTGAGTCTTGCAGCTTCCTGACCTGCACAGCTGATATGCTTAATGCTATTCCAACTTGACCACCAGTGCTGGAACAATTTCAGAGTCCTTCTGTTTCCATATTGTTCCTGTATCCCATTTTCATCACAGCAAGAGTCATTCTTTAATGTCTGTTGCTTTTCAAAACACATGGTGATGTTCCATTCTTTAGTGCAACTACATCCCATAAAATGGCCAGCAAGCCACATTTTACTGTCACCCACTGCCTTCAGCTTCCTCCCCTGACTCTGGCTGCTGTGTTGTAGAACCCTGACCTTTGCTGGCTCTGTCTGCAGTGCTCCTACTGACAGGCATGATTTTCTCACTGTCAGAATTTCACGTCTTCCCAGTGTAGATGTCAATGTTCCCCTCTTCCTCATTCTTTGCCTGTTGCACTCTGTTTCATATTTTCTCTATAAAAATTCGCCAACTTACAAGCATCCATTTACTTCATTGCATTAAGTGCCAAGAGAATTAGGACTTTCTCTTAGTACATCTCCCTATAAAAGATTTATTAAGCAACTTATACACTCAGATACTAGCTGTTCTGTTAATGTAAAGGAGCAGAAAGAGGGTGAGAGGGACGGTCCTTATGGGCATAGGGAGTAACTTTGCTTATTGGGGAGGCTGAGACTTGGTGGCTTTGTTGGGTGTGCTACTGGCACAGTACTTCCCAGTATTGTGAAATTTAGCCAGTGACCAGTCTACTGGTCAGTTCAAGATTGCTTTTTTCTATGTCCCAGGTGTGTGGTGTATTCAGCAAATACAGACTTACTATCTAGTTTTGATGTGCACCCAAGAACAATGGCAATAACCTGTATTGTTTCGTGTGCCTCATCTTTGACTAATAATTCATAAAGAATCAGTGTGTGTGTGGCATTGAGATCTGTACTTGATAATCTATATTCTCCAAGAATAGTATTGTGCATTTATGCACAAGATATCTTTGTTCAAATGCGTTGACTTTTTAAAATAAGGCTTTAATTAACTTACGAAGTACTGATATTTAATAAGGTAGCTCCATACTATCTTAGTTTGATCAACTTACCTCCTACCCTACATGTTAAGCCCCTCCCTCCTCTATTCACAAGTAAACATTTTTCTACCAGTGCTCACACTTGCCCAGTCTTTAATATCAAGTTTCCTACTATGCCCTTTTCTTTGTTCTACTATGCCCTGTTTTTCTTACATGGTTACAAGATCATGGGTTTCCACCTAGCTTCTGAATTCATACTTCAGTTGGTTAACTGTTCCCTCCTCACCTTTTTCTCCATCTCTATCACTCTACTACAGCTTCAAACTTTCCATTCCTAGGATTCCTCCTCTTTCCTTTCATGACCAGGTAAGATGTGCCGACTGACACAATACTGACAAGATTGTTTACGAAGATAACCAACTGATCTATATATTTAGATATGAGTCAGATATGAGACCTGCTCCACAGGAAAGTAATTTCTGCCCAACCTGTAGACATGGTTAGAGCCCCAGGCGAGGGAAGCCATGGATCCTGGGAGAAAACTTAATAATACTGTGTTAAACTGTCATGTTGTCAAGTCCTCTTTCAAATATTCATGATTATATCCACAGATGGGTGCTGCTCTAATCTCTGGTAAGAAAGTTTCTTATTGAAGAAACTCATTACTGTTACAAAGGTTGAGAACAAGAGACCATGAGTGCTCTGCCATAGATATAATGTGAGGTAGAAGTTTCTGGATATGTCATGTGATGCAGACTTATATGGTGTTTGGTTGAGGCAAGACCTATGGGAAGACACATGATGTTTGGAAAGAGTGTAACAGGACTCAATGGACAGTGATGGCATGCTTGCATAGATAGCCTTGTAGTGTTTCCTTGGTCTCACATCTGGCATGACAGAGAACTTCTCCTGGCATCCCAGCTGGCCCTGATCACTCCTTCTGATTTGTGCCTATTTGGCAGAGGCTTGGCTATTTCCTCTGGTTCGTGCCACCAATGCTAATTCGTGTTTGGTATCCTGACACTACTAAACTAGAATGCTGGTATCCTGACCAAAGGACATTGGAATTGTCCCAAAGAACTGCTTCTAAACAAGTCCACATCCCCTTGTCCTATTTTGCCATCTTTTCTCTTCTACCTTTGGATGGTGGGCTAAAAGAGGGGTCAAAGAATTTGAAAACCCTTATTAAAAGTGGGTTTAAAAAAAATCTAAGCCTACAATAGTGTTTATGTCAATTCTTCTTCCATGATTCACAAAACAGTACAGAAGATGGGGCCAAAAGAATTTAAGAGTTAGAAGATGGGAAGAATGCTGGTGTAGGTTGGCCTACGGAAATGATATTGCTCTCATGTGACACAAACTCACTACGACTGTGGTTACACAACTCCACAAGATCAAGACTATGGAGTGTGTGTATGTGTGTGTTTGTGTGTATGTGTAGAGGTCTACTCATGGACAGTCACTAGTTGAGACATTAACAGCAGTTGCTGGTTGCTGAGGCAGGGAGATTCACATTTCTTTGTGAGGGGGCAGCCACTGCCATGTTTCTCACTGGGTAACCCCCCTCCCCAATATGTATATGGGAAGTACTAACTGGACTTACTGGATGATAATAATTATAAAAAGATAATGACATTGGGAGGGAGACAGGGATACCTTGGGGGAGTAGGTGTGGTGAAACTGAGAGGTGGTGCTGGTGGATGAATAATATGAGGAAGATAGATTGTATATATGTATGAGGTTTAAACAAAACCTCTCATCTCTGGCTATATGAGGTAGCTCTTTGCTATGGGACACATGAAACTGATATCCCTGTAACCTGGAACAGTGTCAGGAGTCATTAAATTATTGGTAAGCAGGGATTTTAAATAGAATACAGAATTACAGGAGTGACAGAGGTGCATCTTTCTGAAGTTGAGTCTTTGAGACTTTTGAGTGCATTCTTTGGATAGTTGTAGTTCTCACTGTTTTGGTTGAAGCAGATCCGGATCATTCTCCTCACAGTAGGGACAAGTTTTGCACTAAGTGACATTTATCAGAGTTCCCATGACCTTTATGAGCAGACTCTCTGGTCTTTAGTAACTGCTCTCCCAAGTTCATAAAGAATGCAGCGACTGGGTAAGCAGAACCTGCAACGACAGTGGAGATCCTGTCAAGGACCTGCTGGATCAATGCTGCTAGACCCTGGAATCTTCCAGAATAACCTTGTTATCTCTCTTCTTTCCAGCCATCACACAGCTGTATGCTTAAAGGATGACTTTAATGCCTTTTATAGAGTTTTTAGGTCCTTTGCTGGTCTTTGTGAACAACATTTTAGTCAAAATGTACTTGAGCCCCGATTGCTTGTTGAGAAATAGGTCGGTGCAAGTCATGTTTAACATTCTTCTTTCTTCCCCTTTGGGATAGAATCTGCCTTCAGACTATTTTTCACCGAGCATAAGGATTAGAGACTCTTTATCAATGTTGTCCATATCCCTACTCCGTACACTTTATTATCACTGCTAGAGGTGCTTCTCACAAGCTGAGTTGTAGAGCTGTTAAAAAAAAAATCAAGTTCCCCAAAGCCAGGGAAAATTGAAATGTCACTCTTTACAAGGAGTTTTAGGAGGGAGACTAAGCATTTACCTCAGTGCAGACCATCTATTCTACGGCCTAGTTTAGAAACTTTCAAAATCAATTTTAAATCTTTGCGTTATAGCTTTCATGGCCCCTCAGCATCATCCGTTTTTATTATGAAGTTGAGTTGGCCAGGCAGCCAGTCTAAGGTGGGGTGGGCTCGGGCAGGTGGGGTGGAGGTGGTGGTTGGCATGCTTGTGTTGTGTGGGTGCTGCCCCTGGCACTGCTTGCAGCACCTCACTTGGGCTGGCTGCTGGCCTCAGCCCAGTCCACAGCCATTAAGCCTGCCTGCTGTTTGGCAGACATTTCCCTATGTGCTCTCTGCTCTAATAACCCTCCTCAAGGCCAAATTAGATTTATATGGGAGGGAAGTCGGCTAGAGGCTTTAGAATGACTATGCTAATTAGAAACCAAAATATAAACAGCAACTCCACATGGATGTATTAAACAGGCTTATTCTCCATAGCAAATCAAATTAAGAGAAATCCCATTATCTTGCTCAAGGTTTCTGCATCTTTACCCCCTGGCCGCCTGTTTTAGTGTTTGAGTAAAATGAACATACAGAGATGCTTCCTCATAGGTGTGGCTCTAAAATGCAGCATTTCCTTCCCACTCCAGACTATACTTATTAACAAGATATTATTGACAATTAAACTGATCTGATTTTTTTTAATCCACTGTAAATTTAGGTCACTTTCTAAAAGCTTACCATTATATTACTATAATATAAACCAGTTGGCATAAAGTGTTCTGAACACATCTCAGAAAAGCCCCATGGAGCCTATAAGTGTGCAGGTTTGCAAATATTTGCTACAAGAAGTGAGTAAAATGTGTATCCCACCCATTTTTTTATCTTTAATTTTGTGCAGTTAGGCAGGGGTATGTGAAATGGTACACTGTCTATTTTTTCTTTAAATTGACCCTATATGAGTTTCTAGGAAATTTCAGAAACTCAACATTGGAGCTGAGGCAGCTAGAATGGGAAGTCTCTTTTGTATCCCATAGATAGCTGAGCAGATAACAGAGACAGGGTCTGCAATTGTAGGTTTGCTCAGAGGCTTGGCAAGGAGGACAGGTCATGCCAGGAGACTCCCTAATTGCCATACTCCATTACCACTGTATAAGGCAAAAAGAGGCAGGTCTGCCCAGCCCATTTGGAGTGGATATTAGCACCCCTGCCTTCTCAACTGCTTTTAATAAGAGTGATTTTTTTTTCACTCCTAGAGTTTTACATTAGCATGGTGTGCCTGGTGCACTGTTGACCATTACAAGCTAACTGGCTGCCGGACAGGACAGGATATAGTATATGAAGCCAAACTCTAAATGAACAAGAATGTGTGGGCTTGAGCACAGGGAGAATATCTATAGCACTCTCTTGGTTGAATCCTTGGGGGAACAAATTCAAATGCAATACTCCTCCACTTGACTATGAATGCAGCATACTATGATTCCTATTTCTTTGGGTGAGGATCCTCAATCCATTCTATTTCTCTTAGAAACAAAGTTGCACTCTGTATTCACAAGGCAACAGCAAACCAGAATGGAAAATTGGAAACAAGCACAGAGGGCCAGAGCTCTGGCAGCTGGGAAGCACTCTGGCTGTTGGGGTTAAGTGGGAAGGAACATTTCTTCCCTTCCACCTCATGTGCCCTCCATCCTTTTGTGTTTTCTGTCCTGACTCTTATTTGAGCTCTTGTTTCTTAGGTAAATGTTAAGTTTGCTCTATCTTGAGAGGACCAAGAGGAGGGAGTTGGGGGAAGGGAACTTTAGGTTACAAGATGGCTTGCCTTGCTGATGGAAAACCATGCTCTCTGGGACTCATCTGTCTACCTTTGACTCTGAGCTCTACTCCTTTCCCGGATTGTGTCAGCACATGTAACTCAGAGTAAACTCTTACTGTCTTTCTAATAAGGAATGCTATCTTCTGATAAAGAAAAAAAGTAGCTGACTGAATAAAATCTCTGACCAACATCTTCACCCAAGACCAACTAACAGTGCTATTATCAACTAGCTTGCTGTTATCAATATAATTACAAACCTCCAAAAGGAACCTCAAAAAGAATAATATTTTCCTCTAGATATAACTGCCTCCAAATTTAAAATAAAAAATCATTAACCAGTATATACAACCATGTCTAGGCTTTCTCCTTCATACCCAAGACTCTTCATCCATGTACCTTCCTATCATACCTTTAGTTTAAAGTTATGCACATAAGGAAGCCCATATTTGATCCCATACTGTCCAATATGAGACATTTGTTAGTCATGGGAAAATCAGGGTGTGTTGCTATTTAAGGATTGTATAGCTTTGTTGTAAGATCCAAGTTGAATGAGAAGAGCAAGACTTGATAGAAGGATTCATATCAAAAAAGAAAGTAATATCTCAAAATTATTCTTTAACTTTTCAGTGGTAGAACAATAATATCCTTAACATATTGGGCACAGAGCCACTAGATAAAGACTCAGCAGAGCACGGTAGATGTTTCTTCTTTCAATTTTATCAGTTTGCAAAATTCATGAGGTTAATAAGTATTAAAATTCTCATTACTATACCATCTCTGATAGGGATGTAGCTGGAGGGTGTAATAAACTTCTCCTATTGTCGAAACTCCATCAAAAAGCAAAACCACACTTACCCTACATTATAAAAACTCTATCTCTCTCCTTATAAGTTAATGTAATGAAAAAAATCACATATGAAGCTCTTGAAAGCTCACAATTCAAATACTATAGCTCATTGACTTTATATATATATATATATATATAAAGTTTATTTATATATATATAAATAAAGTTATAGCAGGTGGCTATTAGATCATGAAAGAGATTCACTGCCAGCAAATTGCAATTGATCTAGTGGCAGATATAGTGGGCAATTATATCAAATAAACACATTTCTTTCTCTGTGTCTCTATTATCAGATAATATCAGCTGTTTTTACAAAGCTATACTAATTCAAGGCACTTGCACAGACTCCCTGCTCCCCTTCCTGTCTATAAGGTCTATAAATCAGTATCGATAGGTTATAGTAGTTGTCCATTTTCACTCAGGGAGAAGAAAAGATGATCTCCTGCACTCGCCTGCAGTCTCACCTGACTCCTCTTCCTGTGCTCTTCTGTCTCAGACCCTGTCAGCTCATTTCAGGAAACTGTGGCAGTCTCGACTAGCTGCCAACCAGATGATTTTCCTTCTCAAATGTCATTCTGTGTTAATAAGTAGATCAAGACAAATCATCAGGAGAGATTTATTTATGGACCCTTACCTGTGAAGCAGAATGGATAAGGTAAAGTCAGGCACAGACATTCAGAGCATTTTTATACCATAAGGAGCTGGCTCATCAGCCTTAGGGAGAATGGTGAGGTCCAGAGGACAGGATGCTACCTTGTCACAGCCTTTGGTCTTCTATGTATCCACCCCTCACTGAGTGAACAGTAATCTATGAGCCATGAGTGGGGAGTTAGAATCTGACCCCAGTTAATGAACTGTGGTTTGTGTCAACCAGCCACAGACTGATTTCCTCAGACTACTGTAAGTGCAGAGAGGAGGATGGAGGCTGTGACTCAGTTTCAGCAAATAAGCTGAGGAGGAATCCAGGCCTTTTCATTAGAAAGTCTGCTTCTCAGCAGAGGAAGCACAGCCATTGACTAGCCCATTTTCTTCTACCTGGAAAGCAAGTAAGTTACCTGGAAGGTACCGATTTTCACAAATTGAGAGCCCGTGGGCCAAATCCAACATATTAAAGAGGCCCAGGTAAGAAGCCAGGGATCACTGATAGCTAGCTCACCTCTTCAGTTCTTACATGAGAAAAATAAGCCTCCATTCATAAAGAATTCCTGACTCAATTCTCTTGAAGCAGGAAGCCTTCCTGGGTAATGGGGTAGCTGGCAGGCAGCATTCTCAGGCCATGCTTTGTTCTTCATGGGCAGAACAGTTATCTTTATAGCTGGAATCTAAAGCATTTTACTGTGGTTGGATGTGAGACTGCCTTGTGTCTATAGCATCCTCATTCTCAGAGGGCTTATGAGCTGCCATGATTATATTATAAAGTGATTATATTCCCATCACTAAAAGGAGAAAGAAAGCTATCCTCCACAGGAGCTTCACAGGTTTCTATGATTGGAGAGAGGGTACGCTCATGCTTGCCAGGTATGCAGTAGTCCACTGTAATGTTACACTGGCCTATGCTCCTTCCCCTCTGGACAGTTGCATTATACATCATGTCCTTTATTCTCTAATTGCCTTTTCAAAGAGTAACAGGAATGTGACACATGGGTCACAACAAATATGTGAACGTTAAACCTCATATGAATTTTAAAAATTAAGTTTATTGAGTTCCCATCAGGTATAATTATTGAAATACTCTGAATACTTCATAATCAAGCCATTAAATTATTTTTCCAACCTAGGTTTAAATAAAGATAAGTCTAGGGTTTTTGTCTTTCTTTTACTTCTTTTATGTGTCTCTGACTAAGATGACAAAGATACTGGGAGAATTTGAAAAACTCTGAACAGTTTGGAGATAAGGAGCAGATTAAGTTGTCCATGCCGTCATGTCATCCTGGAGAGATTTAGAGAAATGTCTATTTGCCCCCCAAAAAGGGTTCCAACAGACCAAAAAGAAGATTACACGTTCTGCCTTGGTGATCCAATGTTTCTTGGACTCGCTTATAGGAGGACTGCCAATTCAAAAACTGCTACACTATGGGAAGTCTATTGGAAAACTGACAGACAACTGTATCACAGATGAGTACACCCACAGATTAGGCAATCCATGGGAGCCTATGGCATGGGGATGCTTTCTGGACATATTTCTAGCAGCTATGTTTCTGAAAAACCCTATCCTAATGGATTGCTAAATACCTATGTAACTCCAGGGAGGGAAAGGGACTGGTAAGGGTGTCCCAAAGCCTGCTGGAGCTTTCTTCTCTCTCTTTGCATTGGAATGATAATAATAGGTCTTGTTTCAGATCTTCTGAGGGTCTTGTGAGTGTAACCACAATTGCTCTACTTCAGAATAACAATGGCTTCATCCAATCCTGAGGGCAAAGCACACTTGCAGGTGATGGAATACTCACATGCTTTCCATAATAGCTCTTGGCTACATTGGTTGACTACCCTAATAATACACAAAGATATACAAATATGAATTTCTAGTATTCCTGTCTCTAGACCCACTACCATGAGGTAATCACTTAACATTAGTTTTATTGTTTACATCATAGCTTTAGAGCTGATAAATCAAGAAATAAAGTATGAGTATTTAGACAGGATTTATTGTATCTGCTGGAAAAGATGAAGAATTTACGAAATTTACCGAGGCTCTTTCATCTCCTATGAAATCTGTTAATTATAGTTACAGAAAAGATTGTAAATGTCAAAGCTTATTTTAAAAATAAATTATAGCTAAGTCTTCCATGCTTTGGTTTATAGATCCAACACACAGATAATGAATGGCATTTATCATATTATGTAAATGTTCTCTTAAAACCAATTAATATGAATGGATTCTTACTAAAGCAGACAATCCTAGATTAGTAAAATATTGCTGCTTGGGGGAGAGTCTCCCAAGTATTAAGGTGGAATATACCACATCGATGTCTTTTGGCCTAGCTGTTGTGGTTTCCCCCATTTCCTTCTTCTACATCTTTTTGAGGTGGAATGTCTCCTATGGCTGAATCCATAGAACACTGCAGATTCCCTTTTCTGTTTTCCTTTGTCCTGTCCATATTCTAATCTTCTTATTAACCTCACTTGCATGTTCAAACTTATTCCGCCTATGAACTCAGCTTTTGAATCTACCTCAGCCATTCTGACATTTACACATGAAGGTATTATAAGTCTTAAATCTCTCCTCATAACATTGCTGAGGCATTGGAGACACAGATAATCATACAAAACAAACTGTGATGGATAAACCTGGGCATCCAACACACAGATAATCACACAGAGCAAACTGTGATGGATAAACATTCTCCTCAAAATATCTACAGCCAAATAGGATTGATATAAAGAACTTTTTTGAAAGCTGTAATAATTTAAAATTTCTAAGACAATGCAATTTTCACTGGCTTGTATCTTGCTCACCTAGCTTAGTCCTTGGGGGATTCTTGCAATCAGAACATCATAAATTAAAATCAATTTTAAAATGTTAATCAAAGTGACATTTTTCATAGAATTAGGCTGACTTGAGCTAACATCTTAAAAGAAAATACTTCTTACTATAACACTTTTCTCCCTATCACTAACCACAGGAAACACTAACTCTGAACTGAGTCATTTGAAATTTACCTCTGCACAAGAATGTTTCCTTCTCCTTGATTCATCAGGTGGAATATTAGACCCTATTGTAGACTGACCTAAGTCCATTTACTCTATAGGTTTTTCAACTTAACTACCATAACTTACCTTTAGTCAAATAAAGCTAATTATTTTTATGTGATGCTAGGACATTGTTCTCAGCTGGGACAAAGTGTACAATGTTTAAGATTTGTCTTCTTCAATGACTTTGATTTTATTTTTATTTTTAAGATTTTTATCTTTAATTTTATTTTTCTGTGTGCCTGCACCTGTTTGAGTGTAGGCCATGTGTTTACAGTGCCCTCTGAAACCAGAAGAGGGCACTGAGCCCCCTGGAGCTGGCGTCACAGGCAGTTGTGAGCCACCAGATACAGGTACTCTGTCTGGAAGAACCTAATGTTCTTTAAACCATTGACTTGTTTCACTAGCTTCACATGCATCTATTTTATAAAACATGTAAAGGGGCCACAGATTACTAACTTGATTTTCCTAAACACCAAGAATTAAAATCTCTCAGTGTCCTTTGTTTCTTGGTAACATCTTCTGGCAGGTCTGTCTTCTGCAGTTCCAACTAGCCTAGTTATTCTCTGGGTGTGAATTATCATGTGTTTGGGACTCTCTGCTCTCCAATGTTCAGGTCCACCTTCCTGGACCATATATCTTATTGTTGCTGTCATCATTGTTTATAACTCTAGATTGATGGACTGCATACTCTGGAAGCATCGAGGAAAGGTGTCGGTGAGGCATATTTCACTGACAGGCTTGAAAACTTCTTTTTCAACCTATTTTTTTCTGCTGCATATATATATATATATATATATATATATATATATATATATATATATATACTAGTATTTGTGAGTGTATACATAAATATATATATATATAGTGAGTATATATATATAGTGAGTATATATATATATAGTGAGTATATATATATAATATAGTGAGTATATATATTGTGAGTATATATATATAGTGAGTATATATATATTGTGTATATATATATATTTATATATGTATATATATATATATATATATATATATATATATATATATATATATATATATATATATATATATATATAGTGAGTATGTGTATATATACAAATGTAGAAAGCAAAAGAGAGTATTCTTTAGACTCATGAGGGTATTGGTCTGTTCCCTTCCTATGTCTCCTATGTCTAGTGCTGATATTTCAAAGAAATTCTATTTTTGGTAACTTATTTGTCCCTTCTTGAAAATTCCAACATCATAGCTGTTTCACGACATGTGTGTATTGTGTTGTGTGTGCTAATTCTGATTTAATTCAAATATTGTTCCTCCTAGTGAGGCCCACTGAAATTTGAGAAGCATGTCATTCTTAGTACTTCCAAAAACTTTCTTCAGAATTCTTAGTTTATGTGGACAGACTCAAAACAACCTGGAGTACTGTCTAACAGGACTGTCTTAAGGTGATTCTTCTTTTAAGCATCAGCTTTTTGTCTGTGACAAGGGGGATGGATGCAGAAGAAATGGGGCTGAGGTAAAGGAAGCACAGCAGTCCTTGGCTTGCCTACTTGTTTGCTTAGAAAGACACAGAAGCTGCTCCCCACATGACATGCCCACTGGTGGCCAGTCAGTCTTTTGAGGACTGAGAAACACCAGCAATAGCACATACCAGACATATGTCCACTCCAGAAAAGATTGATGCTGACGGGAAAGACTTAGTTCTTGAGAAAAAAAATAAAAGAAACTACTGACAAACACTAACTTCTGATAAATTTCTTACCTATTGATTCAAGAATTTAGAGAAAAATTTTGACTGCTTACTGGAGAGAACTCCCAGGGAATAATCTGTTATCAGTACAATGCTTTGTCAAAGGCGAAGGGGCACCCAAAAGAATGACAGAGGTAGGCACAGTTTCCATGAAACATGACATTTGAAAAGAAAAAGGACATCTGCCTGCCACCTGCTGCATATTCCCCACCCCCCACTTCATTGTACAGAGGAGGACAAAATGGTTGGGCCATTCTGCGGCATAGATTCCCTGCTATAAGGATCCCTCCATACTGAATGTGCTACAGAGAGTTAACAACTAATGTGACTGGAGCAGTGAGCAGCCTTCATTTCATCTTGCTACTGTTTGCCAGAGTGCAGAGTAATCTATTCCAGGCATCTGCAACTAGAGGCAAAACATGCCAATTATTTTTATTGATCTAAATCCTTCATAGGTAGGACACCTTGCCAGGGCACCATATGGAAATTTAGATAAGGAAATGATTGCAGAGACATGGGAAGGGCTTTGCTATTTGGAATAGGATGTGTGGAGAGAGAGAGAGAGAGAGAGAGAGAGAGAGAGAGAGAGAGAGAGAGACTTGGTATTCCAGAGCCCAAGAGCACCAAGACAAATTATGCAGTCGCTGCAATGGAAATTGATTACTAAACCTACCATGAGTCATATGCCTTAGGAATTAAGCACTCCAATCTATTATTGTCAGTATCCCAATGGATCAACCAGCCTGTGAATGGGAATTTGCATTAAATTGATTTGCGTGTTTTTTTCTTGAACCAACATCACTCAATCAAGAGACACATTCAGACAGAGTGAGATAAGTCTGAATTTGATTTGGAAATGTGAAGGAGGAAGGGATTAGCAGGCAGAATTTAAAAGCACCGGAAAGCTGGCACTCTAGGCTGGTCTGGGAAAAACCAGATGCACAGTTTCTATGCCTACACAGCATAGACAAACAAGATACATTTGTTTTCCAGCTCTGTAGCATGTCAAGACTGTCATGATCTCAAAATCCATCTGCTAATGTTAAGGGCTTCTCCTGGTAGTCTAGATTTGTTGCAGAAATGAGAAAACATTTGTCATCTACCAGGCTCAAATCTGCATATTTCCAGTGTATATTATTAACTATGTACATTAACAATGATATTTTGGATTCAGGAAAGTCGCTCATCCTTCATAAAGAAGCTTTTTATGTAAAAGGTTTCTGTGTAGGTCTAACAGGCCAGATTCTGTGAGTAGGAGACATATCCTGGATGGGATTTCACTCAGATGACAGTCCTTGCAAAACAAGCTGACATTCCCAATACATCCCAGCTTCAACCTGAAGGCTCTTACAACATACACATAACTCGTGGTTTAGGATATGTATGAATGCCAAGGGCTTGTAGTGGATTGAAAGTTGCTTCATGGATTTTAATAGGCATTGAGAATTGATAACATTAGATATCTGAAGCACCCATGGATGGTCAAAAGATTCTGTTTACTAACAAATTATGATTAAGGCAAATGAGTATTCATTTATAATTAACCACTCTCACACATAAGCCAGTAAGAATTCACATAACCTGCTTTGAAGGGAAACAGACATTAATTATTTTTATATAGTCCTTTTTCAGAAGGAAAAAGGTAGTAAATTCTCACAGAACCCATGAACATCTAACTCTGAGGTATTATTCTATTGCTTGGAGCTGGTTCAAGGTTTGGAGATGACCATCACTGACCAGTGTTACTGTACTAACTGCTGGAAAGGAAATATGACAAAAATGCATGAGTTTACTGACCAAACAGGACTCATGTGAGTACTGACTAGCCTGTTAGGAGTGTTAGAGTCTCTTTTTCCAACATGTCTGCTCCCGGGGTTGCTATAGTAACTCCAAAGGTGTCCTCATTCCTGATTACTGCCTGCCACAAGTCTTGAGATATCTTAGAATTTAGGTGTTTGCACTGCCACATGCCCCTTGCATGACTGTCATTGCGAGGCAAAGCAATCAGACTGTGTCTTTAATTATGCTGTAACTTATTATTCATAGGGAATGCACCTTCAGATTTTTTAAGCTGTGTCTTTTCTAGGTTTAAAATACAGGAAGTGTTTCTTAAAAGATCAATATTTTTTTTTCCTTAAAAGTTGCTGAGTTCCTTGAACTTCACTCTTACAGAGAAGTTGGAGAAGTATTGGAGACAGGTTGTTTGAACAAGATGTGTTCTTTGCTTGCAAATGTTGCCTTCTGAGGGTACTGCAATCAATAATTTTTCTCCATGTGAATTAGAATTATTCAATCAAACTCCATTCAACTTGAACCACGGGCTCTGTTGTTGAATACTTGTTGGAACCATAAACATAGTTATTAAAATCTTAAAGATCCAGTACGTCACTGATAAAAATTATCATATTATAATGCTCCTGTGAATATATGGGGCATACTGAAGGGCAGTATGATAAGAGTCTGGCAGAAATTAATCAGAATAAACCAAGACTCTATGTTTTCAAGTTTGGTCAGGGAGTAATTTTGAGATCAAATGTGCTTATTAACCTCACTTGTAAAGCACACAGCTAAGATTCAGGAAAACAAATCTGGAGGGAACGTAGTGTGTTTCCAACACCAAGGAGAGATGACCTTGGACTGTCACTCTTCAGTGGGTCTGAAGTATGGTTTTCAGGGTGTGCAGGAGTGTGCAGATTTGATGTGCAAGGTGGAAACTAGAATACAGTCAAATGGTAAGGATCTAGAGATTGAGGGATGGTCGTGGGTGGATAGGGGCACTTCCACAAAGCTTCTAGTAAAATTTGTGAAAAAGTTGGACAGGGAAAAATTTGGGCTCACATTTTCTTGGCCATTAGGGGGCATCAGCTGAATGTATGATGTTTATCTAAATGCTCCCAGCCCCCTTTCCCCTGCAATCACTTTCAGACTCTGGAGAAAAGATTCAACAGCTGGTCAGTATTTATACAGATGTCATGGTTGAGTTTCCAGCTGTATAGATATGACCTTCAAAGAAGAGAGACTCTGAAAACATGAGCTCAATTTTGCGATTCTTTTTACTTAACAGAAGTCATATTTCTAAATAATAAGATGCCACAGACTGCATATATATATATATATATCCACAAATACCTGTTTAGAATTTTCAGGGATGGGAGGGTGAATTAATTAAAAATACAGGAAATCTTTAAAGGCACTGGCATCCACTTTGACCCTCCCAAGGTATAATAATGTTTGCTACTTTAACAGGGTGGGAGAGCGAAGGCACCTTTAGTAGCTTCTAGTTAGCTTATAAGAGTATAAATTAACTCAAACAAATCAGTAGCCTTTCTCTACACAAAGATTAAACAGACTGAGAAAGAAAATTAGGGAAACAACACCCTTCACAACTATCCACTATTATGGATGCCAATAAGAGCTTTCTGACAGGAGCCTGATATAGCTGACGCCTGAGAGGCTCTGGCAGTGCCTGACAAATACAGAAGTGGATGCTCACAACCATCCATTGGATGGAGCACAAAGTCCCCAACGAAGGAGCTAGAGAAAGTGCCCAAGGAGCTGAAGGGGTTTGTAGCCCCATAGGAGGAACAACAATATGAACTAACCAGTACCTCCAGGGTTCTCAGGGACTAAACTACCAATCAAAGAAAACACATGGTGGGACTCATGGCTCTAGCTGCATATGTAGCTGAGGATGGCCTAGTCAGTCATCAATGGGAGGAGAGGCCCTTGGTCTTGTGAAGGTTATATGTCCTAGTATAGGGGAATTCCAAGACCAGGAAGCAGAAGTGTGTGGGTTGGTGAACAGGGGGAGTGAGGAGGAGATAGGGGATTTTCAGAGGGGAAATTAGGAAAGGGGATAGATAACATTTGAAATGTAAATAAAGAAAATATCTAATAAAAAAGAAAATATCTAATAAAATTGCAAAAAAAAAGAAGAAAAAAGAAACTACACAGTAGATTATGACTTTTTACTGGATTCCTCTCCTTGAGATTTGCCATCCATCATTTATTTCTTTGTTGGTACAATTTGAGAGCCACCCCTGTTGGTTACCTGTCTATTTGCTCCTGAGTTGACACATGAATTCTTTTCATTGTATCCTGTGGGTTAGGTGCCATTGTTTTCCCTCCAGTCTTGCTATTTTCACTGTGATACATATTTGAATACGATTGGTTGGGATCCTATGATCCAGTTAGTATAACTGAGCAAAGTGCTATATCTTCATAAACAAACCCTTTGAATCTATAGATATAGTTACTACTTAATCTCTTGGCGAAATTGGATTTTACTCTTTGCAACTCTACATTCCTTTTGGATTAGAAACATGGTGTCTGTAGTGGGTTTTCTTGTGAAACAATCATTAGGCAGTTCTTCATGCCCACTCTGCTATGCTTATTTCACAGTCTTTTAATTTATTTTTAACTGGCTTCTATGGGACTTCTTCAGAATACACTGTTGGTTTTTTCCATATTCCATATAAAATTTATATTCATACAAGAATTTAATATAATTTTCTGGAATTCTTGCTAAGATGCTACATTGTCAATGTTGGGAAATTATTTTATCCAGTGTATCTAAAATTATTGTTATGTTAGTTTCCATTATGTTTGTTGCTATTTTTCCATGATGTTTGAGACAAAGCCTCCATCACTGTGAACCACAGGTTGGTCTTAGATTCACAATCCTCCTAGTGTTTTCCTCCTAGCACTAGAATTTATAGGGTGGGTGACCATAGCTAGTTTAAGCTATATTTCTGATACACATTTAATCACACAGTCATTTAAAATCTTTACAACTAAAATATACATTAAAATAAAACATTCTCATTATTGTGGGTAGAGTTAGGCTGGGGCATGCCCCACAGCATGCATGAGGTGATCAGGAGACAGACAATTGTGTGATGGCAGTTCCAAACTTATATGTAGAACTCAGGATTCAAAGCCTGTAAATAAGTATCTTTATGTGTTTAACAACCTCATCATCCCTTTTTTTATATTTGGATTCACATATACCATTTATATGCATTTCAGAGGCACAGTATGTTAATTCAGTGTATGTATAACTATTGGACTGATGGTTTTATCTACCAACTTGGCACACCTAGAATTATTTTGGAAGGAGTCCTTTTTAAAATTAAGTTATTCATTTTACATCCTGCTCCCTGGACCCTCCTTGTCACCCCCTCCTACAATCCTTCAACCCATTCCAATCTCATCTGAGTAGGTGGGACCCGCTTAGATATCCCTGCACACTGACACATCAAGTCTATGCAGGGCCAATTGTAGCTTCTCCCAGAGTCCAGACAAGGCAGCCCAGCTAGAAGAACATATTCCACGGACAGGCAACCACCTTTGGGATATGGAAAGCCTAGGTGCAGTCTGTGTATGTTCTTTTGTTGGTGGTTCAGTCTCTGAGAGCCCCAAGGGCCAAGGTTAGTTGACTTTGTTGGTTTTGCAAGGAGTCTTAATGAGAAATTATCTCAATCAGGTTGTTCTGTGGGAAGGCCTGTAGAAGACTGTCATGATTGTTAACTATTATAGGACACACTGTAGGTGGTACTATTTCAGGGTCTGGGGCCCTGAACTAGAAAGCTAGATGATCATAAGCAAGCAAAGACTCATGGTTTATTTCTTCCCCACTCTTGACTGTGAATGCAGTGACTTAGGTTTCTGCTTTGAGTTCCCTGTAGTTGTGGACTTCAACCTGAACTTATAGGTCAATAAACCCACCCCTTTTATCAGGGTATTTTATTATAGCAACACAAATGAAACTAGTACAATGGCTAATAACCAAATAAGCACAATTAACATTTTTATTTTTCAAATATTCATCACTACTACACATTTAGAACTCCTAGACCCTTAGTTATTTTGAAATATATAATAAATTGTAGTAGACTATAGTTATGTTGTTTTGCATCTTAAAGATGAGGTGAAGAGTTTATTAGCTAATGAGTTTTGTGGCCCCCTTGATCCAGAACCATCACAATACAGTCCCGTGTACATTTTCTTGACTTGTGCTCCATACTCTAGCTGTACCTTGCAGCTTCATATTAGCATAGCCCCTCTCTTTGCCTCAGAAAACATCCTCAGTAAGACTATGTTGTCATTTTTACTAACTGGAATAAGATTCTGTACTTCAGCTTTTCCAAGAAAAAATAACTACTGTGGGCTAGAAGCCATGCTCACAAATCCTGTTGAATTATCTCATTTGAAGGAATTTATGAGAAGTAGAAGTGCTGCCAGCCTTTGCTTCACCATCAGCCCACAACTGTTCTGAGGTCTTGTCTCTACAGTTCTTAGAGACAAGAAAGAAGTTGGTTTCTATCCCTCTTTCTATCTTTATCACTCAGACCCTGTATACAATGACTTCCTCTTGGTGTTTATGGTTGCTAGCATCTGGAACAAAGCTTTTTCTTTGGTCATCATCATTTTTATGATATTTTGTATTTCCAGGGCTACATACTGATTGATAGATTGGATTAAGAAGCCTTAGTATTTCTTCATAGAAATGTGTATGCTTCGTAAAAGAAAATCCCTGCATAATCTTGTTAAAGTCGTTTAAACATATTTATTTTAGTATTTCTAAATGGTTTTCTTGGTCAGTTATCTTTTTCTTCTGCAAAGGAGAAATCTATATTTATGGTTATTTATATAGAAAGTATGTAAACATGTGGACTAGATAGTGTCTCCGGGATTTATATACAACATGCATAAGCATTCTCAAACTTACAATTCAGTATAGTATAAGTTCCATGTCCTGTTATCTTGTCATTATGCAGTTCCAGCCAATCATGGTGGGAAATGCGTGAAGTCAGGAAATTGAGGCAGCTGATCTCATTGCATCCCCAGTCAGCAAGTTGAAGAAAATGAATACTAACACTCATTTTTCCCCTTTATATTCAATTTGGAATCCTAGCCCATGGGACAATGCTGCACATAACCTACCTTAGTTGACTGAATGTAGATAACCCTTCACAGATACATGGAAGTGTGTCTTTTAGGTGACTCAATACTGTTAAGTCAACAACCAATATTAATCATATAGGTGATTATATTTATGTTTGAATTTTGAGAAAAACCATGTTTTTCTCATTGAAAACGATTCATTAAAAGTCTTAGAGTAGAGCTGGTGAATGGTTGAGTGGATAAAGGCAAAGCATTTGTTATCAAGTCTGACAACCTGAGATTAACCATTGCGACCCACACAATAGAAAGAGGGGGGTGACTCATGTTGTTCTCTGACCTACACATGTCCTCTGTGGCACTCATACTACCCCCTTACTAAATGAATCAATCAATAAAATATTAATTAAAAATTGAGTCTAACAAAAATAAGTTATAAATTCAAGATAGAAAAATAAGTTATAAGTTCAAGAGAAGTACATGAAATCATAGATCAGTGGAATGCATTTTTCATTTATTGGCTTGTTTGTTTGTATCTGAGTCTTCTTCAAAACAATCATGAACAAAAACAGCAAAAGCAAGCTGGTGGGATATCCATGATTTCTAACACCCTATAAGTTATAATGCTTATTTTATTCATACATATTTCAGCATGTACATCCAAAGTTGATTTATTAGATTTGTTTTAAAATTATATGGCATTGGGGAAGTAAACGGAATATAGATGAAATAGAAGTGGCTTTGAGATAATAAATGAAGCTACTGGACCAATACAGATGCAAATGTACACAGCCAAATACTGGACTGAGCGAGGGGACACTAATGGAGAAGTTAGGGCAAGAACTAGCAGCTGAAGGTATTTGCAACCACATAGGAAGAACTACAATATCAAGCAATCAGACCTCCCAAAGTTCTCCGGGACTAAACCACCAACCAAAGAGGACACAGGGGGTACCCATGGTTCCAGCTGGATATCAGCAGAGGATTGCCTTATATGGCATCACTGGGAAGGGGAGCCCCTCAGTCTTGTTGAAGTATTATCAAGTTTTTAACCATTCAGAAGCAGGGGACAGGGAGGATTGAATAAGGGGTTTCCAGAGGGGAGACTGGGAAAGGGGATAACATTTGAAATGTAAATAAATAAAATATCCAATAAAAAATAAATGAAGCTACATTGTATGGGTTCATTAAGGATAAAAGTTGGCAAATAACACAGGCTATTTTACACTTACTGTAGAAAGTGTCATGGATCTCTTATTTAATTTTGACTGTATTGCTGTCACTTTGGCATAGGGATTATTTGGGACCATGTCTCATACATATATTATTGAGGGAAAGCAGATTGTAGGGAGTAAAGAGAAAAAAAAATATCAGATTTTTCTTAGCTGTTTCTTCCAGATATCTTTATTAAAATTTATTAATGGTTAAAATCTTATCTCTGTTCACTGATTATTTTATTAATCTGAGAAAAAATTGTAACATAAATGTATGGAGAAACTGATAAATATTATATACTAATATTTGTATGTCTGTTTTATTGATTGATTCATTTATTCAAGTAAGTCTGACAGAACTTACTTTATTTTGAGTATTGATGTATGCATATTATTGCATGCAACAAGTCAACAAGTCAAAGTATGTTTTCCTTTACTGAAAAATTATTGTTAAGGATAAATACTACAATTTGATATTGGGATGCTCAGTACTAACTGACTATTTTAGCATTATGATTTTTATTTGGCATTTGCTCCATGTATCCTTTCCATCAATTTCTTTTCCCATTTTTCCTTCATTTAACCTTAGCAAGTAGTTTTAGAAGATAGTTAGATTCTCAGTCTTTTAAAACTATGTTTAATTATTACACTTGGTAATTCTACAGTCTTATGGATTTTATGACCTTTTTTCACCCCTAATTATTGTCATAGCTTCTTGGATTGATTGGATCTTCTAATCCCTTTTCCTTCAACTAGTCTGGGATTTATTGATCCTATATCTAGTATTTTAGTGCTATCCTTTATTTGTTAACATGAATATTGACTTAGAGGGAGATTGATCTTAGACTTTGTATTGATTGGGTGGAGGAAAAAGATGGGAAGAATTCTAAGTGTCTCTTTCTTTAGTGTCCATGTTTTTACTGATGCTTTACTCTGTATTGTTTAAACTCTGTATTGTTAGATGCCTCTCATTCTAAAGTCTTTCCACCCTTACTTTCATTTTATTAGCTACAGATGCCACAGCTACTCTGTGTGAGGTATGACCAACTTGACACAGATGCCATTTGACAGCTTCTTGCTTAGTGTTCTTTATTTCTTGCTATTTACCTTTAACCCTTTTAGAAGTCCCCATGTCTATCCTGGAAGAAAACAGAGTTAACACAATGCAAATATTTGCCCATTCCCATTGGTCAATACATCATATTGACTCTCAGTTTCCCATACATCTTACTTGGAATTCTCAAATATATTTTGTATGGATATTGGGGAAATTTTTATAGGCTTCAGCAATCAGTCATATTTTCCTTTCTGGTTTGCCATTTGATCATGAAAGGATCTCACTACCTAACTGGGTCACAGAAGTAAACAATTGTTTTCTTTCTTGTCTGTTTTATCTCTTCTACCACCCATTCCTGCTCTCTAGAACTACCCTCTTTAATCAACCAGTAATGTGCAAGTGCTCCATCTCAGGCTCTCTGAAAACTAAAGGTTAGATTCCAGAGATATGAGATGGAGCTTTGGACTTTAGAAGCCTGCCCAGAGGGCAAACACTACTGTAGCCAACCTTTAGATGCATTGAGAACATGATGGACAGTTTCTAGGCTTCCTGACAATGTATGAGTTCAGAACCTGCATCTATTTACATATCTACCATGAGACTTCTTCTAGTGCCTCCAGAGCCTTAAATCCACATACTCAGTAATCTAGACATGCTAGGAAAATATTCTTAGAAAACTTCAAGTAAAGAAGAATGAAAGTTGATAGGCAAAGCCTTCATCTTCATAGACAACTCATGTGTAATCTGCAAGGATTCCAGAATCATGATGGATCTCTTGTTAAGAAAGGGATAAAAGACTGAGGATTTATGAGCAGAGCCTCTCACTCCTGAGTTAGGTAAGTTGTCTTTGAACTTTGGGCTCTTAACATTGTTGAGAATATTAAAGACTATGGAAAATTTGAAGTTGGGCTAAATGTATTTTACATCATGCTATGGTTAGGTATGGCCCCCATAGACTCATATGTTTGAATAAGCCTATGCAGACCATGGAGTAGAGTGTGGTGCTTTGAATAAGCTTGGCCCAGAGTGCTGCAATCTGGGGGTGGGCTTTAAGACCTTCCTCCTAGCTGCCTTGAAGTCAGTCTTCTCCTAGCTGCCTTCTGATCAAGATGTGGAATTCTCAGCTCCATCTTCAGTGCCATGTCTGCCTGGATGCTGCCATGCTTCCCGCCTTGATGATAATAGACTGAACCTCTGAACCTGTAAGCCAGCACCAATTAAATGTTGTCCATTATAAGAGTTGCCTTGGTCTTGGTGTCTCATCACAGCAATGGAAATCCTAATTAAGTCAGGAGTCCATGCTAAATCTGATCCAATGTCTCTTCTGAGCTTCCAACAGAGAGCTCCTTTAGGCAGCTCATTCTGGGATGCCGCAAAAACCCAAGGCTCTTCTTAGGAAACTGTAAAGTACAGAAAATTACCTATGCAAAAAGATTAGTATCCTTGCACATCTGGAAGAAGGACTGAGGTAAGAAGTGAATCTGAAGCCATGCACAAGCAGCACCTTCAGGCAGGAGAGTTTTTCAGGACACTTAACAATTCTCAACAAGAGCTGGATTGCTTCCACAAGGAACTATTGTACTTTACTTTCAAATAAATTATGTTAGAACAGTTTGACAGTGAAAGAACAATTGTGAAGATATTGTAGAATGTTCCCATCTGTCTTAAATCCATTTTCCCTAATAGCATCTCACATTAACTGAGATCTGTTTGTTTCAGTTAATGAACCAAGTCTGATACATTAACATCAGTTAAAGTCCATGCTTTATTCAGTTTCTCAGTTTCTACCTCCTGTTCTTTTTCTATGATTCTATGATTCTGTCAAAGTCACTACATTGTATTTTGTTGTCTTACCTCCTCTGGCATCTATTGTCTGGGACACTTTTTCGGAATTTCTTTATTTTTGGTCAGTGTCTTAGGTTTGAAGAGTACCAATCAGATTTTTTTTTCAAAATGTTATTCAGTTAAGATATGTGCAATATTTAACATGTACTTTTGCCCGGAGTAGTATATTTCAAGATGGCAGAAGTGAAGGGCCATCCTCATGTTGTTACTCACATGATACACATTGTCAGCATAACACATCCACAACATGGAGGCTCATGTTGTTACTCACATGATACACATTGTCAGCATAACACATCCACAACATGGAGGCTCATGTTGTTACTTACATGATACACATTGTCAGCATAACACATCTACAGCATGGAGGCTCACTTTGAGCATGTGGCTGAGACTGTGTTCATCCTATTTCACCAATACACAGTTATAACATCCTTTTAGTTTCTGACTTCGGGAAAAGAAATCTAAGACACCTGCTTATCATGAAATCTGCTAGTTCAAATCATACGTGTTCTAATGAGAAATAGTTTATAAACACATTTCGCTCCTATTGATACAGATGTCAGCTTCACTCTTATAAACAAGACAATAAAGCCCAGAGAGTTCCGTCTGTTTGTTTAACTAGCCAGAAAAAAAGAGAATAAGAGAATGCCACCATTAAAGGTACTGCCTTTTCCTTTCTTTCTTTCTTTCTTTCTTTCTTTCTTTCTTTCTTTCTTTCTTTCTTTCTTTCTTTCTTTCTTTCTTTCTTTCTTTTAACTAGAGGAAAGCTAACTCACAAGCCAAACACATAAGAAATTGATCTTTTTAGTCAGAGAAAGTTCAACAGTTCCTCTTACAGTCTTGCCTTGACTTTTAAGTGACATCCTTGCAGGCTGGGATTTGTAGAAAACCAATATCCTAGCACATTTAATTTTAAATTCTGAGATCAATTGTTTTCAGATAATAGAGGATGTCATTAATTCGCAGCTCTCACTAGAATGCCATTTCTAAGTCACAGAGACAAAGCTACCCACTGGTCAGTCCTCTCCTATGTACTCATAATCTTAAATACCCCAGCTGACCTTTTACATTCAGAATATATTTTCTTCCAGTCCTCTGGCAAGAGGAGCAGGAGCTACAGCTGGGAAATTATACCACATCTACATGCTTTCTGGTATATATACCTAAAGCTAAAGCCCAGAGGATCAAATAAGATAACAGTATTTGAAAGGACTGATCTTATCTACTGTACTAGCATGCTAGGTGTGTCACAATAAAGACTATAATTCATAGACGCTTGTGTCTCTGATTATAGAAGGATCAACAGGAATAAAGAAGACAGGTCATGATATGTCTGCCCTCTTCTCTCCTTGCTGATATTAATGCAGCCATTTTATCCTGCCCAGAAATCATATATTTACTAATCTATCTCACTTTCTAACTTTTAAAAAAATAATGAGATATTTTCTTCATTTATATTTCAAATGCTATCCCAAAAGTACCCTTTACCCTCCCTCCACCCTAATCTCCTATCCACTCACTCCCACTTCTTGGCCCTGGAATTCCCCTGTACTGGGAAATATAAAGTTTGCTAGACCAAGTGGCCTCTCTTCCCAATGATGGCTGACTAGGCCATCTTCTGCTACATATGCAGCTAGAGGCACGAGCCCTGAGGGTACTGGTTAGTTCATATTGTTGTTCCACCTATAGGGTTGCAGAACTCTTCAGCTCCTTGGGTACTTTCTCTAGCTCCTCCATAAGGGGGCCCTGTGTTCCATCCTATAGATGACTGTGAGCACCCAGTTCTGTGTTTGCCAGGCACTGGCAAAGCCTCACAGGAGACAGCTATACCAGGGTCTTTCCAGCAAAAACTTGCTGGCATTTGCAATAGTGTCTGCGTTTGGTGGCTGATTATGGGATGGACCCCTGGGTGGGGCAGTCTCTGGATGGTCCATTCTTTAGTCTTAGCTCCAAATATTGTCTCTGCAAATCCTTCCATGGATATTTTATTCCCTATTCTAGGGAGAAAAGAAGTATCCACGCATTGCTCTTCATTCTTGATTTTCTTGTGTTTTGGAAATTGTATCTTGGGTATTCTAAGTTTCTGGGCTAATATCTACTTATCAGTGAGTGCATATCAAGTAACTTCTTTTGTGATTGGGTTTCCTCACTCAGGATGATATCCTCCAGATACATCCATTTGCCCAGGAATTTCATAAGTTTATTGTTTTTAATAGCTGAGTAGTACTCCATTGTGTAAATGTACCACATTTTCTGTATCCATTCCTCTGTTGATGGACAACTGAGTTCTTTTCAGCTTCTGGCTACTATAAATAGGGCTGTTATGAACATAGTGGAGCATGTGTTCTTATTACCAGTTGGAACATATTCTGGGTATATGCCCAGGACAGGTATTGCTGTATCTACCAGTAGTACTATGTTCATTTTTCTGAGGAATCACCAGACAGATTTTCAGAGTGGTTGTAAAAGCTTGCAATCCCACCAGTTATGGAGGAGTGTTCCTCTTTCTCCACATCCTCACCAGCATCTGCTGTCACATGAATTTTTGATCTTAGCCATTCTGACTGGTGTGAGGTGGAATTTCAAGGTTATTTTGATTTGCATTTTCCTGAAGATTAATGATCTTGAACATTTTTTCAAGTGCTTCTCAGCCCTTCGGTATTCCTCAGTTGAGAATTCTTGGTTTAGCTCTGTACCCCATTTTTAAATGGGGTTATTTGAATTTCTAGAGTTCAGCTACTTGAGCTCTTTGTATATATTGGATATTAGTGCCCTATCAGATTTAGGATTGGTAAAAATTCTTTTCCAGTCTGTTGGTGGCCTTTTTGTCCTATTGACAGTATCTTTTGCCCTACAGAAGCTTTGCAATTTTATGAGGTCCCATTTGTTGATTATTGATCTTACAGCACAGGCCATTGCTGTTAGGTTTAGGAATTTTTCCCCTGTGCCCATATCTTCGAGACTCTCCCCCCCCCCCTTTCTCCTCTATAGATATCAGTGTCTCTGGTTTTATGTGGAGTTCTTTGATCCACTTAGACATGAGCTTTGTACAAGGAGATAAGAATGGATCAATTCCCATTCTTCTACATGATAACCACCAGTTTTTCCAGCACCATTTGTTGAAAATGCTGCCTTTTTTCCACCAGATGTTTTTAACTCCCTTGTCAAAGATCAAGTAACCATAGGTGTGTGGGTTCAGTTCTGGGTCTTCAATTCTATTCCATTGATCTTCCTGTCTGTCACTGTACCACTACCATGCAGTTTTTATCACAATTGCTCTGTAGTACAGCTTAATGTCAGGCATGGTGATTCCCCCAGAGGTTTTTTTATTGTTGAGAATAGTTTTGGCTATCCTAGGTTTTTTTGTTATTCCAGATGAATTTGCAAACTGCCCTTTCTAATTAAGTGAAGAATTGAGTTGGAATTTGATGGGAATTACATTGAATCTGTAGATTGCTTTCAGCAGGGTAGCCATTTTGACTATATTAATCCTGCCAATCTATGAGCATGGTAGATCTTTCCATCTTCTGAGATCTTCAATTTCTTTCTTGAGAGACTTGAAGTTCTTGCCATACAGATCTTTCACTTCCTTAGTTAGAGTCACATCAAGGTATTTTATATTTTTTGTGGCTATTGTGAAGGGTGTTTCTCTTAGTCAGGGTTTCTATTCCTGCACAAACATCATGACCAAGAAGCAAGTTGGGGAGGAAAGGGTTTATTCAGCTTACACTTCCATACTGCTGTTCATCACCAAAGGAAGTCAGGACTGGAACTCAAGCAGGAGCTGATGCAGAAGCCATGGAGGGATGTTCTTTACTGGCTTGCTTCCCCTGTCTTGCTCAGCCTGCTCTCTTATTGAACCCAAGACTGCCAGCCCAGAGATGGTCCCACCCACAAGGGGCCCTTGATCACTAATTGAGAAAATGCCTCACAGCTAGATCTCATGGAGGCATTTCACCAACTGAAACTCCTTTTTCTGTGATAATTCCAGCTGTGTCAAGTTGACACAAACCTAGCCAGTACAGTGTTGTTTCCCTAATTTCTTTCTCATCCTGTTTATCCTTTGTGTAGAGAAAGGCCATTGATTTGTTTGAGTTAATTTTATAACCAGCTACTGTGCTGAATCTGTCGATCAGGTTTAGGAGTTCTGTGGTGGAATTTTTAGGGTTTCTTATATGTATTATCATATAATCTGCAAAGAGTGATATTTTGACTTCTTCCTTTCCAATTTGTATCCCCTTGGTCTCCATTTGTTTTCTAATTGCTTTGGCTAGGACTTCAAGTAGTATATTGAATAGGTAGGGAGAAAGTGTGAAGCCTTGTCTAGTCCCTGATTTCAGTGGGATTGCTTCCAGCTTCTCTCCATTTACTTTGATGTTGGCTACTGGTTTGCTGTATATTGCTTTTATTATGTTTAGGTATGGGCCTTGAATTCCTGATCTTTCCATGACTTTTTGTTTGTTTGTTTGTTTTGTTTTGTTTTTAGAGACAGGGTTTCTCTGTATAGCCCTGGCTGTCCTGGAACTCACTTTGTAGACTAGGCTGGCCTCAAACTCAGAAATCCGCCTGCCTCTGCCCCCCAAGTGCTGGGATTAAAGGCGTGCGCCACCATGCCTGGCTTCTTTCCATGACTTTTATCATGAATGGGTATTGGATTTTGTCAAATGCTTTCTCAGCATCTAACAAGATGATCATGTGGTATTTGTCTTTGAATTTATTTATATAGTAGATTACATTGATGTATTTCCATATATTAAACCATCCCTACATTCCTGGAATCAAGCCTACTTGGTTATGATGGATGATCATTTTGATGTTTTCTTGGATTTGGTTTGTGAGGATTTTATTGAGTGTTTTTGCTTCAATATTCATAAGGGAAATTGGTCTGAAGTTCTCTTTCTTTGTCAGGTCTTTGTGTGGTTTAGGTATCAGAGTAATTGTGGCTTCATAGAATGAATTGGGTAGAGTACCTTCTGTTTCTATTTTGTGAAATAGTTTGAGGAGAGTTGGAATTAGGTCTTCTTTGAAGGTCTGATAGAACTCTGCACTAAACCCATCTGGTCCTGGGCTTTTTTTGGTTGGGAGACTATTAATGACTGCTTCTATTTCTTTAGGGGAAATGGGACTGTTTAGATCCTTAATCTGATCCTGATTTAAATTTGGTACCTGGTATTTGTCTAGGAAGTTGTCCATTTCATCCAGGTTTTCCAGTTTTGTTGAGCATAGCCTTTTGTAGTAAGATCTGATGATGCTTTGGATTTCTTCCGGTTCTGTTGTTATGTCTCCTTTTTCATTTCTGAGTTTGTTAATTAGAATACTGTCCCTGTGCCCTCCAGTTAGTCTGGCTAAGGGTTTATCTATCTTGTTGATTTTCTCAAAGAACCAGATCCTGGTTTGGTTGATACTTTGAATAGTTCTTTTTGTTTCCACTTGGTTGATTTCTGCCCTAAGTTTGATTATTTTCTGTCATTTACTCCTCTTGGGTGAATTTGCTTCCTCTAGTTCTAGAGCTTCTATCAGATTGCTAGAGTATGCTTTCTCTAATTTTTTTTTTTGGAGGCACTCAAGGGTATGAGTTTTCCTCTTAGGACTGCTTTCATTGTGTCCCATAAGTTTGGGTTATGTTGTCTCTTCATTTTCATTAAACTCTAATTTTTTTTTAAATTTCTTTATTTCTTCCTTGACCAAAGTATCATTCAGTAGATTGTTGTACAGTTTCCATGTGAATGTTGGCTTTCTATTATTAATGCTGTTATTGAAGATCAGCCTTAGTCCATGGTGATCTGATAGGATGCATGGGAAAATTTTAATATTTTGTATATGTTGAGGCCTGTTTTGTGACCGATTATATGGTCAATTTTGGAGGAGGTACTATGAGGTGCTGAGAAGAAGGTATATCCTTTTGTTTTAGGATAGAATGTTGTGTAGGTATCTGTTAAATCCATTTGTTTCATAACCTCTGTTAGTGTTCATATGTCTCTAGTTAGTTTCTGTTTCCAGGATCTGTACGTTGGTCAGAGTGTGTTGTTTAATTCTCCCATTATTATTGTGTAAGGTACAACGTGTGTTTTGAGATTTACTAAAGTTTCTTTAATCAATGTGGGTGCCCTTGCGTTTGGAGTATATATATTTAGAATTGAGAGTTCATCTTGTTAGATTTTACCTTTGATGAGTATGAAGTGCTCCTCCTTATCTTTCATGACAACTTTGGGTTGGAAGTCAATTTTACTCAATATTAGAATGGTTACTCCAGCTTGTTTCCTAGGAACATTTGCTTGGAAAATTGTTTACCAATCTTTTATTCTGAAGTAGTGTCTGTCTTTATCCCTGAGGTAGGTATCCTGTAGGCAGCAAAATGTTGGGTACTGTTTGTGTAGCCAGTCTGTTAGTCTATATCTTTTTATTGGGAAATTGAGTCCATCGATGTTAAGAGTAATCAAAGAAAAGTAATTGTTTATTCCTGTCATTTTTGTTTTTAAAGTTGGGAATCTGTTCTTATAGCTGTCTTCTTTTAGTTTCGCTACAGGATTACTTTCTTGTTTTTTCTAGGGTGTAGTTTCCATCTTTGTGTCGATGTTTTTCAGTTATTATCCTTTGAAGGGCTGGATTCATGGAAAGATATTGTGTGAATTTGGTTTTGTCATGGAATACTTCGGTTTTTTCCATCTATGGTAATTGAGAGTTTTACTGGGTATAGTAGCCTGGGCTGGCATTTGTGTTCTCTTAGTGTCTGTATAGCATCTGTCCAGGATATTCTGGCTTTCATAGTCTCTGGTGAGAAGTCTGGAGTAATTCCAATAGGCCTGCCTTTTCCCATTACTGCTTTTAATATTCTGTCTTATTTGGTGTTTTGATCATTATGTGATGGGAGGAATTTCTTTTCTTGTCCATTCTATTTGGAGTTCTGTAAGCTTCTTGTATGTTCATGGGCATCTCTTTCTTTAGGTATGGGAAGTTTTCTTTTATAATTTTGTTGAAGATATTTGCTAGACCTTTAAGTTGAAAATCTTCATTCTCATCTACTCCTATTATCCGTAGGTTTGGTCTTCTCATTGTGTGCTGGATTTCCTGGGTGTTTTGAGTTAGGATCTTTTTGTATTCTGCATTTTCTTTAATTGTTGAGCCCATGTTCCCTAAGGAGTTTTCTGCACCTGAGATTCTCTCTTCCACCTCTTGTATTCTGTTGCTGATGCTCGTATCTATGGTTCCTGATTTTTTTCCCCTAGTGTTTCTATCTCTAGAGTTGTTTCTCTTTAGGTTTTCTTCATTGTTTCTACCTCCATTTTTAGATCTTGGTTTTGTTCAATTCCATCCTATGTTTGGTTGTGTTTTCCTGTATTTCTTCAAGGAATTTTTGTGTTACTTCTACCTGTTTAACAGTATTTGCCTGTAGTTCTTTAAGGACTTCTACCTGTTTAGCAGTGTTCTCCTGTAATTCATTGAGGGATTTTTGTGTTTCCTCTTTAAGGGCTTCTAAATGTTTAGCAGTGTTCTCCTGTATTTCTTTAAGTGAGTTAATAATGCCCTTCTTAAATTTTTTTACCTTGTGTGTGTTGGGGTATCCATGACTCACTGTGGTGGGCTTACTGGGTTCTGATGATGCCCAGTGTTTTTGTTTTTTGTTAGTAAGATTCTTATGTTTTCTTTTCAGCATCTGGAAATCTCTGGTGTTAATGTTCCAGCTGTCTCTGGCTGGAGCTTGATACTTCTGTTAGCTTCTCTCAGCACTCTTGGGAGTCCAACTCTCACCTGAGTTCCAGTGGTCAGTGCACTCTCTGCAGCCAAGCTCTCCTCTTGCAGGGCAGGTGTCCTGCAGTCTGGAGCTCTGATCCTCCTCCTGAGTCCTGGGTTCTGAGCCCTCCTCATAGGCCTACTCTCCTCTGGCAAGGAAGTTGCCCAGGGTTCTGGGACTCAGCTCTGCCTCCTGGCTGAAGATGAAGGCCTGATGGGACCCTGACCAAGAAGCCCTGTTGCTTTTCATCCATGTGCTCTCAGGTGATCAGGAGGTCCTGGGTGTTCTAAGGGTCCTGCGGTATGGAGAGTCCTCTGGTACCCTAGACGCCCTTGGCTGGGTTCATGCATAAGATGGCCGGGGTGGGAGGGGTTCCTCAGTCTCTGTTCCTGCTGGAACAAGAACCTCTTTGATTCTTTGGAGCTGATGTTGCATTCCACTCACCCGTGATCTGGAGGTGATCCGGATGTCCTGCCACATGAAGAGCACTCTGGAGCCCTTAGCGGCCTCCACTGGGTTCAGAAGGAAGATGGCAGGGGTGGCCCTGACTAGAACCGTTACATTCTAACTTATCTCCCACTACAGTAGGTTATTCTTCATTGGGTATTTATTTTAGCAGATAGGTGTCCTTCTTAAGCCTTTGGTATTTTGTTTGGGGAATGGAAGAGGTGATCATGTGGCTGCAGCTCCCATACATTTCTCTACTAGTAGCTACAGCTATGCAATTCTAGTCATTTCTTGGAATGCTTTGAGTGTTCTAAGCCATGCTCCTTCTTACAGTAAAATCCCACTTGTTTCCCAGTCGATTTTGTGCCTTTCCATGGATTAAGAGCTCTTTCTCTGTAGTTTTTTTTTAAACAGTAGCTTCCTTTATTCCAAAACTAAATAATAATGTCTTCTACTACATTGTTTATAGTTCAATATCACTAATAAACATGTCTGTGCTGATCTTCCATCCCCACATCTCAGGACTCATTAGAAAGAAGAGATCCAACTTTGCTATAAGAATACACCAGAAACTATGCCTTTTGCCAACTCTCCTTACAAAGGTATATATGGAATTACAAGGGCATAGCTAACCTCAGCATATCAGTGCATTTCATAATACTAGCATCTGGAAGGCTAAGGTAGGGGGACCTCAACTTTAAGGCCATTCTAGGCTATTTAGTGAGAGACCTTATGTAAAAGAAAAACTTAAAGGCCAATTAGCTCCTCAAAAATAACGGTTTAAAGAGCAAATTAAATATTTTCTACTTTGAATTCATATAACAATAAATATTCTCTATTAAAAACACATGGAAACAAACATCACAGCCTAATTATGATAATGAGATTATTTAATGTTAATAAAATTCACTTATGCTTCAGCTACCTTCAGCCACTCATGTATTCAGATATGTTTATTATAGTTTATTATAGTATTATTAATGATTTTGTTTCCAGCCATAAGTTCAACTTCTTGGAAAACTAAAATAAATTTGTCTGTAAGTCCATGTTATACATGTCTGGCAGAAACTGTGTTCTGTTGCTCACATACTTCCTAAGATGTTTAGAACTTAATCCTAAGTACCCTGTGGGGACAGACTACTCAATCATCAACCTTCTCTTTCCTTAAAAATAATTAACAATAGTTTGATCATATTCTTTCCCCTCATCAAGCTCTTCCTAGGTTCTTTCCACCCTCCCTAGCCACCCAACTTTTTGATCTCTTTCACAATAAATAAACAAATAAATAATTTAAAAAATACAAACAAAACTCTCAACAAGACAAAAAGTACCAAAATAAAATAAATGCACAACACACACACACACAAACCATGTCATTTCTTTTGTGTTAGACTCCTGGGTCTAAGGCCTGTCTTGGAGTGTAATTAATATACCTAATGTCATCAACCTTCTTGAAGGATTCTTCTGAGGCAGAGAGCAGATGTTTCTACAGCCATGTATCATAGAGTATTCCAATAACCCATTATTCTAATAGTAACAAGACTCAGCCCTAATGCTGCAACTCTAAGCAGGTCTGAGCTTTATCTGTAGATAAACAAGTCTGACAGATGTATTCCTTTGTATTAATATTGGAGTATTGTATTCCACTGAAGCCCACTCTGCTTAATCTCATTTGCTTTCTTTCCCTTCTACATGTTAGAACCACCAACGCCCTCTCTAATAACCCTCCTTTTTCTTAATTTCTATCTAAAAGTCCACCTGCTGTTGACTGGTTTCCTAGAAAACAGAGAGTAGGGAAAGTGTGTGTGGAGTAACACAATGAGTATTATTATGTCTCCCTTTAGACAAAGTTATTACCTTCTCCAATAAAAATGAAAGCATTTTATCAAATGGAGTAGGATATGAAGAGAGAGTGAGACATAACCTGAACATTAGTCTCAACATGAGTGCCATCTGGAGAATAAATCAAAGTCTACCAGATACAAACAGGACATTAGAGCATAGCATCTACTGTGCCGGGCAGCACAGAAGTCACACACATGTTCCTTCTTCATATTACATTTTACCCACCCATTTATAAAGAACGTGAATTTGTATTAAGAACTTAAGTGCCAAGAATATGACTGCTTCAAGAAAGTCTGTCTGGCAGAGAAAAATAGATCAATCATGCTCCCAGAAATTGATTGCAAGCAGGCTGCATGCGTGGGAGCAAGGGCAGTAGAGCAATGTTTGAAAGCATGCCCATGGAGTGTGGCCAGGAGTCTAGATGGGGCTAAGTGCACTCTCTGCTTCTCTAACTGCACAACTGTGGGTGGTAAAGAGGAAAACTGATCTTTTGTACTTTTCTATGGATGAGTGGTTGAATTTGCTCTAAGCTCCTTAAAAGGTCCCAGTAGGCAGCTGTGTGCATAATGGAAGAAAAGGGACGTAGCAAACTGAACCTAACTTGTATGTGTGCTTGAAGCAGCCCTCTGAGGGTCCAGCGGAAGGTGATTTGGTTTAGGATGGAATTCTTGCCCCACCCATTGCAAAAGTTCGTTTACATGCTCAGAGAACAAGAAGGGAAAGACACATTACAAAAAACCCAGATCAACCTTTGTTAAACTCCTAGAAGTTGTTGATGACATTTAATCATGAGGAAGAGGTGAATGTCCAAAGTAGCCATCACCTTGACATCACAATCAAATAGCAATGATTGTTTCAGGAAGAGGAAGGTCAGCTTTAAGGTCTAAGGCAGGGATACACTCTTGTGATGTCGATGAGCCCTTGGGAGGAGATGAGTTGCAGATGTCACCTGAAGGTTCAGAAAATTGGATGGATTGGAAGTTAGCCACCTCTGACACATCTTCAAGAAGTGAAAGCTGTGCAGACACAGGCAGCTTGCACACTCCTTCCCTCGGGCTGAAGCATTAATGGAAATGTCAACCTGGATAAAAGCTCAGAACAATGTTGAAAGTTTTTACATGCTGGAATACATCAGGGCCTCATTCTATTTCATCCAGGAAGATCCAGGCACTTATTTTTTAAATACAGAATTAAATAGACTTTTTAAAATTCCTGTTTCCTTTAACCTCCAAATGAAAGTCTCTAGTGTAGTGGGTTTTTTTTTGTCTGTTTGTTTGTTTTGATTGTTTTTTCCAATACTGTTGATTGACACTATGTATAGCCTTGCACTTGCTAGGAAAATACTCTATCATTGAACTATATTGCCAGCTAAACTCTTTTAACCTTTAACATAAAAACTCCATTTCTTCATCTCTTTAAAGATACTACACTCATATACACAGGTTACTGCATGTGAAGTGATCACATCCATACATATATCTTTACTCTTATTTGCTAGTGTGCTAAATTCCATCAATTGATTCTTAAATTGTGTATAAACTAGTTATTGCTAGAATCAATTCAAGTTGGTTATGATACATTGCATATATTCATATCTGTGGCTTGTGTGTGTGTGTGTGTGTGTGTGTGTTCTTTATTTTAACTATAGTTTATCATGTCCTAAACAATAAAGCCCTTGGAAACAACATTCTTACACTGTCTTGCTTTTTAAAAAATCATCCACAATACTATAATTATATTGTAACAGCATTTGTAAAACTGAAAATATCTCAAGGAAAGGTACCCTAGCCTAGTCCTTGTATGCCTTCCACATGTGACAAGTTTACGTGTCAAATAAATGCTTGTTGAACTTCAGAAAGAAATTTTAGCTAACAAATGGCATGCTATATCTCATTGGTCCAGAACCTGGAAGGCAAAAGTTACAGAGACTCAATGAGTGCAAGAGAAGAGAGAGGAAAAATTTCTCTAAGAACATGCTAGTTTGATAACATGACATCGGTTTAATCCAGAAGTCTCAAACTTGATGGCATCCTTTCAAGGGGAGGAGTGACCCATCAGCTAGGCGAATCCTTCTCTGTTTGCATGAAATTTCTTGTACTTCTAGAATGTTAAGATGAGGCATAAAATATCTTCTATCATTTCATAGGTTGTCTTTTTAAAAAAAATATTTTGAGACTATAATAAAATTATATCATTTCCCCCATCTTTTTCTTCCTTCTAAACCCTCCCACATACCTCCCCATCCCCTGCCCCACTCTTTTAAATTTATTGCTTCTTTTTCTTTAATTGTTGTTACATGCATTCATAAATATATAAATAAATGCAGTCTGTTCTATATGTATAAAATTACCTGTATTTAAATGCTTTTCAGGCTGACAAATAGATATTGGTTTACCAGTTGGTATGATCTTCCATAGGGAAGACTATTTATCCTGCTCTCAACATTAGTTAGATGACTGTAGTTCTTTGTATAGCATAAGTGAAGTCATGTATTTTGAAGGAGAATCTACAATTGCCTTAATGTACCAGAATACTTTCTTTCTGTATTCTAAATATTCATCCTTGTATTTACATATAAGAGTAATTTTCAGTCCTCATCAAGACAAATTCTCTTGGAACCAGATGGAGATCATTGAAGGAAACCACAATCAATACAATAGAGAGTGTGGAACCCAGTCCCAAAACAACTACAACACAACACGTACACCTAAGGCTCAAGGGACCATTGTGACAGAGGTAGCAGAATTATTTTAAGAGCCAGAAAAATATGGAATTTGTTGTGAGATTGTGGCTACTAGGGATATCAGAAGTTCCATTCAAAACATCTTGTTAACACAAGTGCCTAAGTATGAGCTGGATAAAAACAAGAACAGTGAGCATGCCAAAGTGTATAGTATAGAGAAAGTGCAGAAGGCTTTAACCACAAGGATACCCAAATTAGCTACTCTTCTGTTGCTTTTCTAAGACATCATGGCCAGTGCAATTTAAAGAAGGAAGGGCTTTATTTTGAGTTTGAGGTTCTAGAGGGTAAAGTCCATGGTGGTGGAACAAAGGTATGGTGGCTGGAGCAGTAGCTCATTGTGGATGAGACCAACCTTAGGTAGGTGGGCATGGGCTATAGAATAATGATGGCTGAATATGAGTCTAAGAGAATATAAATAGAATTCTTCATGGCTTCTGTTTCAAGTTTCTTTATTGCTTGATTTCCTGCCTGACTTCCTTAGATAAGGGACTCTAAACTAAGGAAATGAAATAAAGCTTTTACTCCCCTAGTTACTTTACATTGTGTGTTTTATGGTGTTTATCACAGCACAGAAACAAACTAGAACAATAGTCAAACTCATTTTACAAGACCAGAATTATCTGATACCCAAAGCCAAACAAAGACATTACAAGGGAAGAAAAGCATGGACCATTTTCCCTGATAAGCACAGATTCAAAATATCCTCAAAACTACTAGAAAATTGTATTCAATAGCACGTGACAAAGGTAATATAAGGAGTGATTAGGTGAAATTTATGCCCAGGATACAAGAATGAGTCAACATACATAAATAAATGTGATATATTAACAGAATACAGGGAAAACTGGCATGATTATTACAGTAGATGCAGAGAAAGCACTTGACAAAATTCAACATCCTTTTATGTTAAAAACACTCACCCAATTATGCACAGAGGAAAAGCACAGGAGAACAGCTCTTGAGCATAATAACAATGGTCCATGACAAGGGATTCCCATGGCTAGTATTCAACAGCAAAGACACAGAGTTTCTCCTAAAATCAAGACCATTATTTCTTTCCAACATAGTGCTGGTAATGATGGCTAGAAAATTTGAGTAAGTAAAAGATATTAAATCAAGAAGGAAGATCAGCATGTGGATACTTCATTCCTCCTTTGAATAAGAAACAAAATACCCATGAAAGGAGTTACAGAGACAAAGTTTAGAGCTAAGATGAAAGGATGGACCATACAGAGACTAACCCACCGGAGATCCATCCCATAATCAGTCACTAAACTCAGACACTATTGCATAGGACAGCAAGTGTTTACTGAAGGGACCCTGATATAGCTGACTCCCACAGAAGTGGATGCTCACAGTCATCCATAAGAGGGAGCATGGGGCCCACATTGGAGAAGCTAGAGATAGAACCCCAGGAGCTGAAGGGGTCTGCAACCCTAGAAGAGGAA
>LR749700.1:1633745-1686790 GCA_902729485.2 Mus minutoides
AGAGCAGGGAGGGGGGAGGGAGAGGGGGAAGGGACTTTCGGGACAGCAATTGAAATGTAAATTAAGAAAAGTTCTAATAAAAAAATTGAAAAAAAAAGTATTTTGGTGGATTGAATGAGATGTGCCCCATAGCCCAGGCATTGGATACTTAGTCACCATTTGGTGGCTATTTGGGGAAGCTTTGCTGAAGGAAGTGTAACTCTTGGGATGGGAACTGGGATTTCAAAGACTCCACCAGTTCTAATTTGCCCTCCTTCTGCTTGTCTATATTTCAAGATGTCAGCCCTAATATCTCAGCTTCAGCTAACATGCTTTGGGTTTTTTCTTTCTTTTTTTTTTCCACCATCATTTACTCTACCCTCTAGAGACTCAAACTCATACATGGATCTGTGAATTCAAGATTATCCGGGTTTACATAGTGAGTTTCAGTACAGCCAGGGCTACACAGAGACTCTATCTTAAAAGAGGAACATTAAAATTACTTCTTTAATATTTATTATAATCCAATTTTGAAATCATCAGGTCTTGAGATTTTCTTTGAGGGACTTTTGATTACTGATTTGATTTCCTTATTTGTTTATTCTGCTTCTATCCTTCATTGTGATTCCATATCAGATTGTATATTTTTAAGCATTTACCATTTCTCTTAGATGATTTTGTTGTTTTAAATTTCTTACAGCAGTTTATTTGATCCTCATATTTTGTGGTATTTGTACAATTGAATTGCCCTTTCTTTCATTTACAGAGTTATTTTAGTCTCTTGTTCCTAGGCTAAAAATAATGGGAGTTTTGTTTATCTTAAATAAAAACCAGACTTAATCTGATTGTTTCAATTATTTCTCTAATACCTGCAAAAATCTTGGTCATTTTTGACTTTCTGATGAGTGGGAACTAATTTAGTTTTACTTTCTTGAGGTGCTTCTTTATGCTGTTTTCTTGAGCTCTTCCTTTTACTCTAATTTGACATTTCTATCTACAAACTTCTCTTTTGAATAGATCCCATATATTTTGGAAAGTTGTATTCATTTTAGTTCTTTTAAAGATTCTTTTAAATATTTTTTTCATTTACCTCTGATTTCCTGTTTGTTCTAGGGTGCTGTTTATTTCCATATATTTGTGACCTTTTTTCCAATTGTGCTATCACCAACAACTGATTCATACTATCATGATTAGAAAATTTTAACCAATAAAAGTATTTTTGACATTGCAAAATATGATAATACTTGTTTTGTGAATGAACATGGTCTCTGCTTGTGAATTTCCTGCTCACTATGTACTCAGCTCACTATGCTGCTGAGTAGAAAGCTGTGTATATCTCCCGAGTCCTTTTTGTACAGTCACATTGAGACTTATCCATGTTACCATATTTACAGATTATCCTCCTTACTGCTAAATAATATTCACTATCTAAATGTTATAATTTGTTTAATAAATTATCCAATAATAGACATTTGGGTTGTTTTCAGATTTGGCTTATTATGGCAAAACTGATAGATACACTCTGGTTGAAGTCTCTGTACAGAAACATGCTCTTACTATGTTTGTGTAATTAGGGGTTGGGTAACCAGATGATGGAGAGGATGGATGTTTAGTTTTAAGTGAACCTTCTCAGAGGCAGTATAGGAGACTGAAGATTATTCATTGAGGGCAACATCATGTGTATAATACATTTCAGGCTTAGTATGTTCATAGCAGCCTCATTTATAGCTCCAGAAGCAGCTGGGAGTGGTGGCACATGCCTTTAATCCCAACACTCGGGAGGCAGAGGCAGATGGATTTCTGAGTTCGAGGCCAGCCTGGTCTACAAAGTGAGTTCCAGGACAACCATGGCTATACAGAGAAACCCTGTTTCAATAAACAAAAACAAAAACAAAAACAAAAACATATAACATCCAGAAGCTAAAAAGAACCCAGATGTTCCTCAACAGAGGAATGGATACAGAAAATGTGGTACATTTATACAATGGAGCACTACTCAGCTTTTAAAAACAATGACTTCATGAAATTCTTAGGCAAATGAATAGAACTAGAAAATATCATCTTGAGTGAGGTAACCCAATACATAGTATACACTTACTGATAAGTGGATGTTAGCCCCCAAACTTGGAATACCCAAGATAGAATTCACAGATCATATGAAGCTCAAGAAGATAGAAGACCAAAGTGTGGGTCCTTCAGTCCTTCTTAGAAAGGGGAACAAAATACTCACGGGAGCAAATACATAGACAAAATATAGATCAGAGATTGAAGGAGAGGTCATCCAGAGACTGCCCCACCTGGGGATCTATCCCATATACAGTCACTAAAGCCAGACACTATTGTGGATGCCAAGAAGTGCCTGCTGAAAGGAGCCTGATATAGCTGTCTCCTGAGAGGCTCTGCCAGAGCCTGACATATACAGAGGCAAAAGTTCACAGTCAACCATTGGACTGAGCACCAGGTCCCAATGGAGGAGTTAGAGAAATGACTGAAGGAGCTGAAGGGGTTTGAAACCCCATAGGAAGAACAACAATATCAACCAACCAGACTTCCCAGAGCTCTCAGGGATTAAACCACCAACCAAAGAGGACACATGGAGGAACCCATAGCTCCAGCTGCATATGTAGCAATGGATGGCCTTGTTGCATATCAATGGGAGAAGATGACCTTGGTCCTATGAAGGCATGATGCCCCAGTGTAGGGGAATTGAGGGCAGGGAGGCAGGAGAGGGAGGGTGGGTGGTTGAACATCCTCATAAAAGCAAGTGGAGGGGAATGGGATAGGAGGTATCAGGGTGGGAGGGGGGAAGGAAAGGGGATAACATTTGCAATGTCAATAAAGAAAATATCCAATAAAAACTACTATTCCCAGTTTTGTAATGTTGGACAAAGAGCACTCACTAATTGTGACTAATTATGATGGATTAGAAATGACCTGGCACAACAGTGATAAGACAAATGGTTACTTTTACTAAGTTTCATGTAAAGAAGGATATGGTTTGAGAGAGGGGTGGAATCAGATTGTCCCTCAAGTAAAAGGGTTCTTAATGTCACCAACAGCCCTTCAGAGTCTAAGTGAAACTTCGGCTTTAGAGAGTAAGAGGAGTTATACTTCAGGGAGTTATGTATACATACTTTGGCATTGCTAAATTAGGCTAAAAGGCACTACATGCTTCACAGTTTATGCTGAGAGAAGTGCCTGGAACGTCCACAGTTTGTTTGGGGGTAAACAATCAGACAGAGACTCCCACAGATCAATGTGCTTGTTGACATGTCAGTGGTCAGGTTGTCTCTGAACCCAGACAGAAAGGACGCTGTGTGTGTGTGTGTATGTGTGTGTGTGTGTGTGTGTGTGCACTGTGTGTATGTGTGTGTGTGTGTGTGTGTGTGTGTGTGTGTGTGTGTGTGTGTGTGTGTGTTTGTCCTGGTTCCATTCTTCTGTGGTGGACCTCACCCTTTCTAATGTTGCAACACTTTAATACAGTTTCCCATGTTTTGAGGCAACCACCAACCATAAAATTATTTGTTATTATTTCATTAAGTATTATCTGATATGTTGAATATCAGATATGCAACCCCCATAGAGGTTGTGACCCACAGCTTGAGAACTACTGGTTTAGGGTCTGGCTGAAGCTCTCGTCTATGTGGTAACATGACTTTGCCTTCTGTCACCAAAATTCCATTTTCACCAGCATCGTGTTCTATCAGGAATTAATTTTTGAAGGTGTCTAATTAACATGAGGTTATTTTAGAACCTCAGAAGTTCTTCATAAACTCTACAATGAAACAGTTCATATGATTGTGTTCTCTGAGTTTCCTTAGATGACATGAACAAATACCCATCTATGCTCCACAGAGTACCAACAGCACACCAAAGGAAGAATTCTTCAATGGTCTAGGTGAATAAAGCAATGGCTTTACAGTCAAAAGTCACAGGAACATGGGTTAGGAGTTACATACAGCATGAATGATGCAAATTGTAGTGGCATCACAGAAAAAATTGGACACCATGAATCACAGCTCAGGAAAGCTGCAACCCTGGATGATCTCCACATAGACAAGTCTGTAATCAGAATCCTCGGCAGCAAATGTTACTGCTTATGTAACCTTGGGGAGAGACCTTGTGATTTTTATTTTCTGAACTCCCTGAGATACCTAAGTTTGGTTATTTCCTGAGTCTTAATAAACTTCCTTCCAGGATGGAGTGCTTCAATTCAGAGGAAAATGCTACATTACTGTGTGCAACTGTCTGCACAGTCATTGGTTGGAAGATCTAAAGCTGCTTGCATCACAGGCCAGACTTGCAAAGAACACTTTTCTGCTGTAAGTACCACTTAAAATTGGTAGCCTTTTGTAGCAGTTTGAGTCAGAAGAAAATCAAGTTACAAGTGCAAAGCTCTAAAAATTGAAAAGTATTTTGCTTCTTTTTTTTTTTTATAAGGATGCATATAAAATGTAGCAATTGTTATTTTCTTTGGGGACGTCTACCATCATGTGTCCACTTAGTCCTTAGAAATTCTATTAAGGGCACATAGATAAGTCTTGAAAGCACTCCTCTAAGTCCCCTAGTGTGCCACCTCTAACACAGCCTAGCTCTGTTGACATGGATATAGTGGATAAATAAGTTCTTCATATACCTACATGGCTCTGCTTTTTGATTATACTTTGGCAGTGAAGATCTGTTGTCACACCTCATAAGCACATATTACTGTCTATTACATGTGAATGGAGTTTTCCCCAGGCCCGTGTATTATATCCTTTCATGGGTTCTGTAGACCAAAAGCACAACCATATGGACTGGCTGCATATAATTTACCCATTAGTCTGCTCTAGCAAAGATTCGTCAGCACAGCAAGCACAATTATGGTTTCTGCTTGGCTAAGTTTTCAGCACTCAACAGTCATTTTGAAGATCCATCCTTTGCAGGATATAATGAGGCAGCCCATAATCTACCATGGCAACTCAGGCAATCCAGCTTTGCTCAGCAAAGCTTCCTGTGGCTTCTAAGTGCCATGTTAGCTCTAAGATTACCCTGTCCCCGGGGAATGGAGAAAACACTGTCCAAGTACTGTGCAACTCAATCAACCAGCTACTGCTTGTTAAGTCTTGTTAGCTGGTCTTCATGACCAAGAATTCTTACAACTCAATCCTACAGGAGTATTCTTGGTCACAACTCCCAATGCTCATTATATCTCCCCTCTGCCTCAGATATTCCAGGCATATTGGAGGGGTATATTAGTTGGGACTCTTCAGAGGAACTTCAACAATATAATAAGTTCATATTAAAAGAGGATAGATTAGGTGGTTTACACTATGTGGTCTGAGGCTGTTGATCGATGGCTGTTATAACACTGGAGAGGATAGGAGTCAGTGCCTGCTTATTCCACTGACCGAGATGATCAGAACTTTCAATCTAGTGTTGGAGGTCTGCAGGGTCTCTGAGATATGGTGTTCCGATTGGAAGGCTAAAGAAAATGAGTTTTTATATCACCAAAGAATGGCACTAGCAGTGATAGCTGCAGCAATATGGTAGGTGAACTCACTAGTATGCTGTGAAGACAGCAAGACAAAAGAGCCAATGTTTTTGCTCTAGATGTCATATATCTGGGGAACTACCCAAAGGCTCTGTTCACAGTTAAAGTGTATCTTTCTATTTCAAGTATCTTAATCCCTTACACATGCACTCAATGCTTGATGCTCATCTTCTAGTTGGTACCAGATGAAGTCAAGTTGATAGCTCAGAGATCATTAGCTATCATGATGCCACAACTGTCATTTGTGTTAGGGACAGTTTCTGATTGCAGCTTCTATACCATACATGGAGATGAGCTCATCCACACTAGGGTTGAGAACCAGCTCCAAACACAGGATGTACTAGCTCTGAAAACCCTAAGGGTTTATAGAAGTCTACAGAGTCACAAATTTCAGGAACATTAACTAAGATATGCCGATTCTTTATGGAAATTTTAAATCCTTTCCTAACCAGGACTCTAAGTTTCATGTAACTGTCTTGCCTTTTTAAAAGTTCAACAATTACCAGATCCTTGGCAGCTTGTTTCTCTATAATGATCACTGCCTGCCACCATGGGAGAATATTATAAGAAGGATCTTCCTGCTCACTCAATTAGACATTAGCCATTTGTCAATCACCCTATATTCTTATCAGTCTTTGTATAGTATGTCATGTTATTTTTGTGAGTACATGTATGTTATTCTAAAGATATGGAGACTAGTGCACACAATGCAAAAACAAGCAAGCAAGCAAACAAACAAACAAACAAAACCCCCCAAAACCCAGAATCATACCAGCAACACAGTTCTTGCCTGGTGATATTTTATAACCAATTAGAATAAAATTCTTGGTGAAATAGCTTCAGTTTTGTACCAAGGACCATCTATATCCTACATTCCACTCCGTGCAAGGGCATGCATACCACTCCGGCAAAAATCTAAAACCGAAAGAAACAAAAAGCTATGATCTATTTTCAAAATATATCTTACCTTCTCAGTACTCAAAAAGTCTACAGTTACCAATGCTCTAGGTTCGTGTCTTCAGAGGTAGACATACAGAGAGGATTAGAGGGAGAAAAGGCAGTGAGAGCAATGGAATTACTTCAGACCACAGTAAAGGAGGAATCAAAGGGAAGACAAATGCAGAGACAAGCAACTGTCTAGGATGCAGCTCTTAGAGTGTCTTTCTACTGGCATTGCCTGGAGCACCCAGGTGATGGATGCAGAACTGTCTCCATCAGCACTCAGTACTTGTGTCATATCCAGGACAATGGTTGACAACTTCACAGAAAGCACTTGGCCTTCCTTTGATCTCAGAAGGGGATTCTAAGTAATTCCTTACATGGTACAAGTTACTTTTTGGAGGGTAATTAGCATGTAGCTCCATGCTGTCGTATGTTCTACTCTACCAAAGCAATACAAAACTCCAGTGAATTAATGCTACCAGAGGAGAATGATGGCAACTTAATTATTAAGTCACCTCAGGTCTGTTCTTTTCAAGAATATTCAAGAGTAACAAACTCATTCTCTGGAGCTTAAAGCAATGATATCTTATCTAAACACTTGAGTAAATGAATAATGAATCTGACTATTAGTCTTCCATGTAAGATTTGTACTAACATTTTTTTTAATCACATATAAAATAAAAGAAGGAAGACATCCTAAGAGGAAAAGAAGAGAGTTGGAAGATGTATGTACTTATTTATATGAAATATACAAATTTAATTTCTAGATAACATGATATTCTAATAGAAATATATATTATATATGGAATTTATGAATTAAGTAATAAGTAGTTCAAGTCTTAATTATGAAGAGTTGGGTGTATATCATTGAAATATAGAGAAAGCAATATTAATAGAAGAAGATTTTTATGAAATCAAGACTGGAACTGTGTTTGAGGATCATTTAATTCAAGTATGGATTGATGATAAAATACCTACTTACACAAAATTTATTCATATTTTTAAAACCCATATACAAAGGACTTAGATTAGAAAATTTGAGAAACACAAAGGAAAGATAGACATCTCTTTAGAAGAAACTGCCATGCAGTTTTTATTTATTATTTTCTCTGGGCTTCCATGCAGACAGAAGGAAATATTGACTTAACGTGGCATTCTTTGTTTATATAGGATTCTTGGCTTGCAATCTTTTCATCTCATAAGAAAACAGGAAGATATATCAGAATTCATACATACCCACTAACACCATATATTTTTATGTCTGAAAAAATATTTGATAATAATCCTCAAATCTCTGAGCAAGATAGGAAAGATGCATACAGGAAGCAATAGTGAACAATGAAATGCAACACATTTAAATTTAAATAGCTCAGAGGTCACCTGAAACAAAATGAATGACAAATCAGGAAAGCTAAAACTGTAATTGCTATTGACTGTGCACTGAGCCACATCAGACAAATCTAGAAGCCATTGGTGCATCAGAAGAGGGAGGCCACAGGGAGGATGTAAAGTAGAAGCTTTCAGTGGGAAGAAAGGACATTAATAATAAGAACTGTCCTGTGGAACTTATCGAGCCTGAGAACCATCTGTTTGTTCTCTTAAGTTTTTCTCTTTCTTTTTTCTGTAGGAGCAATTGTTCAACTGTGAGAAGAAAGGAGTGGCAAATATTGCTGAATTGGAAAAGTAATTAATGCACAGTGAGTTATAACACCAGAAAACACTGCGGAAAGAAACAAAAAGAATTCAGAGTAAAGCTAAGAGGGACTACTGACTCATTCCATTAAATATGCTACATATTTCAGTTCTTGCCATACTAGATTAAGAAAATGAAACTCATTTATATATCTTTCATAAGAATTGCTTAAGTCAAATGACTTAAGGTCAAAATAAAGGCATGAGGGAAATGAATGCAAATAAAGTAAAGCCAGTGTTCACTGCAGCATTATTTTCAGTAACCAAGCTTTGGAATCAACCTAAGTGTTAACTGATGGGGAAACGGGCACAGAAAATGTGCAATTATCTGCATTTTTATTTATATCTCACACACTCAATGTTGCTTTGCCTTAATAAAGAAGAGAAATCTGGCTTTGTTTCAATAAGGGTCAACTTGGAAATGTTCTACTAAACAAAATAACCAGGCACAGGACAACAAAGTCCACCTTATGTTACTTACCCATGGAATTTATGTTTAAGTCAAAGCCACAGAATAACTGAGTACAATGGGGATTGCCAGGGGATGGGTCAGAGAAGGGGAAGAAAGATTTACACAGTCAATCTTTTAGTTGTGTAAGATGAAAACATTCTGTAAGTCTAATGCCTAGAATGGACTCATACATTCTAGTCTTCCTGAATACTTAGAATTTGTTATGCGATTAGATGTGGAATGTTCTCACCACACAGAATTATAAGTATATGAGGTGATGGAAATTTGAATGAAATTGATTCTAGTAATATATATATATATATCATGTACTTTAAAATATGAAAATTGGTCTACCCTATGTCAATGTAGTTGGTGGAAACAGTTTTCAAAATATTATTATGATTTAATTATATAGCATGATTTATAAATCCATAAACATTGTAATATAAATATGTATACAGCAGAGAATTGTTATGAATGGAAGGACTTTATGCACATGTTTACAAATAGTCTTCATTATGTCTGCCATAGATGGACAGATCTAGAATATAGTATGGACACAGATGTGAAATTTTACAGGATATTACATAATATCTAGAGATGTGATTTAGATGTAGAATACCTGCTTACAACTTGTGAGGCCTGTTGAGCCTTCTGCCAGCAGTGTATGTATGTGTGTGTGTGTGTGTGTGTGTGTGTGTGTGTGTATCACAACAATATTAGCCCAAAAGTACAGAATACCCATGATACAACCCAGAAAACATAAGTTAAACAAGAAAGAAGGCCCAAGAAAGAGTGCTTCGATCCCACTTAGAAGTGGGAATAAAATAATCATGGGATTCAGAGGGAGAAAGGGGCCTTGGTGTGAGAGGGGAGGGGGAGGGGAAAGGGGGCAGGATCAGGCATCAGTGGCAACAGGAAAGAAGTCTTCTTAGAGGGTCAGGAGAATGAATGGAATTATGCAGCCGCAGACAGAGGGTGAGGATGGAGATGGTATCCTCTAGAAAGTCCCAGAGACCTGGGATGTGAGAGGCTTCCAGGATTCAACTGGGGTGACCTTAGCCAAAATGCCCAACAGTAGGTAGATAAAACCTGAAGAGACCACCTCGAGCAGATAGACAGGGCCTCCGTTGGAGTGATGTGGGTCACCAACCCATTTTCAAAAATTTTGACTCAGAATTGTTCCTGTCTAAAAAAAAAATGCAGGGGCAAAAACTGAGCAGATATTAAAGGAAAATTCAGTGACTGGCCCAACTTGGGATCCATCACATTAGTGGGCACAAAACTCTGACCCTATTACTGATGCTATGTTGTGGTTACAGACAAGCCTAGCATAGCTGTCCTCTGAAATGCTCTACCAGCAGCTGACTGAGACAGATATAGATACTTATAGCCAACCACTGGACTGAGGTAAGGGAGCCCTATGGAAGACTTAAGGGAAGAACAGAAGGAGCTGAAGGAGAGGGTAACCCCATAGGAAGACCAAGAGTCTCAACTAACCTGGACCTTAGGAGCTCCCAGAGACTGAGTTATCAACATATACAGGGTTGATCGAGGGCACCAAGCACATATGTAGCAGAGAACTGCTTTGTCTGGTCTCAGTGGGAGAGAATGTACTTAATCCTGTAGAGACTTGATGCCCCAGGTAAGGGGGATGTCCAAGAGTAGGGGAGAATAGGGAGTACCCTCTCAGAGGCAAAGGAGAGTAGGAATGGGGTGAAGAACTCAAGGGGGGACTGAGATGGGGCAATGTTTAGGAGGTAAATAGTTAAAATAATTAATTTTAAAATTATTTTAATAAAAAGGCAAATTGCAGAGAAATACAGGGCTTTATGTCTATTTTACATGAATAAAATCATATCATTGGATGGTATGATAGTAGGTGCTGCAAGAATCAGTGAGGAGCCAATCAGAATGGGGTGAGAGAACTCCAGAAGATGCAAAGGAGATACGAGGCTGAACATTGTAAGGCTGCTATCTGTGTTTCAGTAGATTCCTTTCTTTTGAAAACCCCACAGTGTTCATTAGAATCTAAAAGTATCTTTGATGAAATGACTGAAAGCTTCATCAAGCAAACCTGAATCACACTTTCTAAAAAATTTTATGTTTAAAAATACATAGCAATGTACTGCACCATACACAGTTCTGCAGAAAATGAGAAATGTCCCAATTGCTAAAATGGCATGGATATAATCCTCTGTACATTGTTCTACATCCTAATTAAAGGAGAATCTGGATAGCGTAGCTTGGCTTATAGTTCTTTGTGATAACATTGTGTGTAATGTTTGTTGGCTAGTAAAGAGTAACCAAGTTTATCACCACTGAGCATCCTCTACCTATAGCCAGTAAGCTAAGGACTGAGGGAATAGTGGTGAGGATGCCTGCTAGCTTGTACTTCTCTTTCCTAGTGAGGAAGTAGTGCTGAGGCCTGTGTTCACGGGAGCTGTGGTGATGGGAGCCAAGCCTGATAATCTGTGAAACGCCATGGCTACCTGTTCATATGTTTTGACCTTCAGCTCTCTTTATACATGCTGATTTATCCAACTTCTTGTCTGTGGCAGGCCTTAACCTATGGCAAATGCAGTTAAAATAAGATACACTGTAGACAAAGCATTAGTTGTGGACTTTTACTTTATTGGTAGAACCCTGGAGACTAAATTCAAATAAGTATGCAAGCACATCTCTTGCTTGATACATGAGAACTCAGCTGACCTTGCCATGTTCAATTAGATAGTGTAATATGCGACAAAGGCAAGTGTTTCTGGACTGAACACATTCTGAGATCTTCTGCATCTGTCCAACCAAAGAACAAGAGCCACACACAGATGGATGTCCTTATAGGTAGAGGCACCTCAGTGACACAGAAGGAGTAGTATTGTAATGTATATCTTCATAGGTATGCAGTGTATCTGAGGCAGGTTTATTTTCATTCTTGTAACCTAAATATAGCTTTTACTCCACACTTGAAATACCTTGATCTAGCTAGAGGCTTTCCTTACCATAAAATCCCCAAGCAAGTGACCAGCTAGTTCTAGGCTTCCTTAGCACACAGCAATGCTACATGTTATTATATGAATACTCCTGAATTGTTATCTGTCAGCCACTTGACATTGTCAACCTTCCCTCATTCTTTACAGGCAGCCCTTGTGCCTGCTGATACCACAGACTCTCCTATCATATCCTTGACTCTAGGAAACGGGAAGAGACAAAAAAAAATATTAAACAAACCAGAAAGAAGATCTTTGTCTTCCCTAAGGATAGCATCCTCTTGAAAGACCTGAAAGTGATAACTGTCCACAAGTTTATGCAAATATACACCTGAGTTTTCATTTTCCCCATTGAAATGATGGAGAGTTTCCTTGCAATGGTTTGCTAGTGCAGAGATAACTCTAAGTAGGTGTGGATGAGAAAGTAAAAAAGATTAAATTGTCACTTGGAGGTCAGTTCTGTTTAGAGGCATTGGTATCTTAAGAACACAGTAATAACGTTCAAGCAGAGCTCAGGAAAAATACACTGTAGGTAGCAGGTCATAGACAATGGAGAGGTGGGAAAAGACAGGGGAAGCTTGCCAAGGAATTTGAAGAATGAGTGAAGCCATGATAATAAAAAGTAGTGAGTGGCACAAGGTCAAGTTCTGTGATGCTCATTTTGTGTATGGGATTGGATATGGCTCTCCTGTCATTCCCAGATAACTGCCTTGGTATCTCAGGGGCAACTACAAAACACTTTGCTGTATGATTTTCAGATTTACCATCTCAGGATCTATTTTTTTTCATAAGCATTGAAAATACAACGGTAGGATGAACTGAAATCACTTGAATTTAAGTTAGTTCTAAGGTGTTGGTGGAAAGCTATAAAGGAAATGAAGTCATCGGCAATCTTGAGATATCATAGAGAGGTGCATCATCAGCAAAAAGGTGCACCATCCCCTAAAATAGACTTCGAGTCCCGGAGGGAGAAAATAGCTCAAGTGACGGAATTATCATGAGAAATGTTCACCCAGTTTAAAAGAAGATAGTCTCACTCTGTAATATCATCTCTTGTTTTCCTTCTTGCTGTCCTCCAATCCAGCAAGTAATTGGGGATAAATGGGCTAAATCATTCTAGAATGTCTATTTTGTTCAAGAATTCATTTAGCAAACCAACATAAAACAGCATATACATACTGCAGAGCCTACTGCCAAACAGGCAAGGCTGACTCAGAACTTTCAGTCTAGAGATACTCAGAAATCGTAGACCTCAAACAGCAAGTTGGAAGAAATAGGTATTTGAGCATTTTAATCTTCTATGCAGAGTGCATCCTCAATAGGAATCTCTGAATCTTCAAAGAGGAAAAAATAGTCCTTCGGAAGCAGCAAGCCTTATATTTAGTATAAAGCAAAGATGTGAATAAACAAATATACAGTTTGCATATAGTGTTAAAATCTTATAGTTTACCAAACCCAGACACTATGGCAAATGCCAACAAGAGCTTGCTGACAGGAGCCTGATATAGCTGTCTCCTGAGGGGCTCTGCCTGGAAAATACAGAAGTGGATTCTCACAATCGTCCTTTGGACCAAGCACAAGGTCCCCAGTGAAGGAGCTAGAGAAAGTACCCAAGGAACTGAAGTGGTTTGAAGCCCCATAGGAAGAACATCAATATGAACTAGCCAGTATCTCCAGAGCTCGTTGGAATTAAACCACCAATCAAACAAAACCCATGGTGTAACTTGTAGCTCTAGCTGTATATGTAGCAGAGGATGGCCTAATCGGTCATCAATGGGAGGAGAAGCCATAGGTCCTGTGAAGGTCCTATGCCCCAGTATAGGGGATGGCCAGGGCCAGGAAATGGAGTGGGTGGGTCTGGCAGCAACCACAAAAGAGAAAAAAAGATAAGCAAACTAAGACAAGAAGTAGAAAAGAAGAAAGGGAAGGAAGAAAGAAAAGGAAGGAAGGAAGACAGGAAGGAAAGAAACAAAGAAGTGAAGAAAAGATGAAAGGAAACAGGAAACAGGAAGTGCTTCATTTGAAAGGTGGTCAGCACTGGGCAGGTTTCCGGTGATAAACCACGGTACAGCAAACACTGTTCTTAACACATCCATCACTGGGGTTTGAAATAAAGCTATCTGCCCCATGTAGATATTTGTATTTTTAAACAAGATTTGTTGGTGGGTATTAGTGCCCTTAAATACTAGAGAGTCCTCCAAATATTAGGTATTGTTTATTACAAACATAGCCCCTGACCCCAACTGTCCCTGCCTGCCTGCCTGTCTGTTGGTCTGTTGGTCTGTTGGTCTGTTGGTCTGTCTGTCTGTCTGTCTGTCTGTCTGTCTGTCTGTCTGTCTGTCTCTCCTTCCCTCCCTCCTTCCCTTCCTTCCTCCCCTCACCATGCTGTCTTACTCTCTCTGGCTCTGATCTTGGGACCAAGTCCACAAGCTATTCCTTACATCCAAGCCACATTATGTGCTTGCTTCTGTTTTAATGCCTCTAACTTAGGCAGCCCTCCTTCTGTCTCCATGTTCTTCCCCTCCTGCTTTTTTGAGGATTACCTAATGATGAATGAGTACAAAGAGGCCAGACCTTGCTCACTCTTCGTCCTGAGTAGCTCCTCTCTTCTCACTTCCTGATTGTTTTGCTTATTTTCAATTTTAGTTTACTCAATTTAATTTTACAAGTTCCAGCCAAAATTTAGTGCTGGGGCACAGATAAGGTTCTGAATAAAGGCTATTCTGGTAATAACAGTCAAATATTAACTATAATGTGATCCTGGTTTTAAATACACCTGCCTTCATTCTATGGAGGCCCAGTCAGTCTGTCAGGGCAGGCCAGCCTGTGACTTTTTGCAGTCTAGTCATGCAGGCCATGCTCACCAGACGTGTACCTCTATCTAGTTTCTGCCTTCCATTGTTCTCTAGGTTTATCCTCTGTCCCCTTCTCTGTTCTGCAAAATAGTAAGTCTGTACCCAGAGTGGTTGAAGGTACAGTTGCTGATAAACCAAAAGTTTCCCATCTTAATCTAAAGCAATGAAGTTGCTAGCTCAGCATGATGGACTGCTACAGAATTCCCAGAGGTACTTGCTGCCACCCAGGAAATCACAGCTTTTTAACTAAACTGGAAACTATTTAATCTGCAGTCCTTGGGTTGTCTCTGATGCAGAACAAATACCAGCTTGCATTTCTATCCTATTTATGAACCTCTTCAATTCTGAAATTATGTCCAAAAGTGTTTTACATCATCACAAGTCAGGAATATGTTAAGGCAACTGTAAGTTTGTTCCTCACTGTGGATGGCATTGTGCTTAAACAAGCAAACTACTTTTCACATGAATCACAAAATCTGTATTGACACCTTGTCACTCATGTGGAGATCAGAGAACAGCTTGTGGGCCCTCGTTCTCTTGTTCCATAATGTGGGTCCTGAGGGTTGAACTCTGTATGTCAGGCTTGTTTAGCAAGTGCCCTTACCTGTTAAGGCACTTCACTAGCCCTACTTAACCACTTAATGGCATTGATGGTTTTTATTGAGTTGTTTGTTTATTTATTTATTTATTTATTTATTTATTTATTTATTTATTTATTGAGTTCAACATCATTCTTATGTAGGTACGAATCCAGAAGCTAAAGAACAGTTGTTGTTAGCATCGCTCTTTCCCATTGGATGCCCTTGCACATTTGTTGAAAATGACTTAACTGTGGATTAAGGATATGTTTCTGGGCTCTTCAGAGAAGCCCATTGTCTTCTAAACTTATCTTATCTGTCTTCACACTAAAGTCAAGTTTTTTTTTTAATTATTATTATTACTAAAATTAATGTAGGGAATTTGGGAATTTCTGTCATGCAAACTTTTTTTTTCCAAGATTGTTTTGGCTATTCACGGACCTTTAAGAATCCATGCAAATTTTAGGATTTCTTTTCTTACTTTTGTAAGATATGTCTTTGGTTCATGGCAAGTTTGACCTGATTGTATATCAGTTTAAGTAGTTATTAGGTCTTAGAGAGGTGTTCAGTTGACTAAACCTTCAGGCCAGAGGTTTGTTAATGGTTACAGTAGCACCTTGACAGGGTTCGGATATAGTTTCAGTCCCCACTCTCTCCTCTTTTAAGATAAACCAAGGTGTTTTGTTAAGGGTGGGGGAGGGCTTGTACCATAAGGAAGCAGGTTTAGTTAACATGTGATTCCTTTTATATGACAGTGGTCATATTTTCTCTAGGTAGGTAAATTGGGCCCAGTAATGAATGACCCCTGCTTTGGGATAGTGGTAGAGAAGTGAGGCGCCTGTTACCAATGCTATGCAGTGGGGGCCCTTCTCTCTCTGCAGGCCAGTGGAGATTATTGTCTGACAGACTTTCCCTAAGGAGATCTAACACACACACACACACACACACACACACACACACACACACACACACCTCTTCTAAAAGTGGAACATACAATGGGCAGGAATAACAAATCTATTAATGTTTAACTTGGTGAACCAATGAAATTTTATTAGGGTTACTTACTAACAGGAGTATCTGGAGTATTACAATGCGAATATGTCAAAAGGAGCTGCATCGCTGAAATGACCTCTTCCCCCAACAGGGTCAATACTTTGTAAAAGCTGCAGCCCTGGGTTTCTCTGCACAGCCTTCAGACAGCTGGAAGTCCTGGCATCCACCTTTCCTGCAGTTCTTATGGTCAGAGTCTTCCCACAACCTTTGTTTACTCATTTTTATATCCCTGTAGTATGGGGGGACTCAAGAACTCAAATAGTCCATGTTTAATCTTATATAGAGAGATTTTAGCTTTAAGGCTTTACATGTGAGCTTCAATTCAAATAACCACACAGGTTAAGTACTTCATACAGGACCAGGTTAGAGGACAGGATCTTCTAAAGAAGGAGAATAGAATATGGTGTTATAAAGGGATAAAAGGAGAATTGAATGAGATCAAATGGGGAGGGGAAGAGCGGGGGAAGGGAGGAGAGGCAACTGAAAAAACTAAAAGCCTTTTGAAAAGCCATATAGAAGCCTAGTACTTTAGAAATAGACTAAACTATATAAGTGAGATTTAAATGGAGTTACCATATAATGAAGAAAAGAATACCCCAAGTAGATAACGTAACCCCCAGTGCCAGGAATGGAGGATATTATTTATTTGAGTCATTGGTCAAAGGGGTTGAGTAAACCCACTTAAACATTACAGGCTGTTAAGAAGGCTCTTATTTACTCTCCACAAGCCGAGGATAAGACCTTAATGCTGCACACACTGCTTTTGTTGCTAAACATAGACAAGTGAGGCTGGTGCCCAACTAGAAGCTTCACCCTACTGACTGCCATTCACAATGCTGTAAGGTACTAAATATACTACTTGAGGAGAAAGTAGTCATCACCCAGCTGCAAACCTCAACCTGAGAACTACACCACCAACCAGCCTGAGAGACACACTGTTTCAATAGTAGCACAACTGTTATCATGACAGTAACCAGTTACTTTTGGGTTGGATTCAAGGTCTGTTCCATGAGCTGGAACCCACATCTGGCACTGTTAATGAGTCCAATAGCCTGAGACTATATATAGGCTATGGGCCTTAGCGGAAAACAGTATTATTATTCTGTTAAATGAACATAGCAATAACATGTTTCCTAGAGACATTCTGCTTTACTGAAAGGTCAGATCAACCCTCTTCAGAGAAGCTTCTTGCAGTAAATGATAAGTAATATAGAGTCATAACTGCAGAGAGCGAGAGAATTTGGAATGCTTGACCCTAAATTGGATGTCTCCATCAAACCCCTCCTCTCAAGGCCCAGGAATCACACAGAAGAGAAAGTGGGAAGAGCTTAAGATTCAGAGGAGATGAAAAGCTAATTGATATGGGTACTCTATGATGAAGCTTCCATGAAGTTGTCATCCATGATGTGGTGAAAATTTTCAGGCATATAGCAGTTTGGGGGTCATAAGTGACCCTTACATATTCTTAATAAAGTAAACCTAATAAAAACCATTAGTTCAACAGTTAGACTTTAGTAGAATTATACTTTGGTCTGTTATTGGTGCTCTACTACAGATAAATAAATATTCACGTTTTCCTAGGAAAAGCTGATGAAACAGACATAATTCCTTCTCTATTAATAGTTCATCTTGGTGCTAGCAATGGCTCAGAAGCAAAGAAACTTGATGCCAATCCCGATGACATAAATCTGAGCTCTATGACCCACAAGTTGGAAGGGGATAATTGACTCCAGCAAATTACCCTATGATTTCCATACAGGTATACATACGTGCGCGCACACACACACACACACACACACACACACACACACACACAGAGAGAGAGAGAGAGAGAGAGAGAGAGAGAGAGAGAGAGAGAGAGAATAAATGTAACAACTAATTTCTATAAAAGTTTGTCCTGCTTCACCTGGAATGTTTCCTGCTACTCCTGTTAAGTCTACAGTTACTTCCTTCACTCAAGACTTGAATCCTTAAGAGTTGGGACTAATTGCTTCCAAGTACCTGTCAGTGTTTATGTTTTTGATCTCCCATAATTGATAAGTGTTCTTTTGGTGTGTGCTCATGTGTGTGCAGGTAGTGTGTGAGTGCATGTGTACATGAACTTGGAGATTCCTGATTATGCTAGACTAGTGGCTGGTGAGCTTGGGAGAGCCACCTGTTTGCAGTCCCCTATCATGGCTGATCACTTTACTGACAGCCAATTCCCCAAAACCCATGAGCTTAGTAACCAACATCTGGAAAGTGAGTCATTTTCAAGAGCATCCAACTCACTTTTCCCAGAACCACTAGAGGAATAACTATCTATGTGGCACCTGCAGCTTTATGGAGTATATTTTTTGAATATAGATTTGAAAATCAAAACTGCTTCTAGACCCACAGGCTGTAAAATGAATATTAGCAGGCATTAAAATATCGTTAATTCTGTTGTGAATCTCCATTGTAATTCTTGGGTTACTGGGGACATCACCAATGAGTAGTAAAAATTTTTTGAAGTTTTTATTTCTCTCTCGAGCAATAGATCTCTAAAGTGGGCTGGGAATATTCACTAAGCCATGCTGTAAACACTTGTGCTGCCTTCCATGTTTTTCCCATTTATAAAACTCTGGTAGAGTGGAATTTGTATAACTTAGAAGAGAAGGGTTTTCATTGTGGCAAAGGAACATTGGCACTAAACAGCTGTAGTAACCTCTGTAAGAGAGTTGGCTTTTTAAAATTAACCCAGACCCAGACTTCCTTCTAACTTAGAAAGTTGGAGAGAACATCTATATATAATATAGGGATTTTTTTTTTACTATTATGAACATGTTTTTATGTGTAGCTATCTTCATTAATTATCTGAGATACTCCACATCCCTTGCCTAGAATTCTCTGTCAATACCTGCTATCTGTCTCATCGTGCTCTTTTATGTGGCATACAGCATCTCCCTTTCGTCTCACAAAGACATTTCTGCCAGTTTCAAAGCTTTTTTCTGAGACTTCCTCACCTCCAGGGTCCCTGCTTTGCTTCAAGATGCTTTGATTTTTTACTCAGGATACCGAACGAAACTTTCTGCCTGTCAGCAGTTGGGTTACTGTGCTTTTAAAGCTTTTGTGTATTCACTCAATTAATGCTTTTAATTCCCTTTGAGAACTGTTGCAAAATGAATGTTTAGTATTAGAGGTCTACCTTTGGGCAGTGTGGCTTTGAGTATATCTCCCTCACTAGCTTTAATTATTTTCAGCATTGATTTAACATGAAAGGCATGCAGCTCTTACTTGAACACTTCTGGGCCATTGTAAGGTTATTAATTGAACCTACCTTAATACTGTATTATCAGGAGACAGGGAGGCCAAGAGAATGAGAGCCATAAGGGATTGGCTCCAGAAGCAAACTTAAAAGATGCGCATTTAGCAGTCAAATTATTATTGGTTCATGAACCTCTCAAAACACCTATGCTATAACCACCATGATTCACTGATCACAAATCACCATAACAAATATTATAACATTTCTCCTTAAAACTTTTTCCAGAATTACCAAAGTGTGACAAAGACCAAAAGTGAGTTAATGTCACAGGAAAAAAGGATGGTGTTTGGTATGTTCAGTGGTAAGCTACCACAATGGCTACCACTCTGTAAATAGAAAAGCATCACAAAGCCTGATAAAGTGACATAAGTCTCTACAAGTCTATCTTACCAGTTAGCTTTATCCTTAAGTACTTTATTGTTTGTGACATTGATGCTTCTTTTTCTCCAGATGAACTCAGTTTTGTATATTTGCTCTTCTGTTCTGCATCTTTAGTAGGAAAGTTTATGAGTTCAATTATTGTTGTGGTTGGTTTTGTTTTATTTTGACTCTTGAAGTCTTAATACATGGAAGGTCTGCCATTTGAAGCTATATCATTGCTTCCATAGGAGTCTTAAGCCAGCTTTGAGAACTACACACCCCTCACTGGGTTCCCTCACCCAGCACATGCCCCCTCACAAAGTGCTCACCTTCTTCAACACTAAGTGAATTTCCAATAAATTCATTGATGTTTGGCTTTGTCAGTCGTTGGACAATAGTGTTAGTGTTGTCAACGCGATAGAATCTAGAATCCCATGGGAGTTGTGTATCTGGGCATTCCTGTGGGGGAAATTGTCTTGCTTTTATGAATAGATAGGGGAAGACCTCCCATACTTTATACTAATATTACCTGACTGGGATCTTCAACTGTGTAAGTGGAGAAAGGGAACTGAATTGCAGCATGAATTCATCTCTCTCTGTTTCCTAATTGTGTACACTATGTGACCAGCTGCTTCAAGCTCTTACTGCCATATTTGATTTCCTTGCCTATGATGGATTGTACTTTGACCAGTAAGTCAAAATAAATCTTTTTGTGGGTTGGTGAGCAGGTGGAGGGGGCTGGGATAGGGGGTTTTCAGAGGGGAAACCAGAAAAGAGAATAACATTTGAAATGTAAATAAAGAAAATATTTAATAAAAAATAAATCTTTTCATTCTTAAGGGTTTTTTTTTGCCAGAATATTTTATGAAGGCAACATAAAAAGAGACTAAGACATGAATGAAGTTCACCTTCTTTTTTAGACCCCCATATCCAGGCTCTAGTCTTCAAGCTTCTAACCTTCCTCCTTTAGACCCCCATAGCCAGGCTCTAGTATTCAAGCTTCTAACCTTCCTCCTTCAGACCCCCATATCCAGGCTCTAGTATTCAAGCTTCTAACCTTCCTCCTTCAGACCCCCATATCCAGGCTCTAGTATTCAAGCTTCTAACCTTCCTTCTTTAGACCCCCATATCCAGGCTCTAGTCTTCAAGCTTCTAACCTTCCTTCTATAGACCCCCATATCCAGGCTCTAGTCTTCAAGCTTCTAACCTTCCTCCTTTAGACCCCCATAGCCAGGCTCTAGTCTTCAAGCTTCTAACCTTCCTTCTATAGACCCCCATAGCCAGGCTCTAGTATTCAAGCTTCTAACCTTCCTCCTTTAGACCCCCATATCCAGGCTCTAGTATTCAAGCTTCTAAAACCACAACAGAAATAAAGGCTCCACGACTTGAATTTATTATTTTCATTTTGTAGGTTTTATGCCAACAAATATCAAATAAATATTTTAAGACAAGGGCAAAAGTCCTAAGCTTACAAAGACTTTTTCCACTCTGGTTAATTTTAAAAATTATTTCATTTTTTAAAAAAATTTTATTTACTTTATTCCCCTCCTCTCTATCCTCCCTGTAACTCCATCCATGTCTCTCTACTCCCTCTCAAATTTATGGCCTCTTTATCTTTAATTGTTATTAAATATATGAATAAATATATAAATACAACCTGCTGAGTCTGTATAGTGTAGATTGTATATGTATGTTCTAGAGCCAACCACTTGATATTGGATAACCAATTAGGGGGCCTTTTGCTGAAGAAGACTAACTTTCCCTTTCTCAGAAGTCAAAACTGCCAATAGCCCTTCATCTAGGGATGAACCCCAGGAGATTTTTCATGCATCAGGATATGTCAGCTGATGTTGTCATCATTCAGGTCTTGTTTAGGCAGCCATATTGTTGAGATTTTATTGGTGGAGCCTCTCTGTAACATAGAAAAGACAGAATTTTGCAACATATTTCTTGGTTCTTAACAACCTTCTCACTCCTGCCATAATGTTGCCTATACCTTTAAGGTATAACGATTGTTCTGTAGATGTATCAGCTGGGAGTGGGCACTTCATGGTCCATTGTTCTTTACATTTTGATCAGTTGTGGCTTTTCATGATGAAGTCTGTCTGCTATGAATCTTCTTTGGTCAGGGGGGGAGAGCTGGGGGTATACATATTTCGAATACAGTTATGAATTATATTGGTTTAGGAATGTGGCAGTAGAATGTTGTCCTCTAAGATCCATGACTCACTAGGTAGGGGTAATTGGCTAGGTTTCCAGTACCAGACATTATTTCCCTTCCTCAGCTGGCACAATTCCTCTTCTAATAGGCGTTAAGTCTTATCAGACAGCTGGTAAGGCTGTAGACCATCTAACAAAAATCCCAGGAACTGAAATGAAAAACCACCATTTGAGGCTTTGGTCAGGGGAACCCAAGCAACTCCTCAAACAATATTGACTATTGATGTTGCCCTTAATTGTCTCCTAGAGGTTTGAAGTAAAGTCCAAAATGCTGAGGCCACCACAGACTTCAGCACAGTACTTCACACACAGTACTCAGAGGAACTGTGCTGAAAATGTCCTGAAAGCTGCCCTCCTAAGTACTAGCTTTATAATACTGGCTTCCAGCCTGTTGAGCTAGCATGATTTCTATTCTTTAGAAAAATTAATATTGTTAAAGTATTGGAGTTTGTTTATTAATCAGAGAGGCAGACCTCCAATTTCATTCACTTTGTATTGTTAACCTCTTATGATTTCTTCCAGCTCAGAGATCCTTGTGTCCCTATAGTTGCACATTAAAGACTAAGTATTTTATTGAGTTCATTCCGAGGCTCTGTTCTGTTGTAATTGTACACAGAAGATGAAGCTCTCCTTATTCCAAGGAAGAGTTCTAGACTCCCATTAATTCAGACCAGCATGACCCCAATCTGAGGATGTCCTGCCTCTCCTTGTCACCAGACACAGCAGTACAGAAGAGTGAAGATCATAAAGTAGCAACTGGGAGATATTAACTCTGGGCATGATCTCCAGCCTGTCATGTTGAGCATTACTAGGCTGTTCTGTGGACCCTCTGACAAGTGGCAAGGTTTTGTCTATGAGAAAAGTGGCTTGTGTTGCCTTGGGAGTGAGCAAGGCTGAAGGTAAAACAAATACATGTCTGGGTTGAGAAATGAGTTTCTAAAGTCATCATTCATATCTAACCTTGCCAATACCAAATGGGAGTAGGGGCACATCAGGTGGATGCCAAAAGTTACTTTTGATAAAATACATCAATATGGTTGGCTAGTACTGAAGTTTTTGTCAGAAGAAGATTTAAAGCTGTCTCATGTTAAATTTCTTTTACCTCTGTAACACTTGTGCCTTTTAGTTTATAGTTTGAAATCTATAATCCTCTGTTGAGGGTTATCTGGGTTCTTTCCAGCTTCTGGCTACTATAAACAAGGCTGCTATGAACATAGTGGAGCATGTGTCCTTATTATCAGTTGTAACATCTTCTGGGTATATGCCCAGGAGAGGTATTGAGCTGAAGGGGTCTGCAACCCTATAGGTGGAACAACAATATGAACTAACCAGTATTCCCAGAGCTCATGTTTCTAGCTGCATATGTAGCAGAAGACGGCCTAGTCGGCCATCATTGGGAAGAGAGGCCCCTTGGTCTTGCAAACTTTATATGCCCCAGTACAGGGGAGTACCAGGGCCAAGAAGTGGGAATGGGTAGGTAGGGGAGCAGGATGGGGGGAGGGTATAGGGAACTTTCGGGATAGCACTTGACATGTAAATAAAGAAAATATCTAATTAAAAAAAAGAAGAAGAAAAGAATTGAAATGATAAAAAAAAAGTAACAAAGAAAGAAATCTATAATCCTACTCATCACAGGGATGCTGCCTTCTTAGGGCAACCCAGATCCTTGACATAGAGAACAACTTGACAAGATCAATGCTTTTCATATACAAGCTAATCAAACCTAAACTCCCACCTACTACTACTAAATTCATTTAGTCCCCTTTGCTTAATTCTTTCTTAGGTTAGTCTACATATTTGCTACATAATTTATTTTAAGTTAATTAGTTTTATTTCATTGTATACATTATAGTGCTTATCTTTTAAGTCACCTGAAGTTTGCAAAGACTTCATTTTGATAAAATTTGTACTTATTCTTCAATTCTTTTAAAACCGTTTTTTCTTCTCCTGTTTTCTGATCTTAACTCCTGCCTTTGCTTCCCAAGTTCTGGGAGTATAGATATGAACCATCACATCTGGTTTATGAGGTGCTAGGTTTGAACTGAGGGCTTTGTAGGTATTAGGCAAGCACTGTCAACTGAGCTGTAGCCCCAGTTCTAAATTCCTCTTATTGGTAGTTGATACTCCTTATATTTTTGAAGAATTTGATAAAGTATTTAATTTTCTTGTTCATTTGTATTATTCATCTTGCCTTATTAATATTGGGGTTGGAATGAGTTTCTTCATTTTACTTACCAAAACAGGATTCTTCTTCAGCAGAAGGCATGAAGCAATTTAGGGTCAATAGATTTTAGATAGGGAATTTTAGGACTATGTGAAATATTTGGAGTGGGAGATTTTCAAGAACTTTACAAGTCACTTAAGCTGGGATCAGTTCTGTTCCATCCTCCCACAGTAGTTTCAGATAAAGCTATGGAGAGAGACACTGGGTGACATAAAACAGCATACCTTTTACTAATTCAGTAGTTGTTAATATTCCACATCCAATAGTGTCACCCTTCAGTGTCATCAGTTGTAGGTTGGAACAGTGAAGACAGATGGGATGTGATAGAATTTTGCCAACAGAGATTAACACAGGAATCTGAAATCTGGAGTATTAGCAGAGCCAAGACAATCCCATTTTTAGCTGGGGGATTTTAAATAAAATCCTTTCACTCAGAGACTATAAAGTTGAAGTGTTTTCAATTGAAAGTTTGGTAGACAATATAGGGAAAGATCATGCCTACATTTCTTGAGGCATAGAAAGTATAGAATGATAAGCCAAGGGAATGGGGACAGTTTTGGTTTTTAGATTTGAGCTGAACCACTGTTGCAGCCAAAATCTTCATACTGACTAATCAAAAGCAGCCTTAGGCATCAGCATCCTGTGTTCAAACTGCTAAGTCCTTCATGCAGACTCGGCATGTTTTCCCAGGTGTTGTTATGCTTATGCATTCAGTTAAAGTGATACATTAGAAAACAGAGGGCACTGGAAAACTCCCATTCTTTTCAGCTTTATTATGATATAATTGGCAAAAGGATACCTAGTCAAGGTAAAATGTAGTATTATAATATGTGTATACATTGCCAAATGATTACAATCAAGCTAATTAGCATAAACATCACCTCATTTACACACTAATTTTGTGTGTGATAAAAATATTTAAGATTTAGACTGTTATCAAGTTTCAAGAATATGCACATACACATATATACTATACATATACAATATACACACACATATATATACACATATACATATACTATGTCACCCTGTTGTGCAATAGATCTCCAGGACTTACTCATGACTGCAAACTTTGACTCTCTTAGTTTTTCATATCTCCTGACCATGGTAACCACTCATCTACTCTCTGTTTTTGCAGGCTTGACACTTCAAATTCTCTATATAAGACAACCACTGCAGTTGATTAATATTGGCCATTAAACTTAAGATAATTTGGAAGAGTTACCTCAACTGAAGAATTGCTTCCATCAGATTGACCTGTGGGACAATTTTCTTGATGACTAATTTATTTAGGAAGACCAGGCCCACTGTGGGAGGTACCATTCCTAGGCAGGTGGGTCTGGGCTATATAAGAAAATTCAGTAAGCAGCACTCCTTAATTGATTTCTGGTTGGCTTCCCTGGATAATGGACTGTAACCTTTAAAGTGAATTTTTTTGTTGTTGTTGTTGTTTTTTTGTTTTTCGAGACAGGGTTTCTCTGTATAGCTCTGGCTGTCCTGAAACTCACTTTGTAGACCAGGCCGGCCTAGAACTCAGAAATCCGCCTGCCTCTGCCTCCTGAGTGCTGGGATTAAAGGCATGCGCCACCATGCCCGGCTTAAAGTGAATTTTTTCTTTTTCTTTTCTTTTTTTTTTTTTTTTGATCATAGCATTTTATCATAGCAACCAAATGCAAAGTAGGACAATCATGAACACCTTGTCTTTCTGTGGCTGACTTATTTAATTTAACATAATGTTCTCTGATAGGATAGAACACAAAGTTCTATCTTTAATGAGAAACTTTCAAACTGCTTTTCCTAGTGACTTGAATGATTTTATAGTCTCAGCAACAATGCACATTGACTTCAGTTTATCCAGCCTCATAAAACACCACCACTCGCAATCTTTATTTTGATAATAGCTATCCTAACAGATGTGAGCTTGCTTTTTAATTATGTTTTATTTATATTTCCTTTCTAATTAGTAATATCAAATACCTTTTCACACACTTGTTGCCCATCTCCATGATAGGCAACTTTATTTTCACTCTCAATAATGCCTATCACCGTCTGTAGACCATCATGAATTTTTTTAAAGAAAACATTAAACTCTCTATGAAATATATCTAAACTTGGGTTTTTATATAGGCCCTATTTCATGTTTTGTATTTCACTCACTAAGCTACAGTTTCCACCTTTGATGGCTTTGGCCTTTTATAGCCATAAATAAATCATTCAGAAACAGGATAATATGTCCTTATGAGTCCTCAGAAAAATCTTTAATGTGGAAATTTGTATACTTGTTTCTTATTTAACAAACACTACAACTCCATGACATTTACATTTTGTGTAGCACTCTCCGCTCATCCCCATACCAGTGGAGGCAATCATGGGTCTCTTGACATTTCCTTTCAGTCGATCTGATTTTATTTGTTAAATATAGTTGTGGGTGCATGAGCTTATCTCTTGTCAGCCACAGACACTACTCAAAGTAGAAGTCATGAATCTTTCCATTTTGTTATCCTGGACATTTTCAAGCCAAATAATCTTGCTGTTCTGTTGAGGCAGTACACAGTTAAGAACTTGAAGGTGAAATCTTGGTCAATTAAAAATATAAATTATCAGATTAATTGTTGAGGCCATAGTAGTCAAGTTTTATCGAGGTGTTTTGAATCATTCTCAGGAGACTTTGTTCAGATAAAGTTGCTTATTGGTCACTCACTTCTGAAACCCATTCTTCTACTGTTTTTCCACACCATTTCTCAATCTTCTATTGTGGGCATCAACTCCTAAAACGAAATACTGTTTTAAAATACCTATCTCTGTCTACACTTTGAAGTTGCCTATATGAAATCACAGAGAACACTGTGTGCTATTAGAAAGCTGAAACTTGGTACCAATTGAAGGTAAAAAATTTCAAGATTTAGAGTCATACCTTTATGCTTTAGTATAACATCAAGAAGAAAATGGCAAACCAGTCATTTAACTGGGCGATGACAAATGTTTCCTGTCTTAGTTTACTAACTTTGATATGTCTTTGAAAATGTGACAGATGTTTGTCATTCAACTATAAATAAAAGATAGTCTTTAATTTCCATATTTTTGTATCCTCAAGATGGATATGTATTTAATCACATAGAATTATCTCCAAGGATATGTATCATCATGTTAGAAATCAAATTTGTGGTGGTTTCTGAAATTTTTGAGTGCAAGTATCCTCTTTCGAATCCTGATTAAAGAGAAATTTTTTGTTAGTTGCACCTATGATCTTATGGCAATGATCAACTAGTATATATTAATTATATATATATATATATATATATATATACTAGTATAATTATATTTACATATTAATATATATATATATATATATATATATATATATATATATATATATATATATATATATATATATATATATATATATATATATATATATATATATATATATATATATAAATCTTGCCATCTAGTTATAAATAATATTTCAGTTTGAGGGCAATGGGAAAACAGGTCTTGTATGTCAGCAACTCTAAAAATATATTGGTCTTAGAGAAAAAACTGTTGAGAAATCATTAGGAGTCTAGTAATGACCTCTGATGTGCTACTATTATCATGACTAAAATATAATTTAAAACTAACAGGGCTTCAGTCTAGATTAATACAATGTATAAATATATATAGTTATAATAGAGGTTTAACAGTACAATGTATTCATCTATGATAAACCCTGTCTTTTTTGCAAATACCTGTTTCAATTTGAATAAAGCTGTATACAAGTAAAATGGTCCACTTGAATGCTTCTAATGATTCAGGACTTTGTTGGTATCTGGATTTTCATAGAACTGGATTCCTATCATACTATTTTCAGGGCTGTGGAAAGGAAATCATCCTTGAACCAGTTGAAATTTATTTTTGAGTGGCATCTAGAAACATGGAGAGTAGAACATAATTATATCTGGAGCAAAGATTGAACATATCACCGAGCTCTAGAAAGAATAAGGCTGGCATCCTAGGGGTTTAGTAGCTGAGTGTAGGGATGTTACAATATTCCCTCATCCATATATGTAGCTACATAACTGTACATAGCTACAATTGAAGCATGCTTTGTTATTGTTATCTCTAATTAAAGGGATGGATATTTTTATAATACTTTCATAATAATAAAAATGAAATCCCACAAGCTAGAATACCAATAAGAAGAATTTAACAAGCCTTTAACACAAACAGAAGATTTCAGGTTTTATGTGTGGAGTTAACAGCTTGTGTAATTCTTTTGTTCAAGCAGCCAAAACTGAGGCAAAGAATAAAATTATGAATTGAATTCTGCCAGATTGGCAGCTGTCCACAATTCCTTATTTGTAAGGAAGTTTGTATAAACCATCAGAAGCCTTTGCACCATTTTCACTTAAGGAACAAGATTCTCACGAGACATTGTAATGGGTATATTCTGAAATGAAATTACTGAATTTTGTACTAAGAGGTATAAAATGAGTATACTGGAAGCTCTTCTGCCCATCCCACAGAGGGAGAAAAAGTGGAGAGCTCTGCTATAGAATGTACTGAATCTAGAAGTGAGTTAATGCAGAACGTTTTGCTGAGAGAGAGCATAGACATAACTAGAATATGGCAAGAAGTGAAGTGAATAGGTCCCACATGGACTTCTGGGTGTTCACGGTGTCCAGAATCCTCTGCATTCAGAGCGCACGGTAGCTGTGAGGGAGCTCTCTGGAGAAAGACCACCAGTGGATCCTTTTAGTGAAAATCCTTGGCATATAAAAGGTGTTGAGATTTCTCTTCCTCTAACTTTTGAGTGAGCCACAAAGTAGATCACAGAAAAAGGGTAGGGATCTGTGTGAAGCTTCATCTAGGTTGGGGACACACATTAGTGTGACTAGATGCACAAGAGGTGGCACCTGATGGCCAGTTGCTCATGACTTGTCATATTGATTATATTGATTATGTTGAAACTTGATGAGTGTTGAAAGGAAGCATCCTGCTCATTACGTCCGGGAGTGTGGTTCACAGGGATGTGTAGAGTTCAAGACAGATTTCTATGTTGAATCTCCACTCTATCCAAAAGTGAAGAAACTCAAAAGCCGTTTTATGAAGAGTGAGAAATGCTAATTTAAGTATTGAATATTTTTTTTAAAAACTGTTGTTTTTTTTTTTCAAATTATTAATATTATCAGCACCTGAGGATGCTCAAGTTCACTACTTCAGAGTTAAGGTTTTATGGATTTATGGCTTCGAGGGAAGTGCTTACTATGTAACTAAGCATGCTGACCTGAGGTCGGATCCCTAGAGCCTCTGGGAAGCTCCGTGAGGTGGTGTGTCCCTGAAACCTCAGTAGTCTTCAGCATCTTCAGGCCAGCCAGGCTACCCAGAAGGATGGGTGATAGTTTCTGAGGTTCTCAGCATCTTCAGGCCAGCCAGGCTACCCAGAAGGATGGGTGATAGTTTCTGAGGTTCTCAGCATCTTCAGGCCAGCCAGGCTACCCAGAAGGATGGGTGATAGTTTCTGAGGTTCTCTGTGTCAAAATAAAAGGTGAGTTTCCTCCGGGAATATCTCCAAATCCATGGCCACCTAGGTGCCCAAGTAAAACTCAGTGGATCACAAAACCAAACCAAAGTACTTGAATGCGAGAAAGGGATTTGTAGATAAGGGTGGGGAGATTAATGGGCTTGGGAAGGTGATAAGTGAGCTTAGGAAGCAAGAGTAATTAGAATGCATTATGTACATTTATAAAATTCTTAAAGATCAATTTTCACCAATTAAAAATTAATAAAGTAGATGCCCTTTGGCTGCTAGAATCTCCCCATCCCACCTACTGCACACACTTTATAGAAGATCGTTTACTGTGTTTGCTTTCCTGTAAATGTGCATATATGCTCATAACTAATAAATTCTTTCCTTCTTTCCTTACTGGCTGATTTTATTTGCAGACTTTTCCTGCCATTTACTTCTTTAACCAGCAGAATAAAACAAACCCCATCATGAACCTTACAATGGTAATATTTTGAGGACCTCATCTTGTGAGTTCTTCAGAGGATTTACTGACTAGAACTCAGATGCACATTAACCTGGATCCTGGCTTGCAATTATTTTCCCTCATAATGTGGGGGGGTAAAGCCTCATCCAGAGGCCAGCATGGGGGGACTTTCACTAGGGAGATTTGGGGAGTTCCTCTCCACCTGGACACTGACTAATCTTTGGACTCCTCAAAACACCAGTATGAGCTAAAATTCATTGATGGGTACATTTCTTCGTTTTTCTCTCAAGAAGATGAGATGGAACCTCACACTGATTTAAAAAGAAATAAAACAAAACACTCTAACAGCTATGTCTAGACTGCTTATTTGAGCTGAGACCATGGAATTCCTTCCTTTGTTTCTTTACATTGCAATATTTGGCTTCCTGCTTTAGGCCATCATAATCATCCCCTCCAATAGCCCTATGGCCCTAACTAAAGTGTGTCATTTTAAATAAAATTGTATTACAGTCCACATTTAGTCTATGAAGTGTGTGGATCTAATATGGACCTGTGTCCTGACTGGGGATGGGCTTACTTTACTGTGGAGTTGTAATCACCCACAGCAGAAAGGAACCACATTGGATAGTTACCTTATTAATATGAAGGAAATCATGTGACTTGGCTGCCATTTTTGCTAGTGATAACATAAAAGAGCATATGCCTTTTGACTTCACCTCCATCTTGGTTAAAGTAACCACATATAAGAAAATAGATGCAGCTATGTGGCTTCCTGTCACTTTGGAGTATATACACTCTCTTTGGTACTATACTACTACTTCTTTACATAGCAGACTAAGGAGGTAGCACCAGACCTCTAACCTGTGTTTTGGAATATTTAATTTTCTGTTTTGTTTTGATTCTGACACATGGTTTTATATAATATATCCACTGGTTACCAGAGGGGACTTAAAACTTGCAGGACAAACAAATACAGCCTAACAAATCCCGATGCCAAATATAAAAAAATCATCTCTTAAAGCTTTTGTTCATCGAAAAAGATTTTTGGGGAACTACTCTGACCTCCAAGAAGTTCAAAAGCCTTAAGTCTCTGAATGTTTGTTTCCTTTTTTGCTCAAAGTAAGAGCAAATGATCATCCCTTATTTTTTATAGGAGGAAAGTTTTTTTCAGCTTGCCTACCTCCATTTTAACACCCACATCCACATACCCATTCCCACACATAAAGCCCCCCACAGACACGCACACACAGAGACACCCCATACACACACACCACCCCCATACACATCACATGCTCATACATACTGATTATAAGTGGAGAGTTACAAGCAGTTGGTCACTCCAAGGTTAGGCAGAAAGGATCTCAAGTTAAATGCACATATATCCGTCATTATGATAATGAGTATAAAATATCATATATCCACGACCTTATACAATTTAAGGAAACCAGAGGGTGAAAATCAAATGTCTGTCCCTTACGGCCCTCTAAAATCTCTAAAAGAAAAGAAACTACTTCCTGTCTATTGTCAGTAAATGTTTCCAAAGAAAGACTCAGCAGATAAGCCTTGTTTGGATGTCATAAGGAGGTCTGATGCTTGGCTCTGGCCAGTTGTCAGGACTCAACAGCAAGTTTCCTATCAGTTGGGCACTAAGTTTAATTTTACAAAGAAGTAAATGCCTCCTACATATGTTATATTAGCAAATGAATCTGTGCTGTTTAATCAATGAGAAGCTGACTCTGGCAATGAGATTTGATATTCCATATGCCCCTTCCATAACACACTCAAGCATTTTTGTCTCAAAATGTCCTCCAAAACCCCTGTCCTGAATCAGGATGGTCCCTTTGCTCTGTGATAAGAACAAGGAAAATGTAACAGCTTTCAGAGTAAATCACAGTTCCCTTAAGGATAGATAATGGGTAAACAATTTAGCTCATGATACAGAGCTGTCTATAGGTAAAGAACCTAATGGAATGCTCAACTACAGAGAGGAATTTTTGCCTCAAAGTCACCCAACCAGTAACTCCAATATAACAATGGGAATTCCTTCGTTTGTTTCTAGAGGAGGTTGTAGACATAGATTGAAAGATGATTTGTTGCACACCTGCTGCTTCTCTTCGTCTGTTATTGAATTCATTCAAAACAAAAAGCTGCGCTATGGCAAACCATTCTCCAGACTGCAAAAGCCACCAAAGATTATTATTCTCAGCCTTTGAGAATTAGGGGAATTAGGACTTCTTTGTAATGGGTTGCACCAAAAAATCCTTGATAGACTGTAAGATTGGACTAGAAGGAGAGTTGATTTTTTTTTTCAGGACATTGCCTGTGCAATGATCTATCTTAATTAAAGCAGAGGAAATAAATAACTTCTATCTTCTAAAACTACAATTATAGGGTCAACATATAAGGATATGTGTCTGGGCTTTATCTTCTTATTTGTGTGGAATTATTTCTTCATATAAAGGTCTTTTTGATAATGTGCTGCAATGCTTGCTAAATTTTAATTTTCTTCTATATGTTCATATAATCCTAATTCCTTATAATACTCTATATAGGTAGCTTGGATCTTACTTTGCTTTATTCAGGAGGTTTTATAAAACACTACCTTTCAAGACACACAACTGCCATCTTCATGAATTCAGCTGTGCCTACCTTCTCCAACCCCAATGCAGCTGAACTTGCTGACTATAAATGTTCTTTCATAGAAGGAGGGGGTAGATGGGGTTTATATATCCTCACCTGAGTATTCAAGCACTCCTCCCAAACAGCAGGCATTTCTGTTTTACTTGCACATGGCTGAGTGATCTTGGTGAAGAATTAAAGAATATAGGCTAAAAAGGCTAGGGAACAGAGACTCCACATATAAAGTTATGGGAAAGCCATTATCAGAACTGAATAAAGATTTCCCAGTGTGGCTGCTCTCTGGATGCTCTTGTCAGTAACACCCTCCCTCTGCCCTGTAAATAAGCTTTACAAACTCATTGGTCCCCCAGGGACCAAAACTTTGGTTTTTCCTTGAGATTTTCTGAGTCAGAGATAGACATGGCTTAATACCTCTTCTTACCCCAAAATTTCTCACAACAGATGGTAAGTGTATTTATTAGTGTGACTATGTCTCATAGTATTTAAAGAAACAGTAAGATGTTGAAATGTAAAAGTAAAAATATTTTCATTGAAATCAAACTTGTGTAAAAAGATTTACAAAATGGAAAGGAACAGTCTAACTAAGTTATTGAAGTTTTGTAAAAGATGAGACTTAGGTAATTGTAGCTTGATTTAGATACTTTATGGGTTCTTTATCCCATCCTTTATCCCCACTGGTTTTACCACCTATAGTAAAGAAAGAAAGATAGGGGTGGTGGAAGATACAGAGATTTTCAAATCCAATTTCCTTCTTCTTGTTTCTTATTTGCTTATAACCATTAACAAACCACACCCACTCCTGCTTGCAGGACCACCAACCACCAACCCCACCTATCAGGGCTCAAAAAATTATATTCCTTCTAAAACATTCCCAGAATTCCAAATATCACACAACTGCAGAAGTTCTCTGCAGCTGGAAAAAAATCACATTTCTGCTAGAGCACAAGGAAAATAATAGTCAGCCTCTGTGGATAGTCAGAAACAGTCCAATATCCCACAAAGTGAAAACATATTCTTATAATATTTCTGTGTTTTTAAAGAAACCAAAATTCCAGAATTCCCACTCCAAGTAATTGCTTAAGAACTATATATCTAATTAAGGATTACTTTAAAGTGTTTAATTTCTGCTCTGACTAAATATTATGCAATTTTAAAAAATACCAAATTAGAGCAATAGATTCTCTGATTATTTAATAATAGTTCTTGGAGGTCCACACTGATGATACTGATGTGATCAGAGGAGTTAAAATGAAGAATACTTTCCTCCTTGCTCTATAAACGTCAACTAAGTCCCAGTAGATTATAGGACATATTTCTTTTTTTTCATTAGATATTTTCTTCATTTACATTTCAAATACTATCCTGAAAGTTCCCTATACCCTCCCCCTGCCCTGCTCCCCAACCCACCCACTCTCACTTCCTGGTCCTGGCATTCCCCTGAGGCATATAAAATTTGCAAGATCAAGGGCCTCCCTCCCATTGATGACCGACTAGACCACCCTCTGCTACATATGCAACTAGAGACATAGTTCTGGGAAGTACTGTTTAGTTCATATTGTTGATCCTCCTATAGGGTTGCAGACTCCTTTAGCTCCTTGATTACTTTCTCTAGCTCCTTCATTGGGGGCTCTGTGTTTCACCCAATAGATGACTGTGAACAGGAAGTGAGCCATTCTCTTGTTCAGTAATGTCATGGAGATGTCTCTAAGTGGAATTTAACCAGTGTCCAGTGTACAAAGAGGAGGATCAACTCAAAGAAAAAAATTTCCTCCACAATTCCAATTGAAATAAGTGTCAAACACGGCCTGCCTTGACTTACCTTATATAGATAGATTAACTGATGTATGAAACACTAGAGAATCTGAAAGTTCTTCCCAAGTCCAAGTGAGCCCTGAGGCCTCTTTAACTGGTTTAGACAACAAAAAACATATATATATATATATAAACACACACACATATGTATGCATGTATATATATACAATATTATTATATGTTATATCTTACACATATTTATATATTTATATATAATGATTATATATTATTATCAGTTATATATGTATATATGGCTATAAAATATATATGTAATTATAGTTGTCTTTTTAATTTTTTATTAGATATTTTCTTTATTTACATTTGAAATATTGCACCCTTTCCTTGTTAGTCCCTGCCCACCTCAAAACCTCCTATCTCATCCACCCTCTTCTTTCTTCTATGAGGGTGTTCCTCCACCTATCCTCTCCCACCTCCCCACCCTCAAATTCCCCTACATTTGGGTATTGAGCCTTTTTAGGACCTGTCCTCCCATAGATGCCCGACAAGGCCATGCAGTTGGAGCCATAGGTTCCTCCATGTGTACTTGGTTGGTGGTTTAGTCCCTGGGAGCTCTGGTGGGTCTGGTTGGTTGATATTATTGTCTTTCTATGGGGGTGCATACCTTCAGTCCTTTTTCTGAATCCTTCATTGGCGACCCCATTGGGGACTGTGTACTCAGTCCAATGGTTGGCTGCGAGCCTCTGTATTTATCAGGCTCTGGAAAAGCCTTTCAGGAGACAGCTATATCAGGCTCCTATCAGCACACACTTCTTGGCATTCATGATAGTGTCTGGATTTGGTGACTATATGTGGGATGGGTCCCCAGGTCTTTGGATAGCCTTTGGATAGCCTTTTCTTGAGACTCTGCTCTACGTTTTGTCTCCATATTTGCTTCTATGAGTATTTTGTTCCCCTTTCTAAGAGGGACTGGAGCACCCACACTTTGGTCTTCTTTCTTCTTCAACTTCATGAGGTCTGTGAATTGTATGTTGGGTATTCTGAGCTTTTGGGTTAATATCCACTTATCAGTGAGTAAATAGCATGTGTGTTCTTTTGTGATTGGCTTACCTCACTCAGGATGATATTTTCTAGTTCCATCCATTCGCCTAAGAATTTCATGAATTCATTGTTTTTAAGAGCTGAGTAGTATTCCAACATGTAAATGTACCTCATTTTCTGTATTCATTCCTCTGCTGAAGGATATCTGGTTCAACTTCTGGCTATTATAAATAAGGCTGCTATGAAAATAGTGGAGGATCTGTCCTTGCTATATGTTGGACAATCTTTTGGGTATAGGCCCAGGAGTGGTATAGCTGTTTCCTCAGGTAATACTAGGTCCAGTTTTCTGAGGAACTGCCAAACTGATTTACAGAGTACCAGCTTGCAATCCCACCAACAATGAAGGAGTGTTCCTTTTTCTCCACATCCTCGCCAATATCTGCTGTCACCTGAGGTTTTGATCTTAGCCATTCTGACTGGTGTGATGTGGAATCTCAGGGTTGCTTTGATTTGCATGTCCCTGATGACTAAGGATGTTGAACATTTCTTTAAGTGCTTCTTGGTCATTCAGTATTCTACAATTGATAATTCTTTGTTTATCTCTGTAACCCATTTTTAAATAGGATTATTTGATTCTCAGAGTATAACTTCTTGAGTTCTTAATATATATTGTATACTAACCCTTTATTGGATGTAAGATTGGTAAAGATCATTTCTCAATCGGTTGGTTGCCATTTTGTCCCATTGACAGTGTCCTTTGCCTTACAGAAGATTTGCAATTTAATGAGGTCTCATTTGTCTATTGTTGATCTCAGAGCATAAGCCTTTGGTGTTCTGTCCAGGAACATTTTCCCTCTGCCCATGTGTTCAAGGCTCTTCCCCACTTTCTCCTCTGTTAATTTCAGTGTATCTGGTCAAATGTGGTGGTCCTTGATCCACTTGGATTTGATTTTGTACAAGGAGATAAGAATAATTAATTTGCAATCTTCTACTTGCTGAATGCAAGTTGAACCAGAACCATTTGTTGAAAATGCTGTCTTTTTTCCACTGGAGAGTATTAGTTCCTTTGTCAAAGATCAAGTGACCATAGGTATATGGGTTCATTCCCGGCTCTTCAATTCTATTCCATTTACCTACCTGCCTATCTCTGTACCAATACCATGCAGTTTTTATTACTACTGCTCTGTAATATAGCTTGATGTCAGGGATGGTAATTCTCCCCGAAGTTCTTTTATTGTTGAGAATAGTTTTCACTATTTTTTTGTTATTCCAAGTTAATTTGAGAATTGCTTTTTCTAACTCTGTGAAGAATTTATTTGGAATTTTGATGGAGGATTGCATTGAATCTGTAGATTGCTTTCTGCATGATGGCCATTTTTACTATATTAATCCTGCCAATCCATGAGCATGGGAGATATTTTTTCTTCTGCGGTATTCTTCAATTTCTTTCTTCAGAGACTTGAAGTTCTTGTCATGTGCATCTTTTACTTGTTTGGTTAGAGTCACACCAAGATATTTTATATTGTTTATGACTATTGTGAAGGGTGTCATTTCCATAATTTCTTTATCAGCCCATTTATCCTTTGAGTATAGGAAGGCTACTGATTTCTTTGAGTTAATTTTATATCCAGCTTGTTTATCAGCTTTAGGAGTTCTCAGGTGGAATTTTTTGGGTCACTTAATTATCCTATCCTATCATCTGCAAATAGTGATATTTTGTTCCAATTTTTATCTGGTTGACTTCCTTTTGTTGTCTAATTGCTCTAGCTAGAACTTCAAGTACTATATTGAATAGATATGGAAAGAGTGAGCAGCCTTGTCTAGTTACTGACTTTAATGGGATTACTTCAATTTTCTCCCCATTTAGTTTGATGTTGGTTACTGGTTTGCTGTATATTGCTTTCACTATGTTTAGGTATGAGCCTTGAATTTCTAATCTTTCCAAGACTTTTATCATGAAGGGATGTTGAATTTTGTCAAATGCTTTTTCAACATCTAATGAAATTATCATGTTTTTTCTTTGTGTTTTTTTATGTAGTAGATTACATTGATGCTTTTCTGTATATTGAACCATCCTCAGAGAACCAAATAACCATATTAAAAAATGGGCAACAGAGTTAAACAGAGAATTCTCAACTGCGGAAACCTGAATGAGTGAAACCTCCAGAAATGTTCAACACCAGTCATCAGGGAAATACAAATCAAAATGACTGTGATATTCAGCCTCATACCAGTCAGAATGGTTAAGATCAAAAACTCCAACAAGCTTCACAATTACATGCCACCTTCTAGGATTTTGGTACAAGATCACTCTGACTTCTTATTGTCTGTTGTTTTATAGCAGACAAACTGAAGCATATAGGCTTCATAGTATTCATAGAAATGTGGTTACCTTATTGCATTCCTTGTTTACTTTTTCTTTTAGTAAAACATAGTAAGAATAGTAATGACAAAAATAATATGCATAGGAGGTCTACAAATTATGAATATAATTTTATTGAATGACTTCTGAGCCAGTATGACTGTATTATTTCAGTTTTTACAATAAGCAGCTTATTTTAGTCAATATTGAAACAAATAATAGAGAAAATACAGGTCCTATAAAGCTACCCATTGATGACTTTTTTTTTCATAGATTGATTAAGTTTATTACCACATAATTTTTCTTGGAAATTGGTACAGTAATTCTGAAATTCATATGAAGGCACAAAGTCCTTACAACATTCTTTTTTTTCAACTTTTATTAGATATTTTCTTCATTTACATTTCAAGTGTTATCCAGAAAGTTCCCTATACCCTCCCCCCTCCCAGCCCTGCTCCCCTACCCATCTGCTCCCACTTCTTGGCCCTGGCGTTCCCCTGTATTGGGGCATATAAAGTCTGCAAGACCAAGGGGCCTCTCTTCCCACTGATGGCCAGCTAGGCCATCCTCTTCTATATATGCAGCTAGAGTCATGAGCTCAGAGGGTACTAGTTAGTACATGGTTATTCTTCCACCTAGAAGGTTGAAGACCCCTTCAGCTCCTTGGGTACTTTCTCTAGCTGCTTCTTCCTTGGGAACCCTGTGTTCCATCTAATAGCTGACTGTGAGCTTCCACCTACATGTTTGCCAGGCATTGGTATATTTTCCCCCGAGACAGCTATATCCGGGCCCTTTCAGCACCATCTTGTTGGCATATGCTATAGTGTCTATGTTTGGTGGCTGATTGTGGGATGGATCCCTGGCAGCCGCAGTCGTTGGGTCCATCCTTTGGATTCAGCTTCACACATGATCTCTTTAACTCTTTCAATGTGTGCTTTGTTCTTAATTCTAGGAAGGGGTGTCCACATTTTGATCTTCCTTCTTCTTGAGTATCATGTGTTTAGTAAATTGTATCTTGGGTAGTCTAGGTTTCTGGGCTAATATCCACATATCAGTGAGTACATGTTATGTGAGTTCTTTTGTGAATGGGTTACTTCACTCAGGATGATGGCCTCCAGATCCATCCATTTGCCTAGGAATTTCATATATTTATTGTNGTAAGGGCCTTGAATTCCTGATCTTTCCAAGACCTTTATCATGAATGGGTGTTGGATTTTGTCAAATGCTTTCTCAGCATCTAAGGAGATGATCATGTGGTTTTTATCTTTGAGTTTGTTTATATAGTGTATTATGTTGATGGATTTCCATATATTAAACCATCCCTGCATTCCTGGGATGAAGCCTACTTGGTCATGACTTTTAATAACTGGTGTTTAGTTCAAATATGAGCCCTGGGTGAACGTGTACAAGGCAGGGATGGAGAGAACACTCAGTGATTAAGAGCATGAGTTATGCTTGTGGAAAACACCCAGCTGCCACATAGGTGCTCAGAACTTCGGCTCCATGGTATCCAATAATTTTGGGTCCTGTGGGTACCTGCACTCTGGTATACATAGCTACCATACAGACATGCATTCATACACAAAATTAAAGATAAACCTTAAGAAAGGGTATAAGTCAAAGATTTAAACACACACACACACACACACACACACACACACACACACACACTAAAATGGGTGATTCTCTTCCCCTTGAAATAATAAGTCCTGCTCTTATGCATTCGCTACCCTTCTAATGACTTCATTCCAAGTCTAGGCACACGTGTCTCATCACTTCAGGAGACAGAATGGATAAGATGGCCAGTGTTTCTGCAACAGACAGTTCTTTAGAGGTGAGAAGGTAGATGTGGGGGAGCCATCTAGAGCATGAAGGACAAGGCAGGCCCCAGAGAGGCTCATTCACCCACTAGATGCTTTTTGTGGGGACATAATTACTACCTGCCTGTTTTCCACCTTTTCCTCATCTTAGGAAGGATTGCACACCATGCTAGACTACACAGAGCTGTGACTGTGAAAGGACTACCCTTGGGCATCAGAGACATCTTGAGTTATGTCACCCATCGCATAGCATTCAGGGTCAGATACATTAATGAATTCATAACATCTGTAATAACAATCAGGCCTGGGTATGAGCTGTTTATCTTTTTTCTCAATAATCAGAAAACAAGTTATAATTCAGAAAACTATGTGTTCAAATTTAGATTATATGATTGACAAAAATAACACCACTAACACATTTGTCCTAAAAGTTAGGTGAAATTACCAAAGCCGTAATAAATAGAAAAGATGTTAAAATATGAAATGACCAATCTGAATATCTGTCAGCAATGTTCACTGATTTCTGAAGTGTACATTGTAGCACTCAAGAAGTGACATGGGCTAGAGGATACTTTGAGCAGGGTGGAGATACTCTAGAGGGACATTCAGAAGCACTGGCAGTTGGGGTGGGAGACTTAGGAGTCTGAGGACAGTTAGAGATATTCATGTGAGCTTCTTAGTTTTAGAGAAAGGCCTTGACTGTTTTGATTTGAGAGTCTCCCAGAGTTTCCTGTGTTTGAACACTTGGTCCTCAGCAGGAGGCTGTTTGGAGAAGTTGAGAACCTTTTATGGGGTGGTGATTTGCTGGGGTTAAGACTTGTGATGTTATAGCCTGGCTCTACTTCCTGTTTTTTCTTTGCTTCCTGACTTCTTGTTGAGACCAGGCTGTGTTCTATTCAAGTGACTCCATGCTGCACACCACAGTGGTTTCTCAGACCCTGTCTTGCATGCAGAGTCCCCATTCTAAAAAGAGAGTCTAAGCAGTCTTTGACTCTCTTTTGAGGATGGAAATGACTTCGTGCCAGGCTGGAAGGGTGAACCACACTATCTGTCCAGTCTCACCTCTGCAGAACAGACTGATAAATGACTTCTTTCTGGAAGCATAATTTGTGTCACCAATTTTTATATCAGGGAAAATGGAGGGTACCTAGACACATGGGTGTATCAAAATCCCACTGAGACAGGCCCAAGAACTTATCACAAACACCAGACCACAGAAAGAGTGGGACTCTTCATAGGAGCATTATTGAGAGCCACATGATCAGCATTGGGATACTGTCATCTGTCATCCAGTATGTGCCTCCACCAACCTATCATCTCAAGTCTGTGATCCACATAAGCCTTACTCTACAGAGCCAGCTTCTTTCTTCCAGCTCCTTTGGGTTTCTTATCTCATCATAACAGATGTTATTTACATTTCTATGAGCTCACCTCAGAAACTTTTTAAACTCTGCTGAAGCCTCTTAAACCACCTGTACCAACACACACCCAAACAGACACACACATGCATGTGCACACAAGCACTCACGCACATACATACATATACACATACAGACAAACACACATGTACACACATAAACACACACATATACACATACATAAATACACACAGAAAAACACATACACACACAAACATACACATATGCATACATACATGCACACACAGAGACACACCAATGCATACATACAAGACTAAATACACACTACAGTTTTCTGATTAGTGTAAACTTACATGGGTGAGGCCATGATGCTAATCTGTGTTTATTTCTGTGGCTTCAGACTTTTGGTTCATGAGGAGACATATGTAGAGAGTATTTATTATGTGCTGTGTGATATTAGAGTAAATATTAGTAATTAAGGTAGAAATAAATGAGCTTGCATTTAATCTCGTGCCAGATGACTGAAAAAAATCACATGATCTGTTGAGTAAGAAAACTCCTTTCTGTAAATGAAAAACTTAATAGAGTAAAAATGTAAGAGTCATGAAGCTGGTGCCATTCTACTGGGAGCCTCTTCCTTGGTCACACAAACCTTATTGTTTTGCTTCTGTTGTCTTCCAATCAACCTTCATTGTATATGTAACAGGAATCAACCTATTTACTCTCATAAAGCATTATCTGGAATTTTATTCAGGCAAATCTGGGATNATACTGCTTTCATTTCTAGGTGGTAGAAAAGCTCAAAATAGTCTATAAAAAAGAACATTCATGGCTAAAAATAGTACTTTACCTACAAAGGTCCAGTTCTGTTAAAATAAATTCCAGGCATGATGGAAACTCTTTCTTGAGATAGAATTACAGCTACCTTGAATAAGCATCTGCCCTAGACAATGGATCTCTGGACCTCCCTACAAGTTTCCTTACCCATGAAGACTTATGTAGGGGGCAGGACTCCTCCAGGCACTCCTAACCCTGTGCTTATCTATAAACTAATTTAGACAGTCTTGGCTTGAACAAGGCTCTCTCAAGCCTTTGGCATTTCACAATCTTTGCAATGACCCAGCTTCCCCCCTCCTGTGAATCTGGGGTTGCTGGTGCCCCTGGAGAGCTTTCTGATTGCGATCCACTAACACAGGTGCTTCCAGGGGGTTAATCTGTATCTATTTCTGCTGCATCAAGGGTATGGTTCATGCTATGAAGTGTGCTTGCACTTGAGTTTTCTCAGCTCTTCCTCCCCAGTGACTTCCTTGGCCTGCTCTCAAGGCACTCTACCACTTCCTCCACAGGATGCTATCTTGTCACTCTGGAAAGCACTGTTTTCAACAGTTTCTAACCCTTCCAGTCTCTTCTCATGAGGACTCCATGCTTGGATCCTTCCATAGGGCAGCTGTTTTCTCTTTCCTCTCTTCCTTTCTATGTAACTCCTTGTTTTCCCTTGCTAGTCTCTAACAAAATAAATTAATCACAGCAGACTTTGTTATCCCACCAAGGATTCTTTTTATCTTTACTGATACTCTTCCTATAAATTCTTACCACCCCCTCAGCATTACCTAAGTCAGCACTTGTTACATGTTATCAGTGCTGCACATCAATTCTACCTCCCACAGCTTCCAGCACCATTCCCTGACACTTCTCAGCTCACTTTTACCAGCCCAGGGTCTTTCCATAGTTCTGAGACTGTATCCTTGCCTGACTATAGCTATGAGCTCATTCTCCCACAAGTAAATTGTTCCCTGTACAAAGAGCCTCCTTCACTTGGTGTGGGTTAGGATATTTGCATTGGTGTGTTTTTCCCCCCAGGTTTTAATTCCCTGGATAATTCTGATGTATACCTGAGGTCAAGAACCACCTCCCACCCCTGTTGTGGATGAAGAAGGAGTGTGGTTGAGGTCATCACATCTAGGCAACTCTAATGCACTCCATCAAATATGGGTGACCCTGGCCCTGAATACCCTGCTGATTGAAAATTATTGATCATTTTGATCATATATATATAGGCAGGATGTATTTCATAAGTTAATTGAATCTACAACTGGTAAAAGCTTTCCAAATACTCGCAGGGTGATTATATTTACCATAAAAGCAGCCTTGAACTTTCAGTCATTCTGGAGGGAAGTCAGCTATTTCAGCATGTGGCACATTGGTATTGAGGAATATGAATTCCAAAAACCCTTATGGCATCGTCATGAGGGGGTTTATGAGAACCACATATAGCACATACATTCTTTATATGATTTGAAAACCTCTTAAGACTGAAAATTCTATTGCCAGTGGCATGATTTAATCTTCACACATATAAATGGCTAGTTTGAATCTTTGGGATGGAACATGGCATGACAAATTTTATTTGTCTTTTTTCAAGCTTGAGTATTACACTGACTACTTATTAACTTTCTTGGTTAACATCCATAGGAATGACTTCATGATTTGTAGAGGTTATACAGTCTTACCTGACAGTTTTCTTAATAACAATGTACAAGATGCTGATCTGGTCGATCCAGATACTTTGTGTTAGGGAAAATTTTTCAGTATGCATATATATGTATGTGCGTGTGTGTGTGTGTGTGTGTGTGTGTGTGTGTGTGTGTGTGTGTATACACCGAGAGAGAGACACAGAGAGAGGAAGAGAGAGAGAACATATTTCATTTGGCTGGTGTGATTCTCTCCATGAGTACTTGAAAAAGAAATTCAATAGCATATCAGTGAAGTGACCCAAAAAGCAATTGGAAAAAAAAAAACCTGAATAGAAATTTCTCCAAAGTGAACTACAAATGCTATGCAAGTACATGACAATGTGATCAACACTACATTCAGATGGAAGAAAAAGCTGCAATGGGGCATCCTTTCAAACATTAGTGGGATTATTATTTTAAATTAATAATAAGTGTTAGGGGTAGAAAAAGAGAATCTATGTATATTCCTGGCAGAAACCTCAATTAGCACTTGGTCCAAATTGACAAACTTGTGAAATATATGTATAAATCTGAATATTTACTTATTTTTTGCGGTCACAAAAATAGTGAGAATATTGCCCTTGTTCATAGAAAACATATCATTACCATTGGGAAAGATAAGCAAAGCAATAATATAGGTTGGATGTCTCAGAAAGAGATTTAATTATAAGCTGACAGTCTATAACAAAAGTTGTTCTCATGGCTAAAAGAGAAATAATGGGATTTCCATGTACAGCCTGGGCAGACAGTTATGGCTTATAAAAAGCAAACCAGAAAACAACAAAGTGAATTTGTATTCTTTCTCAACAAGAGCCTCTGCAAAAGGGACACTGTGGCCAGAGTTGGGTGAATGTTGTGTAGACAAGAGATGAAGTCTGAGACTGGAAAAATTTGATGGGAAATTTTACCTAGGAAATAGTGAGGCATGAACTGGCTATGCCTGTAAGAGCTTTTACAAGGAGGAGAAAGACACATCTATTTGGCAGCAACATCACACATCCTGGGGACTTGGATGGAATAAAGCTGGGGAGAGGAGACAATTAATAAATAAATGTAATTTTAAATACCCACTTACCATAGGCATAAGGAAACCATGATGGTGGCATTCATAGTTTTAAGTTCACTTGACTACTTACTGTGAGCCTGGCCGTAATGCTAACAAAATAAAATGAAAAAAAAAAAAAAAAAGAAAGAAAGAAAAAATGCAGCTGAGTGTAAATTTGGAATAGAAATATCAAACTCTCCAAAGGTCATCTTACATCAACAGTAAAGGGATTTATTTTCCTTCTAGTCTGTGGCTTTGAGGACTATATTATCTGGATATTTGGAACACTATAAAATGCCCATTGATTTATCAAATACAATACAGTTTGAAGGATAAAACTGTAACCTTGTAGAATGTATTCCAAAGTCAGAACATTTTCTGATATTAACACACATGACTGTATGCTCACTGTGTATAGCCATACTCACATCCATAATGCCCTGGTCAAACCCATCTGCTCTTTCTCCCCTCCCTTTGCAGTGTCCAGTAGGCACTGCCCCTCTATTGCCATCTTACTTTATCTTCCAGATATGGAAAAGAACCTGCAGCATGTATCTTCCTGTGGTGTGCCTCACCTTCCTTAATGGAGCACCTTCCAACTCCATCTTGATTCACTGCAGAAGACAGAATTTCAGTCACCTTATGGTTGAGCAGTATTCCACTGCGTGTCTAAGTTACAATTTCTTTTTGCAGTAATTTGTTGATGGCTTCTAAGCTGAATCTATACTTTTTTTAACCTCCTTTCTGACCCCTGATTCCATAGCTTAGATATGACAAATAGAGCAGACAGGGCTTGATAGTACCCCAAATCATAGTTTACATAAGTCATAAAGGGCAACACTAAAATTTTATCAGCCCTCAGATGTGATTTATGAAAGACATATCCTGTGGCAGGACAGTTGATGTCTTTCTGCAAAAATCTTGTATGAGATCCCATTATTAACAAATAAGAAAGCATGCAAGCCCTCAGATAGTTGTAGTCATGCCACTTCTAGGTATTATAAATCACTGCACCTGACTCTATCAGGCGACTATGTGTTCTTTTCCAAGTATGGCAGCAGATTGATAGATTCCCGTAGATATCATTGCTTCCAGCCTGAACACTGAGTGGTGACAGCATTCAGGTTAGCTTTACTGTGATGGGGTACATGCTGAGGAAGCCAAGAGTAACCCTTATTTTTACTACCTGTGCTATTACATCCATAGACCACTGTGTAAGCCCTGGTGTAAAAGATCAGAACCATGTGGCATGACCTCTATCTATTGGTAGTTTGTATCTTTTTTTTATATTGACAGATGACCTTTAACACTAAATAAGCCCTCACACCTCATCCCTTCTGATATTGACCTTCCCATCACTAGAAATACTGGTCTTGGGTCTTCCTAGTTTCTTCCCTTTGTATCCTGACACTTAGATACAATTCTGAGTGGACCTGCAGTGTAGCCACAGTCTACTATGGACTAATATGAATAGACAGAGCTATATCATCAATGGATCTGATGTATGTTCTTTCCTTTTATATTAGCTGGCCATAAGTAAAGCCTAATGGCACCATAAGTGTAAGTTAGGTAAATGCTCAAGCAATTGAAGTAAAGGATACCTGCATCTGGGTATTGTGTGAACTTCTTTTGGAGATACATGAATGTTTGTTAACCATGAACACGTCACTAATGGCAGACCGAAGAAAAGACTCTTGGTGTACCAATGGGTTTAATTGAGGTTACTTATGGGAACATGAATGAGGAGCTGCTTACAAGAGTATGGGTAGCTCTGATCTCTTCATTTCTGTAAGCAGAGAGATCTTCTCTTTGGAGCAGGGAGATCATGACACCCTTCTCTGCAGTCTCATACTGTACCCCACATGCCACTCATGTTCCCAGGTAACATTTGAAGTCTTTGTAGACCATCTTGTATGCCCATGAGTACTCTGGTGCTTCTGGGATATTAATGGGTCAGTCTTGTGAGGGTCTTTATCTGGGTAGTCATTCGTTCTGATATTAAAAGAAAGCAAGGGCCACACTATGTGTGGAAGATGTTATTCCACAATCACAGAGCACCTCTTTGGATACCATATTTGTTTCCCTAGGATTCTGAATATCCTGTTGTGAATACACCATAGGCTGTTGTCCAATATTAGTACATTCTAGACATAAAAAATAGTCACATTATGACAAATACTTGGCAGATGGCCACTCAGTGTTTATGTGAAGCTACACTAAAAATTATAAGCCTTTTACAGAACTAAGCATGAGTTGAAAGAACACCTCATTGTGGTATAGACACTCTGTCAAAGAAGAAATAAATCCTCTAACACAGACCCTTTTCATTGTGATAGTAGGCTCAACATTGCAATACATTTTGCAATACATTATCCTTTATGCTGGAGCAATGTCTGAATATGCCTCAAGTCTCTGTATTCCATATTATCTCGGGTCCTGTGAGAAGCAGACATGTAAGATGTTGTTAAAGATACAAGAGATTTGTTAGGATGATGCCAGTGCAAGAATAGCTCCCAGGCTGGGATGCATCTCTGATGCTCAGGACACAAGAGAAGTCAGCAGGGATGAGGCAGGACTCTAAGACTGCAGCACACATCTCGAAAGCTCTGTCTTGACACAAGAACATTAGTACTCAAAATAAGCTGTGAAGTAGTCAGAGAACATCATGTATGATGCTCTGGAAGCAGTCAGAGAACATCATGTATGATGCTCTGGAAGCAGTCAGAGAACATCATGTATGATGCTCTGGAAGCAGTCAGAGAACATCATGTATGATGCTCTGGAAGCAGTCAGAGAACATCATGTATGATGCTCTGGCATTTGTACTTTTGCAGTGCTTAGTTAAAAAAAACATTGTGGGGAAACATGGACTTGACTCAGATGTGCTGGTAGAACTAGACAGAGGTAGTTGGGATGTTGGTTCTTTGATAAAGTCAGACATCTTAAAGGAGTTCTGAATGGCATATTTAAATTACTTTTTAAAAATGTTTAAGTATTCATCAATCTCTTTGAATTTCTTGAAAATTATTTTCCATTTTCTTGATTGCTCGGACCTTAGCAGATCATATAGTGTATATGCTATTACATTGCTGATAGGGCTAATTTTGTGTGCCATCAATATGCAGGGCTTTTGTAAAGACTTGAAAGGTACTGAGGTGATCTAATTTCCCTTGTTTTACATTATGGTGGAAAGAGGAGAGACAAGACAGTGAAAATGTATTATTATTTGATACAGGTATATAATAAAAAGTATTTTTGAGTCTCCTTTCTGATGAGGTTCAAATGAATACATTGAGGAAACCAATAGCTACTAAAAATGAAAGCCTGTATTTATCTGCTGTAGCAAAGATGCTTTCTTCAGCACAGCATCTATAATTAGGGCAATCATTTGTTAAGTTTACTACAGTCTATCACCATCTGCCATACCAGTCTGTTTGGTGCAGGGCCATACTAAGGAATTAAGCAGGAACATAGTGCAGACCACCAACCTGATATCCTTTGATTCTTTAAGGATTGCACCACTCTCTACAGGTCCAGCTAGGTTGTGATATGAAATATAATTTAGTATGTTTACAAGAGAGATGGAATTTCAATTGCTTCCATCCAGCCCATTTTGTTATAAAGTCTCTTATACTCTACGTCGTAAGAAATGAACTAGAGGGTATACTTGGTTCCTAAGTTATGTCATTCAAGGACAAGAGAAGTGAACATAGACTGATGGCCCAGTAAGATCATGTGAAATAAATATAAGTACACCCAGCCCAGAACTCCATTTAATCATGCATGTTCTATTCTGCATTCATGTAATTGAATACGTTTAGTATTGCACAACTCCTGGTGACCTTATATTTTATGTGATCACTAACCACTATAAGAAAGGAACTTTACTATTTGCTCAGTGTCTCATGAGTGAATGGATGCAGGTTCCTTTGTTGGTAGTTTGGTAGAATATTTTTGACATGTGTATTCTCCTTAATTGGTGAGCTCCCCCTTTGAAACTGGTGAAAATATGGAAAATGGGTTGTATCAACTGATAGCAACCTTCTGTTCTCCATTTCAAAGCTGTTTAATGTCATGAGTATTGAAATACTGTGATCAAATTTGTCATAGCTTTTCTCCTATAAATTTCAGAGTCTCTTAGCCACAAGGAAGATCACTGTGAGTCAGGACCCCCTAGTGGCCAAACCATTCACATAACTTACCACTGTAACATTGGTCATCCCCACTCCCAGCCCCCACACCTGCCCCCAGTGGTTAGGGTTATAATAGGGACTGTGATCAGTTGCCTCTCTGGGTTGGGCCTCCTGTAGTGCTTTAGTGAGCACAGTCTCCTCTGGGTCCTCTTAGTACCCACAATCAGCTGGTGAATTTTTGAGTTTCCTGTGGTAAATTCATTTGTTCCTGAATTTTTACTTCATACTTTATTTACTAAAGCAGTTTTGCTTCATTAAAAAAAATCCTTAAAGAAGCTTATAAAAAGAAACACAAGCAAATAGTGGAAGGAAATGAATAAAACAGTTCAATACCTGAAAATGGAAATAGATTCAATAAATAAAATCCAATCTGATGGAAATCTGAAAATTTAAATTTTAGGAAATCAAACAGGAACCTTAGAGGCAAGCCTCATCAAAAAATAAATAAATAAGAGATGAAAAGGAGAATCTTAGGCATTGAAGACAATGATAGAAGAAATGAACATCTAGGTCAAAGAAAATATTAAACCAAAAAAAGTCCTAGCAAAAAACATCCAGGAAATCTGGGACACTGTGAAAGGACAAAATATAACTAAAGGAAGAGGAAGAAACCAAGGTCAAAGATGCAGAAATATCTCAACAAAATTATAGGTGAAAATTTTCCAAGTCTAAAGAAAGAGAATCCCACTAAGGCACAAGATGCACATAGGACACCAATTTGAATTAACCAGAAAAATTCCTTTTATCCATAATAATAAAAAAACACTAAATGGGCTGTAGAGAACAAAGATAGAATATTAAAAACTGCAAAAGAAAAAAAAAGAAACATCTAGTAAGCTATAAAACTAGATCTATTAGAAAAATACCTGAATTCTCAGTGGAGATCCTAAAAGCCATAAAGGCCTAAACAGTTATACAAAATGTAAGAGACCACAGATGCCAGCCTGGAATACTGTACTTGGAAAAACTTTAAATCCCAATAGATGAAGAAAATAAAATATTAGATGGGCAGGGGGAACAAATTTAAGCATTATCTATCTAAAAACCCAGCTTATAAAAGGTGCTGGAAGGGAAAACTCCAATCTTAAGAGGTCAAACATTCAGGAAACACAAGGAATAAATAATTCTAGACCAGCAAATCAAAAGAAGTTACACACACACACACACACACACACACACACACACCACCACCACCACCACCACCATAACAACAACAACAACGATGACAACAACCAACAATCGCAATAAAATAACAGAAATCAGCAAACTTTGCTTATTGAAACCAGGATCCATCCTTCTACAGCATTCAAAAAGCATAACATCAAGAATAAACATCACCTCAGATAAAAGGATGAAAAAATATATTCAAAGAAAAATTATTAAGAAGCAAGCAGGTACATTCATTTTAAAATCATGCAAAAGACTCCAAACCAATACTAGTTAAAAGAGATAGGAAAGGACAAAAGAAAAATCTACCTAGAGTAATTTCAATTCTTAACATCTATGTACCAAATACAAGGGAACTGATGTTAATAAAAGAAACATTATTATAGCTTATATCATATATTGACCATCACACACTGACTCTACTACTCTGCTCTCTCTGATAGATAAATCCAGACAAAACACTAAGCAGAGAAATGCTTGAGTAAGTGACGTTATAAACCAAAGAGACCTAATATATATCTACAATACATTTCACCCAAACACAAAAGAAATTTACCATCTTCTCAGCACCTGTGGAACTTTCTCCAAAATTAGCCACATATTCAAGCACAAAGCAAGTCTCAACAGAAACGGGGAAATTGATATAACATTCCACATCCTGTCTAACCTCCATGTCAGATAAAGATGGGTGTCAGTAACAACAGAAAGCTTACAAACTCATGGAAACTGGAAAACTCACATCTGAATAAAAGTTGCTCAAGAATGAAATTAATAAAAAATTGAAGATTTTCTAGAAATGAATAAAAATTAATATGCAACAATTTCCAGACTTATAGGATTTAATGAAGGCTATTCAAAGAGGAAAGTTCATAGGACCAAGGGCCTACATGAAAGAATTGGAAAGAGCTCATACTAACAACTTAAAGCACACCTGAAAACTCTAGTACCGAAGAAATCACACTCAAAAAGTGTAGAGAGCAAGAAGTAATGAAACTTAGGGATAAAAATCAACAAAACAAACAAATTGACTCAAAAAGTGTAGAGAGCAAGAAGTAATGAAACTCAGGGATAAAAATCAACAAAACAAAAGTGTAAAGAGGTTAATTCAATAATGACCAAGGCATAATATGTAGAACCACAAAATTATGTATAGGGTTAGGGTGTGTGTGTGTGTGTGTGTGTGTGTGTGTGTGTGTGTGTGTGTGTGTGTGAGTGTGTGTGTGTGTGTAAATAGATCACTGTAGGAAAGGGAAATAGAATGTGTGATTGTAGAAGAATGGGGATGACTAAATCTAGAGGACAAAGTGGGGAGGGGAGGGAGTGAGAATTGAGGGAAAGAATTTCTGTAGAGACAGCTAAAATTAGGAGTCATTTGAGGGGTAGTATGGAAACATAATACAGTAGAAGCTTCCTAAAATATACAAATATGAAGGTGATCTAAATAAAACTTCCAATAATAGGGGAGACAGACTCAGTTAGCCATTTCTTGTCACCAAACTTTCAGTACTGAGATTGAGTTACATCTAATTGAGTTGTTGCTCAAGGAGTCCTATGGTGCTTTTGCCAAGACTAAGTTGCTTTTCACAAGTTGAACATAAAACCCCATTGCTTAAGACAACACCTATATAATTCATTGAATATGGAGAAGTTGAGCTTTCATATATAGAGCTTTCTATATAGAGCTTTCATAAACCCTATATACTAGCATCTTTAGTACAAGAACATAATTTGCAAGCTAGAAAAGGAGAACTATAAACACATTTGCTTTACATCTGTGTCCTACCTGCAATATATGGTAGGGTAACAGTAGCACAAAACTTGTGGAAGTAAACAATCAATATCTGATTTGACTTAAGACCCATTTCACAATATGGAACCCAAAGCTGACACTGTTTCGATGACAAAACAGACAAACAAACCAAAACAGCACAACAAACAAACAAACAAACAAACAAACAAAACAAAACAAAAATCTTGAGACTAGATAGCCTAGGGACCTAGGGTAAAACCAAATACAAAACAGAATAAAACAAAAAAAAAGTAATAAAATGACTCCTAGTGACATTCTGCTATACTCATAGATCAGTGTCTCACTCATTAGCTCAGTCATCATCACAGAAGCTTCCTTCTGCAGCATATGGAACCAAATACAGAGACCCATAGCCAGATATATTGAGGGTAAGCAACCTTGAAACACTCATCCCTAAACTCAGTCTTCATCAAATCCCTCCTCTTATGGCTCAGTGAACTCTGCCTGAGAAGAGATGCAAAGAGTGTAAAATCCAGAGTGGATGAAGTAAACCAAAAGAACAAGGTTCTAAATCAACGGGGTCCATGCCCATATGCACTCAGAGACATACAGGGCTTCAATGTATCTGTACCAGATGTGATCCTGGAGCTGAAAGGAGAAGTGGACACATGTCCCATTCCTTGCCCAGGAGCAATCTCTGATTGATATCTGTGATGGTTTGTATATGCTCAGCCCAGGGAGTGGCACTATTAGAAGGTGAAGCCCTGTTGGAGTAGGTGTAGCCTTGTTGGAGTGGGCGTGTTACTGTGGTCATTGGATTTAAGATCCTCATCCTAGATGCTTGGAAGCCAGTATTTCCCTAGAAACCTCCAGATGAAGAAGTAGAATTCTCAGCTCCTCCTACACCATTCCATGGATTCTGCCATGCTCCTATCTTGATGATAATGAACTGAACCTTTGAACCTGTAAGCCAGCCCCAACTGAATGTTGTCCTTATGAGAGATGCCTGGGTCATGGTGTCTGTTCACAGCAGTAAAACTCTAAGACAATATTTGCTTGCAAATAAAAATTTAGTCTCTCCCAAGGGAGTCTCACTGGGGAAACTAGATACTCTTAATGGTAGGCTGCATGCCCAGCAGTAGACGGCTAGTGGAAACCGAACTCAAAACAGCATCTTTCAAGGTTCCTTATCTCATACTCTCTTGGCAGGGCTTGCTTTTCCTCCTCCTCCTC
>LR749700.1:1693194-1705100 GCA_902729485.2 Mus minutoides
ATACTGCTTTCATTTCTAGGTGGTAGAAAAGCTCAAAATAGTCTATAAAAAAGAACATTCATGGCTAAAAATAGTACTTTACCTACAAAGGTCCAGTTCTGTTAAAATAAATTCCAGGCATGATGGAAACTCTTTCTTGAGATAGAATTACAGCTACCTTGAATAAGCATCTGCCCTAGACAATGGATCTCTGGACCTCTCTACAAGTTTCCTTACCCATGAAGACTTATGTAGGGGGCAGGACTCCTCCAGGCACTTCTAACTCTGTGCTTATCTATAAACTAATTTAGACAGTCTTGGCTTGAACAAGGCTCTCTCAAGCCTTTGGCATTTCACAATCTTTGCAATGACCCAGCTTCCCCCCTCCTGTGAATCTGGGGTTGCTGGTGCCCCTGGAGAGCTTTCTGATTGCGATCTACTAACACAGGTGCTTCCAGGGGGTTAATCTGTATCTATTTCTGCTGCATCAAGGGTATGGTTCATGCTATGAAGTGTGCTTGCACTTGAGTTTTCTCGGCTCTTCCTCCCCAGTGACTTCCTTGGCCTGCTCTCAAGGCACTCTACCACTTCCTCCACAGGATGCTATCTTGTCACTCTGGAAAGCACTGTTTTCAACAGTTTCTAACCCTTCCAGTCTCTTCTCATGAGGACTCCATGCTTGGATCCTTCCATAGGGAAGCTGTTTTCTCTTTCCTCTCTTCCTTTCTATGTAAGTCCTTGTTTTCCCTTGCTAGTCTCTAACAAAATAAATTAATCACAGCAGACTTTATTATCCCACCAAGGATTCTTTTTATCTTTACTGATGCTCTTCCTATAAATTCTTACCACCCCCTCAGCATTACCTAAGTCAGCACTTGTTACATGTTATCGGTGCTGCACATCAATTCTACCTCCCACAGCTTCCAGCACCATTCCCTGACACTTCTCAGCTCACTTTTACCAGCCCAGGGTCTTTCCATAATTCTGAGACTGTATCCTTGCCTGACTATAGCTATGAGCTCATTCTCCCACAAGTAAATTGTTCCCTGTACAAAGAGCCTCCTTCACTTGGTGTGGGTTAGGAGATTTGCATTGGTGTGGTTTTTCCCCCCAGGTTTTAATTCCCTGGATAATTCTGATGTATAGCTGAGGTCAAGAACCACCTCCCACCCCTGTTGTGGATGAAGAAGGAGTGTGGTTGAGGTCATCACATCTAGGCAACTCTAATGCACTCCGTCAAATATGGGTGACCCTGGCCCTGAATACCCTGCTGATTGAAAATTATTGATCATTTTGATCATATATATAGGCAGGATGTATTTCATAAGTTAATTGAACCTACAACTGGTAAAAGCTTTCCAAATACTCGCAGGGTGATTATATTTACCATAAAAGCAGCCTTGAACTTTCAGTCATTCTGGAGGGAAGTCAGCTATTTCAGCATGTGGCACATTGGTATTGAGGAATATGAATTCCAAAAACCCTTATGGCATTGTCATGAGGGGGTTTATGAGAACCACATATAGCACATACATTCTTTATATGATTTGAAAACATCTCAAGACTGAAAATTCTATTGCCAGTGGCATGATTTAATCTTCACACATATAAATGGCTAGTTTGAATCTTTGGGATGGAACATGGCATGACAAATTTTATTTGCCTTTTTTCAAGCTTGAGTATTACACTGACTACTTATTAACTTTCTAGGTTAACATCCATAGGAATGACTTCATGATTTCTAGAGGTTATATAGTCTTACCTGACAGTTTTCTTAATAACAATGTACAAGATGCTGATCTGGTCGATCCAGATACTTTGTGTTAGGGAAAATTTTTCAGTATGCATATATATGTATGTGCATGTGTGTGTGTGTGTGTGTGTGTGTGTGTGTGTGTGTGTGTGTGTGTGTGTACACCGAGAGAGAGACACAGAGAGAGGAAGAGAGAGAGAGAACATATTTCATTTGGCTGGTGTGATTCTCTCCATGAGTACTTGAAAAAGAAATTCAATAGCATATCAGTGAAGTGACCCAAAAAGCAATTGGAAAAAAAAACCTGAATAGAAATTTCTCCAAAGTGAACTACAAATGCTATGCAAGTACATGACAATGTGATCAACACTACATTTAGATGGAAGAAAAAGCTGCAATGGGGCATCCTTTCAAACATTAGTGGGATTATTATTTTAAATTAATAATAAGTGTTAGGGGTAGAAAAAGAGAATCTATGTATATTCCTGGCAGAAACCTCAATTAGCACTTGGTCCAAATTGACAAACTTGTGAAATATATGTATAAATCTGAATATTTACTTATTTTTTGCAGTCACAAAAATAGTGAGAATATTGCCCTTGTTCATAGAAAGCATATCATTACCATTGGGAAAGATAAGCAAAGCAATAATATAGGTTGGATGTCTCAGAAAGAGATTTAATTATAAGCTGACAGTCTATAACAAAAGTTGTTCTCATGGCTAAAAGAGAAATAATGGGATTTCCATGTTATGCCTGGGCAGACAGTTATGGCTTATAAAAAGCAAACCAGAAAACAACAAAGTGAAATTGTATTCTTTCTCAACAAGAGCCTCTGCAAAAGGGACACTGTGGCCAGAGGTGGGTGAATGTTGTGTAGACAAGAGATGAAGTCTGAGACTGGAAAAATTTGATGGGAAATTTTACCTAGGAAACAGTGAGGCATGAACTGGCTATGCCTGTAAGAGCTTTTACAAGGAGGAGAAAGACACATCTATTTGGCAGCAATATCACACATCCTGGGGACTTGGATGGAATAAAGCTGGGGAGAGGAGACAATTAATAAATAAATGTAATTTTAAATACCCACTTACCATAGGCATAAGGAAACCATGATGGTGGCATTCATAGTTTTAAGTTCACTTGACTACTTACTGTGAGCCTGGCAGTAATGCTAACAAAATAAAATGAACCTAAAAAAAAAGAAAGAAAAAATGCAGCTGAGTGTAAATTTGGAATAGAAATATCAAACTCTCCAAAGGTCATCTTACATCAACAGTAAAGGGATTTATTTTCCTTCTAGTCTGTGGCTTTGAGATCTATATTATCTGGATATTTGGAACACTATAAAATGCCCATTGATTTATCAAATACAATACAGTTTGAAGGATAAAACTGTAACCTTGTAGAATGTATTCCAAAGTCAGAACATTTTCTGATATTAACACACATGACTGTATGCTCACTGTGTATAGCCATACTCACATCCATAATGCCCTGGTCAAACCCATCTGCTCTTTCTCCCCTCCCTTTGCAGTGTCCAGTAGGCACTGACCCTCTATTGCCATCTTACTTTATCTTCCAGATATGGAAAAGAACCTGCAGCATGTATCTTCCTGTAGTGTGCCTCACCTTCCTTAATGGAGCACCTTCCAACTCCATCTTGATTCACTGCAGAAGACAGAATTTCAGTCACCTTATGGTTGAGCAGTATTCCACTGTGTGTCTAAGTTACAATTTCTTTTTGCAGTAATTTGTTGATGGCTTCTAAGCTGAATCTATACTTTTTTTAACCTCCTTTCTGACCCCTGATTCCATAGCTTAGATATGACAAATAGAGCAGACAGGGCTTGATAGTACCCCAAATCATAGTTTACTTAAGTCATAAAGGGCAACACTAAAATTTTATCAGCCCTCAGATGTGATTTATGAAAGACATATCCTGTGGCAGGACAGTTGATGTCTTTCTGCAAACAATCTTGTATGAGATCCCATTATTAACAAGTAAGAAAGCATGCAAGCCCTCAGATAGTTGTAGACATGCCACTTCTAGGTATTATAAATCACTGCACCTGATTCTATCAGGTGACTATGTGTTCTTTTCCAAGTATGGCAGCAGATTGATAGATTCCTGTAGATATCATTGCTTCCAGCCTGAACACTGAGTGGTGACAGCATTCAGGTTAGCTTTACTGTGATGGGGTACATGCTGAGGAAGCCAAGAGTAACCCTTATTTTTACTACCTGTGCTATTACATCCATAGACCACTGTGAAAGCCCTGGTGTAAATGATCAGAACCATGTGGCATGACCTCTATCGGTAGTTTGTATCTTTTTTTTTTATATTGACAGATGACCATTAACACTAAATAATTCCTCACACCTCATCCCTTCTCATATTGACCTTCCCATCACTAGAAATACTGGTCCTGGGTCTTCCTAATTTCTTCACTTTTGATCCTGACACTTAGATACAATTCTGAGTGGACCTGCAGTGTAGCCACAGTCTACTATGGACTAATATGAATAGACAGAGCTATATCATCAATGGATCTGATGTATGTTCTTTCTTTTTACACTAGCTGGCCATAAGTAAAGCCCAATGGCACCACAAGTGTAAGTTATGTAAATGCTCAAGCAATTGAAGTAAAGGATACCTGCATCTGGGTATTGTGTGAACTTCTCTTGGAGATACATGAATGCTTGTTAACCATGAACATGTCACTAATGGCAGACCGAAGAAAAGACTCTTGGTGTACCAATGGGTTTAATTGAGGTTACTTATGAGAACATGAATGAGGAGCTGCTTACAAGAGTATGGGTAGCTCTGATCTCTTCATTTCTGTAAGCAGAGAGATCTTCTCTTTGGAGCAGGGAGATCATGACACCCTTCTCTGCAGTCTCATACTGTGCCCCACATGCCACTCATGTTCCCAGGTAACATTTGAAGTCTTTGTAGACCATATTGTATGCCCATGAGTACTCTGGTGCTTCTGGGATATTAATGGGTCAGTCTTGTGAGGGTCTTTATCTGGGTAGTCATTCGTTCTGATATTAAAAGAAAGCAAGGGCCACACTATATGTGGAAGATGTTATTCCACAATCACAGAGCACCTCTTTGGATACCATATTTGTTTCCCTAGGATTCTGAATATCCTGTTGTGAATACACCATAGGCTGTTGTCCAATATTAGTACATTCTAGACATAAAAAATAGTCACATTATGACAAATACTTGGCAGATGGCCACTCAGTGTTTGTGTGAAACTACACTAAAAATTATAAGCCTTTTACAGAACTAAGCATGAGTTGAAAGAACACCTCATTGTGGTATAGACACTCTGTCAAAGAAGAAATAAATCCTCTAACACAGACCCTTTTCATTGTGATAGTAGGCTCAACATTGCAATACATTTTGCAATGCATTATCCTTTATGCTGGAGCAATGCTGAATATGTCTCAAGTCTCTGTATTCCATATTATCTCGGGTCCTGTGAGAAGCAGACATGTAAGATGTTGTTAAAGATACAAGAGATTTCTTAGGATGATGCCAGTGCAAGAATAGCCCCCAGGCTGGGATGCATCTCTGATGCTCAGGACACAAGAGAAGTCAGCAGGGATGAGGCAGGACTCTAAGACTGCAGCACACATCTCGAAAGCTCTGTCTTGACACAAGAACATTAGTACTCAAAATAAGCTGTGAAGTAGTCAGAGAACATCATGTATGATGCTCTGGAAGAAGTCAGAGAACATCATGTATGATGCTCTGGAAGTAGTCAGAGAACATCATGTATGATGCTCTGGAAGTAGTCAAAGAACATCATGTATGATGCTCTGGAAGCAGTCAGAGAACATCATGTATGATGCTCTGGAAGCAGTCAGAGAACATCATGTATGATGCTCTGGCATTTGTACTTTTGCAGTGCTTAGTTAAAAAAAAACATTGTGGGGAAACATGGACTTGACTCAGATGTGCTGGTAGAACTAGACAGAGGTAGTTGGGATCTTGGTTCTTTGATAAAGTCAGACATCTTAAAGGAGTTCTGAATGGCATATTTAAATTATTTTTTAAAAATGTTTAAGTATTCATCAATCTCTTTGAATTTCTTGAAAATTATTTTCCATTTTCTTGATTGCTCGGACCTTAGCAGATCATATAGTGTATATGTTATTACATTGCTGATAGGGCTAATTTTGTGTGCCATCAATATGCAGGGCTTTTGTAAAGACTTGAAAGGTACTGAGGTGATCTAATTTCCCTTGTTTTACATTATGGTGGAAAGAGGAGAGACAAGACAGTGAAAATGTATTATTATTTGATACAGGTATATAATAAAAAGTATTTTTGAGTCTCCTTTCTGATGAGGTTCAAATGAATACATTGAGGAAACCAATAGCTACTAAAAATGAAAGCCTGTATTTATCTGCTGTAGCAAAGACGCTTTCTTCAGCACAGCATCTATAATTAGGGCAATCATTTGTTAAGTTTACTACAGTCTATCACCATCTGCCATACCAGTCTGTTTGGTGCAGGGCCATACTAAGGAATTAAGCAGGAACATAGTGCAGACCACCAACCTGATATCCTTTGATTCTTTAAGGATTGCACCACTCTCTACAGGTCCAGCTAGGTTGTGATATGAAATATAATTTAGTATGTTTACAAGAGAGATGGAATTTCAATTGCTTCCATCCAGCCCATTTTGTTATAAAGTCTCTTATACTTCTACGTAGTGAGAAATGAACTAGAGGGTATACTTGGTTCCTAAGTTATGTCATTCAAGGACAAGAGAAGTGAACATAGACTGATGGCCCAGTAAGATCATGTGAAATAAATATAAGTACACCCAGCCCAGAACTCCATTTAATCATGCATGTTCTATTCTGCATTCATGTAATTGAATACGTTTAGTATTGCACAACTCCTGGTGACCTTATATTTTATGTGATCACTAACCACTATAAGAAAGGAACTTTACTATTTGCTCAGTGTCTCATGAGTAAATGGATGCAGGTTCCTTTGTTGGTAGTTTGGTAGAATATTTTTGACATGTGTATTCTCCTTAATTGGTGAGCTCCCCCTTTGAAACTGGTGAAAATATGGAAAATGGGTTGTATCAACTGATAGCAACCTTCTGTTCTCCATTTCAAAGCTGTTTAATGTCATGAGTATTGAAATACTGTGATCAAATTCCTCATAGCTTTTCTCCTATAAATTTCAGAGTCTCTTAGCCACAAGAAAGATCACTGTGAGTCAGGACCCCCTAGTGGCCAAACCATTCACATAACTTACCACTGTAACATTGGTCATCCCCACTCCCAGCCCCCACACCCGCCCCCAGTGGTTAGGGTTATAATAGGGACTGTGATCAGTTGCCTCTCTGGGTTGGGCCTCCTGTAGTGCTTTAGTGAGCACAGTCTCCTCTGGGTCCTCTTAGTACCCACAATCAGCTGGTGAATTTTTGAGTTTCCTGTGGTAAATTCATTTGTTCCTGAATTTTTACTTCATACTTTATTTACTAAAGCAGTTTTGCTTCATTAAAAAAATCCTTAAAGAAGCTTATAAAAAGAAACACAAGCAAATAGTGGAAGGAAATGAATAAAACAGTTCAATACCTGAAAATGGAAATAGATTCAATAAATAAAATCCAATCTGATGGAAATCTGAAAATTTAAATTTTAGGAAATCAAACAGGAACCTTAGAGGCAAGCCTCATCAAAAAATAAATAAATAAGAGATGAAAAGGAGAATCTTAGGCATTGACGACAATGATAGAAGAAATGAACATCTAGGTCAAAGAAAATATTAAACCAAAAAAAGTCCTAGCAAAAAACATCCAGGAAATCTGGGACACTGTGAAAGGACAAAATATAACTAAAGGAAGAGGAAGAAACCAAGGTCAAAGATGCAGAAATATCTCAACAAAATTATAGGTGAAAATTTTCCAAGTCTAAAGAAAGAGAATCCCACTAAGGCACAAGATGCACATAGGACACCAAATTGAATTAACCAGAAAAATTCCTTTTATCCATAATAATAAAAAAACACTAAATGGGCTGTAGAGAACAAAGATAGAATATTAAAAACTGCAAAAGAAAAAAAAAGAAACATCTAGTAAGCTATAAAACTAGATCTATTAGAAAAATACCTGAATTCTCAGTGGAGATCCTAAAAGCCATAAAGGCCTAAACAGTTATACAAAATGTAAGAGACCACAGATGCCAGCCTGGAATACTGTACTTGGAAAAACTTTAAATCCCAATAGATGAAGAAAATAAAATATTAGATGGGCAGGGGGAACAAATTTAAGCATTATCTATCTAAAAACCCAGCTTATAAAAGGTGCTGGAAGGGAAAACTCCAATCTTAAGAGGTCTAACATTCAGGAAACACAAGGAATAAATAATTCTAGACCAGCAAATCAAAAGAAGTTACACACACACACACACACACACACACACACCACCACCACCACCACCATAACAACAACAACAACGATGACAACAACCAACAATCGCAATAAAATAACAGAAATCAGCAAACTTTGCTTATTGAAACCAGGATCCATCCTTCTACAGCATTCAAAAAGCATAACATCAAGAATAAACATCACCTCAGATAAAAGGATGAAAAAATATATTCAAAGAAAAATTATTAAGAAGCAAGCAGGTACATTCATTTTAAAATCATGCAAAAGACTCCAAACCAAAACTAGTTAAAAGAGATAGAAAAGGACAAAAGGAAAATCTACCTAGAGTAATTTCAATTCTTAACATCTATGTACCAAATACAAGGGAACTGATGTTAATAAAAGAAACATTATTATAGCTTATATCATATATTGACCATCACACACTGACTCTACTACTCTGCTCTCTCTGATAGATAAATCCAGACAAAACACTAAGCAGAGAAATGCTTGAGTAAGTGACGTTATAAACCAAAGAGACCTAATATATATCTACAATACATTTCACCCAAACACAAAAGAAATTTACCATCTTCTCAGCACCTGTGGAACTTTCTCCAAAATTAGCCACATATTCAAGCACAAAGCAAGTCTCAACAGAAACGGGGAAATTGATATAACATTCCACATCCTGTCTAACCTCCATGTCAGATAAAGATGGGTGTCAGTAACAACAGAAAGCTTACAAACTCATGGAAACTGGAAAACTCACATCTGAATAAAAGTTGCTCAAGAATGAAATTAATAAAAAATTGAAGATTTTCTAGAAATGAATAAAAATTAATATGCAACAATTTCCAGACTTATAGGATTTAATGAAGGCTATTCAAAGAGAAAAGTTCATAGGACCAAGGGCCTACATGAAAGAATTGGAAAGAGCTCATACTAACAACTTAAAGCACACCTGAAAACTCTAGAACCGAAGAAATCACACTCAAAAAGTGTAGAGAGCAAGAAGTAATGAAACTTAGGGATAAAAATCAACAAAACAAACAAATTGACTCAAAAAGTGTAGAGAGCAAGAAGTAATGAAACTCAGGGATAAAAATCAACAAAACAAAAGTGTAAAGAGGTTAATTCAATAATGACCAAGGCATAATATGTAGAACCACAAAATTATGTATAGGGTTAGGGTGTGTGTGTGTGTGTGTGTGTGTGTGTGTGTGTGTGTGTGAGTGTGTGTGTGTGTGTGTGTGTGTGTGTGTGTAAATAGATCACTGTAGGAAAGGGAAATAGAATGTGTGATTGTAGAAGAATGGGGATGACTAAATCTAGAGGACAAAGTGGGGAGGGGAGGGAGTGAGAATTGAGGGAAAGAATTTCTGTAGAGACAGCTAAAATTATGAGTCATTTGAGGGGTAGTATGGAAACATAATACAGTAGAAGCTTCCTAAAATATACAAATATGAAGGTGATCTAAATAAAACTTCCAATAATAGGGGAGACAGACTCAGTTAGTCATTTCTTGTCACCAAACTTTCAGTACTGAGATTGAGTTACATCTAATTGAGTTGTTGCTCAAGGAGTCCTATGGTGCCTTTGCCAAGACTAAGTTGCTTTTCACAAGTTGAACATAAAACCCCATTGCTTAAGACAACACCTATATAATTCATTGAATATGGAGAAGTTGAGCATTCATATATAGAGCTTTCTATATAGAGCTTTCATAAACCCTATATACTAGCATCTTTAGTACAAGAACATAATTTGCAAGCTAGAAAAGGAGAACTATAAACACATTTGCTTTACATCTGTGTCCTACCTGCAAGATATGGTAGGGTAACAGTAGCACAAAACTTGTGGAAGTAAACAATCAATATCTGATTTGACTTAAGACCCATTTCACAAGATGGAACCCAAAGCTGACACTGTTTCGATGACAAAACAGACAAACAAACCAAAACAGCACAACAACAAACAAACAAACAAACAAACAAAAAATCTTGAGACTAGATAGCCTAGGGACCTAGGGTAAAACCAAATACAAAACAGAATAAAACAAAAAAAAGTAATAAAATGACTCCTAGTGACATTCTGCTATACTCATAGATCAGTGTCTCACTCATTAGCTCAGTCATCATCACAGAAGCTTCCTTCTGCAGCATATGGAACCAAATACAGAGACCCACAGCCAGATATATTGAGGGTGAGCAACCTTGAAACACTCAGCCCTAAACTCAGTCTTCATCAAATCCCTCCTCTTATGGCTCAGTGAACTCTGTCTGAGAAGAGATGCAAAGAGTGTAAAATCCAGAGTGGATGAAGTAAACCAAAAGAACAAGGCTCTAAATCAACAGGGTCCATGCCCATATGCACTCAGAGACATACAGGGCTTCAATGTATCTGTACCAGATGTGATCCTGGAGCTGAAAGGAGAAGTGGACACATGTCCCATTCCTTGCCCAGGAGCAATCTCTGATTGATATCTGTGATGGTTTGTATATGCTCAGCCCAGGGAGTGGCACTATTAGAAGGTGAAGCCCTGTTGGAGTAGGTGTAGCCTTGTTGGAGTGGGCGTGTTACTGTGGTCATTGGATTTAAGATCCTCATCCTAGATGCCTGGAAGCCAGTATTTCCCTAGAAACCTCCAGATGAAGAAGTAGAATTCTCAGCTCCTCCTACACCATTCCATGGATTCTGCCATGCTCCTATCTTGATGATAATGAACTGAACCTCTGAACCTGTAAGCCAGCCCCAACTGAATGTTGTCCTTATGAGAGATGCCTGGGTCATGGTGTCTGTTCACAGCAGTAAAACTCTAAGACAATATTTACTTGCAAATAAAAATTTAGTCTCTCCCAAGGGAGTCTCACTGGGGAAACTAGATACTCTTAATGGTAGGCTGCATGCCCAGCAGTAGACGGCTAGTGGAAACCGAACTCAAAACAGCATCTTTCAAGGTTCCTTATCTCATACTCTCTTGGCAGGGCTTGCTTTTCCTCCTCCTCCTTCTCCTCCCCCTCCTCTCCCCCTCCTCCTCCTCCTCCTCCTCCTCCTCTCCTCCTCCTCCTCCTCCTCCTCCTTCTCCCCCTTCTAAAAATAAATTTTACTCTCTCTCTCTCTCTCTCTCTCTCTCTCTCTCTCTCTCTCTCTCTCTCTCTCTCTCGCTCCCCTCTGTAAGCCCTTTGCATTTATATTACCTCTTCCAGTTTAGTGGTTTTTTTGAGGTTTCTTGATTGCATGAATGAGAGGCTCTCTTCATCTATGTCTGTTTCTGCGCCTTTCATGGGATCCTTCCCTTCTCTTTGTTTCTTTTGTCTTATTCTGTTTATGAATTCAACTAAAATATATGCTATTTTGATTCAAGTATATGCAGAAAATATGGCTTCACAAAAATCAATAGTTTGAAAAGGTGCCTTTTCAGGTAGTTGTGGCCATTCTTTAACAGTACACTAAAACTTGGCAAATGGCAATCCCTGTAGTAGAGTTGTGATGGAGGACATGAAGTAACTTCAAGAATTTATGTGACCTTGAAACCCATTGATCTATCAAGTTCTACCAGTCAATTCTCTTGCTTCCTGTGGTCTTGAAATATAAAGTAATGATTAGTGAGAGCATTTCAACACACTGAATTATCAGAACTGTTAAATGTTGGTGCCGTTTACCTAACCATATTTATTGAGTCATATTATTTAAATTAAGATAAGCAACCTCATTTTAGAAAGGATTTCAGTATCGGGAAGTGATCCAAGTGTGGGAGACATA
>LR749700.1:1705466-1791997 GCA_902729485.2 Mus minutoides
AAAAAAAAAAAAAAAAAAAAAAAAAAAAAAAAAAAAAAAAAAAAAAGAAAGAAAGAAAGAAAAAAAAAAAAGGAGCCTGGGGTCTTCTGACCCACATGGTTCAGGGTTTTTCAGAAGCTCTCTTGCAAACACCTCTTTCCAATAGTTCTTAATCCTCTCTCTCTCTCTCTCTCACACACCACACACACACACACACACACACACACACACACACACACACATCAAAATCTTTATGTCCGCATAGGTTGCTGGCTATGGCTGTTAGTTCAAGTTCTTCTTGCCTTCTGCAATCCTCGTGGCTTAATTTATCTTGATTTTCAGCAGTTTCTACCCTCTGACTGAAGAAGATGAATCTTTACAATGCAAAAAGGCCCTTCTATCTTTCACAGCAGTCTCTAAGATAATATTTCGGTAATACGGCCTCTTTTCAAGAATTTTTAAAAGCTGAATTAGTTATCCTGGTTCTCATCTCCCTCATAAGTGTGTGTTGGAACTGTATATAGCTGTTTTTTCCTCTCAGTCTACTGTAGGGAGCCTTTCAACATGGTATTGTGCTGTGCATATCCATCACTATCCCTCTTTAAACAATAGAAAACTTTGCTAACTGCCAAGAAATGCTGAGATTATAGATTCTCCAACAGTCTGCTTTCTAGGCTATGTCAGTTACTCCAGAAACCCAACATGAATCATGATTTGAGTAAAGTGAACTATTAAGGCAAATCCATAAGTAGAGAAATGAAATAAGAAAGATAAATAAAGCCAGTAAAACACATGTAGCAAGCGGTCTATAAACATTGGCAATGCTTACTCAAGTCTACTGTGAATTTCCAAGAGTCTCTGAAACTTCAATTAAAATTGTCACTATGGGAGAAAAGAAGTTGACATCTTCCCTTCACTGGCTGAAGGTTTTACCTCAGTGAAGATGTCAAAAATATAAAATTAAGACAATGACAAAAGCAATAAGAAAAAATTTCAGTTTATACACAAAATCAGGAATATCTTCAGGTCGTGGAATATATGCCTGTTCAGAATATCAGATATTAGGCAGAGTATCTTTAATATTTCATCAGTAATTGTAAATGCCAGAAAAGCGTGAAATGATGTATTTCTGTTCCTGAAAGTAGCTCATTGCCTACAAAGACTGCTATACCCAACAAAGTTATTTTTAAGAATTTATGAAGAAATTAGTCCTTTGATATAAACACAATTAAAGTAATTCATGACAAGCAAACCAGTGAGAAAGCAACAAGTCAGTCTTTGAGGAACCCTTCAGAACACAAGACTTTATGTCATGGGAATAAAACAGAAGCATGATGAGGATATTTGTTGCTTAGGACTATCTTCTAAGATAAGTGCCATCCTCTTCTGAAATTCTGCCATATCTGTTTACAAAATGTTAGCACAGTGGTGCCTGTTGACTTTTGATGTTTTCTACCAGAAGGTGAGTCAGAGAGAGACATGGAACCCTCATGTAAGTGTCCACTCACCCTCCTTGTCACACAAAAGGAGGCCTGAAAAACAGAAGTATTAACATTAGTTAAGAGTTTACTAGATTTGGAATCTTAGAAATTACACCACCCCTAAATCAGAACCACCATTCTGAGCTGGGCATGGTGGCACAAGCCTTTAATCCCAGCACTCAGGAGGCAGAGGCAGGCAGATTTCTGAGTTCAAGGCCAGCCTGGTCTACAGAGTGAGTTCCAGGACAGCCAGGGCAATACAGAGAAACCCTGTGTTGAAAAACTAAAACTAAACTAAAATAAAATAAAATAAAAGAACCACCATTTTGTGGGATCCTCAAGCTGTGTCTATGTGGTGGTTGTCAGTGAGGGTCAGAGCTAGGCTCAGACTCCATACTGTGTGAGTGAGATCTGCCTTTTCTGTGAATGTAACTGGATAAGGGGCGGGCTTCCATCAACCACAACATAGGTGAAGCTATGAAGCTTCCTAGATGATAAACACCAGTGAATATGAAACATACCTTTGACTGTTCATCTGTGGCTCTTTCACTTAGCTCCTCAATTGCTGGTGACATTTTCTCCAACTAATATTTCCTTTGTGTGATTTGTTTACACTTGCCTCACTTGACTATTTGGCAAAATAGTACTAATGTATCACTAATGTAATAAAAACGGTTTTTCATTTACTCATTCATTTGCTAGGCATATAATAAGCAGCTGAGACTGGGGATACAACGAGGAACCTGAGCTCCTGTAACACAAATGGAGAAGGAACACACACCATCATATGCTTTTAATGACAGGGAGTCAAGTTCTCACACTGAAAGCATCAGGAATGGGCAGTCATTAGGACAGGAGGATGAAAGGATGGTGGAGGGAGGTGAAGTAGGAGGTGAGAGATGAATACAGAACTTGGTAGAGGAAAAGAACATGCTTAGAAGGAAGATAGCAGATACTCAGAAAGAATGTGCTTTTGTCAGAACCTTCCATGGACTGAGGGACAGCTATGTATCATGAGAAAGATGAGGAGGGTGGAGGAAGTGGAGGAGACTGGGGAGTCATGCTGAGCATTTCAGTCCCATGTTAAGCATCTTATGGAGTGATATCCAAAGGTTTTTAAGCAAGGACAATACGATCATTTTACCATTGTTGGTAGAACATTGGCTGTAGAGGAAGTGGTGTGGGATGTCTCTGAGGTCAGAGAGGACAGTGAAGAGTCTGTATTTTTGCTGGTACAAGGTAAGTTTCTAAAATTATATGTCATTACATGATACCGGCTTCAGAACCAAATTACAGAGAAAGGTGGGAGCCTCTTTCCGCTGTCTCTCCAGTCTTGTTTTTGCCATTCTCCACTTTCAGAACAATATTTCAATATTTAAGCTTTTCAACTTTTATAATCCATTCTTTATGCCATATGAATGGAAATAATCAAACCCTGTATCATACAAGCATCCTGAATGGATATCAAATGCCATCTCCCATACGCTATCAGTGTTGGCACCATTGATTCTTTTAGCCCTCCGTACAAACTTAGAAGAGTGCTGTGGTCTTACTCTGGGAGAAAAACAAACCACTCTTCATTTCTCCATCTTAAATTTATGCCATAGTAACAGCAGCCATAGAACAGGGCTACAATTTCAAGTTTCACATTTTCTTGGAAATTAAATGTACACCTGTGGAAAACTGCCCACAGGCAAGATGGAAATTCCACGCTGAAGAAATCTTTTGGCCAGGATGGACTGGTCTCCCCCTCCTTCTCCGGAGCATGTCTCACCCCTTTCTCTGATCTTAGCCTAGTGGGAACTGAAAGGCTGGAGGAAGAAGTATATATTTTTCTCCAAGCTTTATGGTGCATTAGGGAAAAAAAAAAAGTTTAGGCAAAGGTTAACCTGAGGGAAGGCAAGTTGTCTATAAGCAGAGCCAATTCATCACATCTTGGCATGCTAAGAGATCCACTAGGCTTGTGGTCTATCTTTATTTGAGAAATAACCCACTTGCACCTAAAACTGGCAGGGGATCAGAATCAGTTTGAGAAGTTCCCAATGGACCATTCATTCTGCTGCCAAGTAGCAAAGCATTTTGTTTTGTTTTGTTTTTTGTTTGTTTGTTTGTTTGTTTGTTTTTCCCCTGCAAGTCAGTATACCTCATCCAGAATATCTGAGCTTCATGCAGGGAACTCAGCATCTTGATTTTCAACAATCCCTTGTTGGTTTCTCACCCATACAAAGTTACTGTTATGTACTTGAAGCCTTTGCTTCTAGCATTTCTTTAGCCCTTTACTGGAAACATCTATGTCTCAGGAAACACTCAGTCCATAGCAAGCTCTAAAACGTCTTTGCTGAAAGATAAGCCTAAGTGTTAACCAGTACAAGCAGCATCTGTGCTGGAATTCCCTCTGCAACAGCTGGATTGAACCCAAGTTTGTTGTACACTTGAATGTTGATGACTGGGGTGTGTCTACTGGATAGGGGACATAAGGGCTGCTTTTGCCCTCTCAGACACCCTGTAATTTTGTTACTTTGCTGACATCACTTCCTGTCATAAATTTTTGTATGCACTAATAAATAGATTCTCTCCCTTCCTTACATGAGTCCCCTTCTTACACTTTGAGATGGATGCTTTACATTGTGCTAAAATGTCTCTTCTAGATTGAAAGTTCTCCAGTTTTTCATCAGGTATACTACGATTTCAAAGCATCTCACTCACTTGGCAAGGTTTATGTGCATTTGAAGTTGTGTTTCTCCCTCATAAAGAGTGAGTTCTCTCATTGAGGAATACTCTCTGGTATGGCTAACCTAGAGGGGCATAGCAGAATACGTTTTGGAAAACCATATTTTTCCTACTCTTTAATTTTGTTATTTCTTAAGCAAGAAAATAACATAATGTTGCCTAGAAATAAAATGATAGGGTGGATCCAATTAACTGCCATCTTATATGAGACCATTCACCATGTATCCTGACCAGTTTGTATGTCAACTTAATACAAACTAGAGTCATCTGAGAGGAAGAAACTTCAAATGAGAAAGGCTTCTATTTAAACTTGGAGGGCATTTTCTCCATTAGTAATTGATGTGAGAGGGCCCAGTTCATCGGGGGTGGGGTCACTCTGAGGACCACTCCGAGGTGGTCTTTGGGCCAGGAAATGGAATGTGTTATTTCAAATATGGGCCTCCATAGGCTCATATGTTTGAATTCTTGATTCCAGTTGGTGGAACTATTTGGGAAGGATTGGGAGATATGGACTTGTAAGAGGAGATGTGTTACTGGGGGTGGCTTTAAGGTTTTAAAATCCCAAATTTATTCCCAAATCTCTTTCTCTCTCTCTCTCTCTCTCTCTCTCTCTCTCTCTCTCTCTCTCTCTCTCTCTCTCTCTCTCTTCCTCTCCCTCTCTCCCTCTCCCTCTCCTTTTCCCTTTCTTCTTTCTCTTTGTGGGATCAATACAGATATAATCTCTCAGCTAAAACCCAGAATTATGCCTGCTTGCTGCTATGCTTTCTACCATAAGTATCATGAATTCTAAGCCTCTAAGTAAGTCAATTAAAAGTCTTCTTTTATAAATTGCCTCGGTCATGGTGTCTCTTCACAGTAATATAAAAGTAACCTTGTCAACCATCTAGTTATAATTAAAATTTATAGAAAACTGTGTCAAAAATAACCAAATAATTTTTTCACTTTCTTTTCTAGTGTACTGGGAAATTTTTACCTAAATGAACCCTGTTCTGGTCCATAAAACAAGTCTCACCAAGTTAAAAAAATATTCAAATTATGTCAACTCTCTTCTCTAACTATAAAGAAACTTAAATTAATAGTAAATATAAAATATGTTGGTAACATGAATGTCTGAAGGTTTTTATTTTTGTTAAGGAACACATTATGGCCATAACCATTCACAAAGGAAAACATTTAATTGAGGATGGTTTAGAGATTCAGAGACTTAGTCCATTATGATCACGGCAGAAAGCATGACAACAAGCAGGCAGACATGGTGCTGGAGAAGAAGCTGAGAATTCTATATCTGGAGCTGAAGGAAGCAGGCAGAGAGATGGCTTGAGCTTCTGAGACTTCAAAGTCCACCTCATAGTGATTCACTTCCTCCAATAAAGCCACACCCACTCCAATAAGATCAATTTCCTAATAGTGCCGCTCCTTATGAGCCTATGGAGACCACTTTTTTATTCAAACTACCATAATAAAACTATTTGAAAATTAAGTATAACTTCTAAATATTTTTGGTTCAAATGGGATTTTAAAGAAGCAATCAAAATATTTTGAATGAAAAGGGAGGGCATATTTAAGTAAGATACCTATGCAGTACATACATTTATAGCACTAAATGTCTATATAAAAAATGGGAAAGTGATCAAGTCAACAACCACAGTATGTACCTGAACAAAGTAGAGGAGGAAATTAATGGTCACAAGAAAGGAAAGAAATGGTAGTAAAAATCATACAAATGACAAATAGAAGCAGAATAATGGATAACAGTCAAATGCACAAAACCAATACAGTCCCAACTCTCTAGCAACACATATCAGGAACACTTGTGCAGGGAAGTGGGAAAGGGAGACGATACCAGTATTAGGATTGAGAGTAAAAGTTTTATAGATCTGAAAGAAATAGTGAGGGGAAGAACCTAGTGAACACCTAGGTGCCGATAAATTAATGAATTTAAATGAAGTCAATTATATGGGATGACAAACTATTAACGCAGATTTATAATGATTGAGGTCAGTGGTAGAGCACTTTCCTTATATACAGAGGACAATGAGTTGGATACCTAACAGCACAGAAGTAAAAAGAAGAGTATTGGATGCCATAATATTTATAAGTCTGAAATACACATGTATATATGACAGTAACTGAATTTATGGTAAAAGCTTCCTACCAGATCCAGATTATTTACTAGTAAATACCACAGACATTTCCGGAAGAAGTATAAAATCTATACCAACTACTTCACAGAACTAATGAAGACAGAAAGTTACTAATTCTTTTTGTTTGTTTGTTTGTTTGTTTTTGTTGTTTGTTTTGTTTTTCTTGATTTTTGAAACAGGGTTTCTTTGTATAGCCCTGGCTGTCGTGGAACTCACTTTGTAGACCAGGCTGGCCTCAAACTCAGAAATCCACCTGCCTCTGCATCCTGAGTGCTGGGATTAAAGGTGTGTGCCACCACGCCTGGTTAAGTTACTAATTCTTGAGAGCAGATAATCCATAGTTCCAAAAGAAGAGGAGGGTATTACACAAAAGGGAAACCATGAACCATATCTGTTGTGAAGATAAATGCAAATTTTATTAAATATGCTTTAGCAAATCTAGTCTTGCAATACACTAGATAATAATACATCATAATTAAAGGCTTTATGCCTGAATTGCAAGATTGTTTCATCATTCAGAAATAAGTCAAGAGAACTTTTATTTCAGGCTCTGACATTTTCATTTCAGTCCTTTTGACTAGGAATAGCTGAACAAACTGAAAAAAATCAATGGCTTTTCTTGGACTCATCAGAAACTCAGATTTCAGGGCAAACTGCTTCCATGATATTTGGAGACACAGGTGAATACAGAGAATTGCATCTGAGACCAGTCTAAGTGGAACAGAGGTTGATGGTGCCAGGAACTTAAGGGACACCACTAAAGGGCCCTGGAAGATGAAAGTGATCTTGTTTCTGAGTAGGATGCTCATCCCAGGAGGATCAATTGGCAGTGCTAGAGAAAAATGTGGTTTCACTAGGGGAGGGAAAAGTAGAACATTTGAATGTGAGGATATGTAACTAGAGCATTCTTCACAAAATCAAATCAGCAGAGGAAGAGACATCACCAGAGTCCTAGAAGAGATGAGAGTAGGGACATTGGTTAGCTCCAGCTTCCATAGCTCTTTTTATTTTCCAATTTTTTATTAGATATTTTCTTCATTTACATTTCAAATGCTATCCCGAAGGTCCCCTATACCCTCTCCCCACCCTGCTCCCCTAGCCACCCACTCCTACTTTTTGGCCCTGGTGTTCCCCTGTACTGGGGCATATAAAGTTTGCAATACCAAGGGGCCTCTCTTCTCAATGATGGCTGACTAGGCCATCTCCTGCTACATATGCAGCTAGAGACACAAGCTCTGGGGGTACTGGTTAGTTCATATTGTTGTTCCACCTATAGTGTTGCAGACCCCTTCAGCTCCCTGGGTACTTTCTCTAGCTCCTCCACTGTGAGCATCCATTTCTGTTTTTGCCAGGCACTGGCATAGCCTCACAAGAGACAGCTATATCAGGGTCCTTTCAGCAAAATCTTGCTGGCATTTGCAATAGTGTCTCCATTTGGTGGCTGATTATGGGATAGATCCCCAGGTGAGGTAGTCTCTGGATGGTCCATCCTTTTATTTTAGCTCCAAACTTTGTCTCTGTAACTCCTTCCATGGGTATTTTGTTCCCTAATCTAAAGAGGAATGAACTCTCCACATGTTGATCTTCGTTCTTCTTGATTTTCTTGTGTTTTGCAAGTTGTATCTTGGGTATTCTAAGTTTATGGCTTAATATCCACTAATCAGTGAGTGCATATCAAGTGACTTCTTTTGTGATTGGGTTACCTCACTCAGGATATCCTCCAGATACATCCATTTGCCCAAAAATTTCATAAATTCATTGTTTTGTTTTTTCAATTTTATTAGGTATTTTCTTCATTTACATTTCAAATGCTATCCTGAAAGTCTCCTATACCCTTACTAACCCTGCTCCCCTACCCACCCACTCCCACTTCTTGGCCCTAGTGTTCCCCTGTACTGGGGCATATAAAGTTTGCAAGACCAAGGGACCTCTCTTCCCAATGATGGCTAACTAGGCCATCTTCTGCTACATATGCAGCTCGAGACATGAGCTCTGGGGTACTGCTTAGCTCTTAATATATATTTGAAGTATGTGTTATGTGTGTGGGTGGGGTAGGACAATGTTTCTGTATGTCTATGTGCTTTATATGTGTCTGAACAGATATGTGCAGGTACTCATGATGATCAGAGATTTCTCCCTGGAGCTAGAGTTGTATAGGTGGTTCTGATCTGCCCAGGTGGATGCTGGGTACTAAGGTACTGAGTGCTGGTCCTCTGGAAAAGCAAGCAGTAAGTGCTCTTAAGTACTGAATCACCACTGTAATTCTTCTTATTTTACCAAGGATAAAATGAGAAAAGATGAAAAATACTTGGGAAGGTTAAATATAATGGCACAGGCTGTCATAATCCTAAATCTGCATGCTTCTCATTTCTTCACATAACCTCCAGTGCATTAGCATGAGATCAGTTTGCAGAACAAGAACCAGGCTCAACTTCTACTTAAGAAGAATTTCCTGGGAAAACTAAAGACAGAGGGGGAGGTTAAGAATCTTAACACCAAAAACCACAGCAAAAGTTAGACAAGGTCTAGGTCAGGTTAAAATAATATCTGATACTAAAGACCCATTCACTTTTTCACAATCAATGACAAAGTGTGCTAACAGACCTGCATAATCACAGTGTGAAGAAACTTCAAATTAGCAAAGATTTTGGTTTCTAACGAATAGCATAGCACGTAGTAACAAGTAGTCAATGTAAACAGAGGCCAAAGGATGTTCTGGAAATGAAAGCTTTCAATGGGTTCCCAGTTAAGTGGTCATGGTGACAGAATAAGTGAAAGATGGTGAAAACAGCCAGGGAAACTCAAGTTCAGAAAACACAAAGCTTCAAACCCAAGCATCCTACACACAGACATGACATTTGAGGAAGCTGAACATAAAGAAAATCCTCTAACTGCAGAGGATCAGAGGAGAGAGCAAAAGTCATCTCCCCCCCCTCCCCGCCCCCCAGCAGCCAAGTAAATGAGCAACACATCATGGGAACCTTCAACACCAGGGAGTTTGTTGTCCACAGAGGTCTCTGTCAGGAAGAAAATAGAAAGGTCAGAAATTAGGATCTGTATAAGAGAGAAGAACATTGAGGAAGAATAAATGAAATTAAGCACTCTGGTTTTTCTTACTTGAATTCATCGAAGACACAGTTATTCACATTAATAATGGTAATGGAGTATTGGGTAATTTTAGCATGTGGGTAAGTGGGATTAATGACTGTTCTGGCTAGTTTTGTGGTTCAACTTGACACAAGCTGGAGTTATCACAGAGAAAGGAGCCTCCATTGAGGAAATTCCTCCATGTGATCCAGCTGTAAGGCATTTTCTCAATTAGTGATTAAGGGGGGAGGGCCCATTGTGGGTGGGGCCATCTCTGGGCTGGTAGTCTTGGGTTCTATAAGAGAGCAGCTGAGCAAGCCAGGGGAAGCAAGTCAGTAAGTAACCTCCCTCCATGGCCTCTGCATCAGCTCCTGCTTCCTGACCTGCTTGAGTTCCAGTCCTGACTTCCTTTAGTGATTAACAGCAGTGCAGAAGTGTAAGCTGAGTAAATCCTTTCCTCCCTAACTTGCATCTTGGTCATTGTGTTTGTGCAGGAATAGAAATCCTGACTAAGACAATATTCAAAGGAGATAGACTTGGTTTGGATCATACCCCAAGAAAGGTACTATGATTCCAATGACAAGACCACACACAGTCCCTAACTGGTAACAGCTTGGCAGGATTTCTGTGGGATAAGCCTTGGTCCAGAGGCAAAAGCGCCAAGGAAGGTAAGGAAAAGAGGGTAAGGGGACAAGAAAACTGTAAGGAAGCTTACCTTCCTAGGCTGTGTCAGTTTTAGTCAGTAAAGAATCCCAGGATCAAAGTCCCCCCAAAAGTCCCAGAGATTGAGTTCTTACAACCACAAAGCTCCATTTTGTCAATGTCTGGCAAACATAGGGCAAAGTTTCATGTAATATGCAAAACAAGTTTCTTTAAATAGCTAAAATCTACTTGTTTTCAGTATTTATTAAGTAGTTAGATGTGTGTTTTTGACCCTGGTGGGCTTTTGAGCAGATGGGTCTCAGCATGCAGTGAACAGTCTGAGGACCAATATGCAAATGCTGCCTTTGACTCAGTTATGCCACAGTAAGGGATGGAGGGAGAGCTGGGAGGCCTTTGTTATAATGTTCTTGTGCCACCTGTGAAGCTGTGTGGTGTAATTGAGTGCACATAAATAATTTAAAAATGTATATAGCAAACATGAGGGCAAATCATAATGAAACAGCCTTTATATCAACATCACTAACATAAACATGACATGCTGAGATATTAGAAAAATAAGTTCTTAGAATATGTTCAATTAAAAGCAGGAAAAGCAGGAAAGCACATGATGAAAGGCAGAGAGATGAAAGAGTGGGCTGGTTACTATTGCATTGCTGAGAGCAAACCCTGATTCTAGGTCCCATTCAGTGAGTTAAATCCTCCATGTGGAGGAGTGCCTGGAGGGATAGCTCACATCCTAAAAGACCAGAAAGCATGTGTGTGGAAGGAAAGGGGGAGGAGAGAGAGAGAAAGAGAGAGAGAGAGAGAGAGAGAGAGAGAGAGAGAGAGAGAGAGAGAGAGAAAGAAAGAATGTCTTCAGATACAACTTTTAAAGCTGTCTCTCATCTCTCATAACCTACTTCCCCAAATAGATCTCACTTCCCAAAGCCTCTGCAAAGATCAACACCAGCTGGGTACCAAATATATAAAAAAATGAGTCCATGCATTTTTTTGTCCATAGTACAACAGAACACAACAAATAGAAAACAGTTGCAAATACAGCAGATACTGGACCAACCAAACTAATATGTGCTGCAAATGTGAGAGCATTTCCTAGGTTTGGACCATAATTTTTAATAGGAAAGTCCTGAATGTTGAAATACCAAAAGACCCAAAAGTCGTAATATCTATAACTTACAAATACTGAAACTCTGAAAATATAGTCTTGATAAAGTTAATAAAGCATTCTTGATATTTATTTACATTAGTACTATATTTATTTTAGAAGCATAAACTATGGCAGAGTACTACATAGACTAGACAATAAAATCATCTGAACATTCCTATTTTTGAAATAATAAACAAAACTCATGTGTACTAGGGGTAACATGGGTGTAAGTGCTTCCCAATGGATGAAATATATTCACAAAGAAATAGGTCAAGGTGTAATAGATTAGCAAGTGATCCTCTGGTTTATGACAGAGGGCACCTAATTTAGAACTGCAGTGTTCTGAACAATCCATGTTGTAAACAAGTACTTAACACCAATTGATCACATCTAATGAAGTCAACTCCCAATAACTGAGAGTTTATTAAATTTTGTCATTCACAAATACAGACATTCAAAAAAAAAAAAGTATTTACTTACTGAGGAAAGTTTAATATCCTTACATATACAAATAATGCTTGCACATCTATAAACCTGATAATTCATCCTCATGGAGTCTAACTTTTGAAAATTGAGAAAGAGGATAACACTTGAAATGTAAATTTAAAAAAATCTAATAAAAAAGAAAAGAAAAAGAAAATTGAGTAAAATGAATTAGAATATTTTTAAAGTTCTTACATGATTTATACCTCAGATTTATGGGGGGGGGGGATTCCAAGACAAAATACAGCTGAAAAACTACAAGTATAAACAAGCTGTAAGAGAGAATAAAAGGAGAAAATATTATTAAGTGTCAATAAAACTAAAAGAATTGAGAAAAAAATCATCACAGAGCAATATGATGGGTAATTTCATGGAGACAATCTGTAAGGGCTGCCTGACTCTCATGACCACTGAGAGTGGTGCATCATGGTAAGCAGCTGTTTTCTGTTTCAGGCATGGCTGTTGTCAGAGAACATGCTCACATTCATTTTCTGCCTGGCATAGCTCCTCCTGGAACTCTTTTACAATTTGCTACACAGCAATGCAAGCATCTCCGCAAGCAAGTCCATTAGACTTTCCTATCTTATGTGCTGTGCTTCCACATTGTTTTTGGTCTATGGAAATCCATTTGCCATGCACTAATATCCAGGCTACAGATTTGATAGAAACAAGACCTGTGATTGAAATGAATCACTGTTGAGTGTCTCCTTGTCACAGTGCATACAAGTAATTTTGAAGCAGCCAGTGACCTGGGTGACTTTCTCAGACACATTAGGCTTTATTTATATTTAGTTACATTTTAAACTGATATTTATATTAAAACTATGTTCATGAATGAGCTATCATGGATATTTTGATGTACACATGCCCTGTAGGTTAAACATATGTGCTGTTTCAGTTATGTTAGACATATTCAAGCATCTACCATGCCTTTATGGTGTAAATACTTGGTGCGTTTTGTCCACATTTGTTAGAATCATAATTAGATAATTGTTATTCATAGTTAACAGCTGTGTAGTGCCACGCCAAATATTCTTCCTCCTACAGAAACTCAATACCTACCATAATCCTTACAATAATACATTAGGAATGCCTCCCTTCTTCCTATGTCTCTCACATTTGAAAAAAAAAAAAATCATCATTCTACTCTCAGCTTCTAGATAACAACTTTAATATGTTCCACAAATAACTGAAATCATGTGGAACTTTTCTTTCTATACTATATTCTGTTCTGTTCCTGTCCTGAGAGTTGCTTGAACCATAATATGGAGATAAAGGACTAATTTGTCTAGTGGAGGAAATTTTCAGATAGTGTTTAGTCTGTGTCATGTCTACTAATTTTGATGTCAAAATGATAAAGAACAAAAAGTAGAAGATGTGAAAACTATGTACATTGATGATGTAAAGACTATAGGCATGGTTACTTTTGCTTTTGCTGACAGGAAAGATTTGAGAGCAGGTATGACTGTTAAAGAGAGTACAACCATTGAGGAGAAACTTGCTGTTCTGCATTGAAATAACAGAAAATATTTTCTGAGGGAAAGAACCCACCCATCAAGACAAAGGCATTTAAAAGTAGAGAGCAACATTTTAAAATGTGGTTGAAGGGATTTTCTGCTCCTGAAAGCCTAGGGAAGTGTTTCCCCAAGGTCATCGCACAGAGGGTACAGCAGATGTGATCCAAAAGATACAGACACCAAGCTAGCAGTAGATCTTGGCAGCAGCATCCATGTAAAGAAGGCGCCCAAAATGCAAGCTTGAGAGTGGTGCAGTTTGTTTTCTCTATTGCTGTGATAAAACGTGGACCAAATAACTAGGGGAGGAAAGGGTTGATTTTAGTTTACAGGAGATAGACTTTCATCATGGGAAGCCAAGACTGGATTCAAGGTATGAGCTTGGAGGTAGGAACCAAAGCAAAAAAGTTATTGAGGAATGCTCACTTTCAGAGTGATCATCAGCTACCCTTCCTGTATGGGGCCCATAAAGGATTTAATGAGAACATTAGGGTTGCCCCGCTTTGAGTCTTTAGCGTTCCTTTATTCATAGACCTCACCAATAAGCCTTTTCATTTTAAAAGAAGTTAAGTGTCTAATAGGACTAGTTGGTGTGGTAATGTTAAGAAAACTTAGTTCAGCATCTTCATCTCCATCTCCTCTCTCTTGTTCCCGTTCTCTTCCTTTTGATGAAACAACCATTCACAGAAAGGAAGGCAAGAAGGCAGGATCATGAAGCAGCCAGTCATATCACATCCACAGTCAGGACATAGTATACAGCTGGAGAGAAATAATTGCTCATGCTCAGCTCCTTTTCTCCTTTTCATTTTGCTGAGAACCCAAGACCATAGAATAGTGATACCCACATTTTAATAGCTTTTCTCAACTTGGTTCACTTAATCTAGATTCTCCATCAGAGAAATACAGAGAGGTTTGTCTTCTAGGTGGGTCTAGATTCAGTTTAGGTGGCAATCAATGTTAACCATCAAGCACAAATTATAGGTTTGGCAACTATATAGATGTATGGTCATTAACCAGATTAAGCAATTGATAATTGTCTGTGGCACATAGGCAAACCATGGGCAATAACCCAAATCAATAAAGGACACTGATATAAATATCAAATGCATTTGAAAATATAATGCACTTGGGAGGTTTAAATCATCATATGGGAAGTTATCTACAGTGCTTAGTTAAATAAGTAGTTTATCCACAAAGACACATGTCCCAGAAGACCTTCACTAGCTGGATAAAGAGGACAGGGTAGGATAAACTGACTCCCCAAGAAGAGCAGACATTTCAGTGAATTGGAGTCATGTCATGCTCTAGGGTGACTTTCCTATAGCCATTAGTCCCTGAAACAACATGATAATATTTTCATAACAAGACAAGATTTGAAGGGGGAGAGAACTCTGTCATTAAGGTAACTTTAAAAATGGAAACAAGACTAAATACTAGTAAAGGAGATGTGTTTGCATTTCACAAGGTATCCACATTTCCCATGAGTACCCTAAGCTCAGGAAATGTCTTTAGAGAGAAAAAAAGCACTTAATTTTATTTTCAAGTACAAAGAGTGATCATTATAACTTACATCAATGAACTGAGGAAGACTAGGTCATTTAAAAGTATTTTGGTGTTTAACCAACTTGAATTAAAACCAAACTGTGACATATTTGTCTGGCTGACATCCTAGATGAATAAACTTTTATTCAAAGACAGTATTTAAGAATATATTTTGTAGTCTCATTTACCCTACATCCTAATAGATACTAGAAGAAAAGAAAAGAAGCAATCTTAGAGATCATGCACTTCAACCCTCCTGTCTCACAATGGAGCAGACATGTCTACAGATCAAGCTGTGATTGACATGTAAGAAGGATTAGTTTGGCAGTGTCGACTTGACTTTGAGGTTACAGTTTTAGGGCTTCCCTGGACAGGCTGGGTCATACTGAAGTTGTTGTCTTATAGGATCTGAAGTAAACGTCACCAGGATCTCTGATTCTCTCCTTGAGGTAAAACAGAAGGGGCAGAGCCTGGCAAAGGAGCAACAGAAAAGGAAGCAAACAGGTAGGGCAAGAAACGTTCCTGGAACTTCCTTGAAAGCTGTAGGATATCACAGAGTCAGTGCTTACAAGTAAGAAGGTTACTAACATGTGTGGGGGTTCCCCATGATGTGGAAAGAAGTTTAGCACTGAGAATTCACTTGGAATGCAAAAAATTATTGTGACAAGATTGTGTTCTTCTAGAAACCTAAATAGCAATCACTGGAAAGGAAGAAACACCTTCCTTTTCTGATTTGTAGAAAGCAATGTGTTGTGACTGTTACTGTCCTTTGATTTTGATGTTAGCATACTGAGCAGGCTTATGAGAACCAGAACTAGAAAGTGTGTTGGCTTAGTAGTCCACAAAATGAGATTTGATTCTTGGCTTTGATACTGACCAAACAAATGACCTTGGTCAAATCACAAAACGTTATAAAGTTTGTTTGTTTGTTTGTATTTGTTTGTAAAAAATTAAGATGGAAGCATCCTATATTAAAAAGAATCATCATGTGAATAATTCATGAAAGAATTCAAGCACAGAATGTATCTTCACAAGTAGTGTCTCTTTTAATACTACATTTGTTTCACAAAAGTACCTTTTTGTGATTATATCCTACTTTTATTTCTCAAGGATTATTCTGACTCATTTACTAAGTATTGAACTTGCAGTTTTACTCTGAAATAGATGCACTGTCTACAGTTCTAGCAATGTCTTCATCTGTACATGGCTATAAATTTCAGAAAGGATGATCTAATCCTAGTGTTAATACCATCAGCATATATGTTAGTTCTCCTCCAATAAAGGATGTCAGACACTCAAAGAATATTAAGCAACAATAATAATAATGAAATAATAAAACCCAAACACAACAACAGAAACAAGTCAGAAGTTGCTCCTCTATGAAGCATATAAGAAGCAGCTAAATTCTTACACAATAAACTCATTAACCCTGGAATAAGAATAAACATATCCCTGCAACAGCAAACATGAAGAAGAGGATTATTGTTCATTCTGTACACTAGCCCACCACATCTTGAAAACAGGAAATTTAATTAGAAGGTTATTTGCTGATTGTCCTAAGACACACCACATATTTTTCAGTTCTCTTATCTCTTTCTCTTTCATCTTAAATTTCTAGACCTGCAGTCTGACCTGAGAATGCAGGCACCGGCAGTATCTGTGAATAGAACAGAAGAAATGTATTGGGATATAAGAGCACAGAGATAGAATTTGAATGATAATTTACAGTCTTGGTGAAGTATTAAATTAAAGCTCTAAAGTATTAGATTATTTAATCCAGCCTTTCTACTTTTAAAGAGGAAATCAAAGCCATAACTTTCTCATTGTGATGATTTAGTAATTCTGTAGAGACCACACTTATTATATTATATTGATCAGTGCATTTTAAATTCATAAGGTAAAGGCATGATTGCTTTGTTGTTTGAGTTAATATCTGGGTTAATCACATGGTTGCTTCATAGTTATAGCCATGGAATTAAGCCCCAGTAACAAGAGGAAGCATCCTTCAAGCTGTTGTAGTACATGGGGGCATCTTTAAATTTTCTCCTAACACAAATTTAAACTGAATCTCTCATGGAAGGCTCCCTGACCCAAAGGAGAATAATCTCAGATAAAAGGAATCTTAAGATAGGATCTTCAGGACCTCAGGACATGGCTGTGTGGCTATGACTAGACTGTGTGGCTACCTCCATGACTTCAGATGAATCATAGCAACCTCTTTTAACTTAATTTCTACCATGTAAAATATAATGTAAAAATAAAAACCCTTCCTACAGATAAAAAATATAAACTGTGACGACTATGAGAGAGTGAGAAGAGGGGCAGATTCTCAGACTGCATGGACACTGGGTGAAGGAAATGGCATGATGCACCGCTTCCTGTCTTTTATACCTCTGGCTCAAGTGTGGGATGTAATAAACTTATATCAGGAAACAAAATGACTGTGAAGACTTGGTCTCCCTAGCATTAATAACAAAAAGACAGAATTGGAGCAAACACAGTCATCAGAAAGGGTAGATAGAGTTCTGAAAAAAGAGCTAGAAATGGTAACAAGGTTGTTTCGTGAATATAGAACCATCTGCATGCAGTTTACAAGGCAGCCAGCCACTAATGGATTAATATGATATTTTATTAATCAGGTGAGAATTTTGGTGTAAGTCAGGCCAAAGTTTTTATTAGAGTAACAACTCCCCCCACCCCAAATCTAGATAATTTTTGCAGGAACACACTCAAATCCAGAGTCTCTAATGTATCAACCATGATATCCAGACACAAAATAGAATTTTAAAATGATAAAAAAAAATGTTTCATACTTTGAAGCAAGAAAATAGGCAATAATAACTTAGGTCATTGTATCTAATAGGTGAGATGTTAGAATTTTTTAACAAAAACTTTAAAGCAGTCATGGCTATGCTCACTGATGTAAAGTAGTAGAAAATCATAAATATTAGTATTATGCAATGGGAATGTGTCATCCCAGACTGTCTGGAGCTTTTTTTTTTTTCAATATTTTCTGTATAGAGACAGTTTGTTCCTTTTAGTATTTGCAGTCTGATAGTAGAATAACTGATCAGCTATGATGCCACTTAAGCTATACCTTCTCTTAAATAAATTCATAATCCCAAGGATGGGGACTCTTGAATAAATATGCAAATATCCAAACACCCTTGCCTTGTACACAAAGGATACAACTGAATTAAATAAGGTGATTCTGATCTAACTAGAATCTTTAGAGACGTTGTCCAAAGAGGTGACTGATGAAGTCTTATCCTTACGTGTATCACCTCTTCCTCTCCTCTCTCTCTTTCCTCCTCCTCGCCTCAACACAAAAGTCACTGAGAATAACGTGGATGTGGCTTGCACGTTTGGTTATGAGGGTTGGCTCAGGTATTCACATGCTGAGGAATCATTCAGAAGGGGCATATATTCACATGAATGTTTTTTTTTTTCTCTGCAGATAGACATAGATTAAATAGTTCACATTCACCATAGTCTCTCTCTCAGCAACAATTTCAATTTTGCAAAAGGAAAACAAGCTTTCAGTTCTATGGCAGCAACTGTGACCAATAGGGACTATCAGAGCATTGTGTGGACTGTCTTTTCTTAAAAAAACAGTTGCTTGGTGATAATTTGTGATTGAGGTACACCCAGCTTCTTCCTCATTAGAATGACAGTGGTGTGAACATATAGCTAGGTAATTGTGAGAAGAATAGATCTAATTTCCCCAATGTCATTGCAATATCACCTTTCAGGACTAACAACACTGAGTGATTACACGTATCATTTGGTAATTGTGTTTTTATCCATCCCACACTGGGAGCTGAGTTTTTAAAGTGGACTTGCAATTAGATTATAAATGAACACACATCAGAAGGCAGCAATATGTCAGCATTAACCCAGCTACATTTTTAACTACATTTAGTGACAGATTTTGTGGCTTGTCAGCACTCATCAGTGATGAACATAGTCAGGGACACTGAGCTTAGCCTTTGATAATAATAAAAAAGAGGAAAAAAAGCAAGAATTTCTGAACTCTAGGAGAATGACCTTCCCAAATCAAGAGCTTGGCTAACTTTTGGATATGACTTAAAATTCAACCATGATAGAGTATAAAGATGAAATGTTCAGCATTGCTGAGATGCTACTCTGCAAAAGGCAGAGGGAATTGCATTTTCAGAGGAGAGCCTATCATTCTGGGAAAAATGGGCACTCCAAACTGCAAATTAGTCAGATCTGATATTGCTGGAAATATTTCAAGTTAGGAGTGGAAATTTATAAAGCCATCTGCATTTAAGCAGAGTTTTCTAAATGTTAAATATATGGAGGTGGTGAGATTGGGATGAGAAGTTATGGCTGGAAGACCTCCTGGATCCTACTAAGCTCTATCCTGTAATAATACATTTTAATAAATACAATTATTTGGTGTCCAGTTGAAGTATTACCACAGTATCTAAAGGCAAATTTGTAGAGCAGTTCTATTCCTTGACTCGGTTGGGAACAATCTCAGGACATTTAAATGAGGGGGCTTTTTCACATGGGAAAATGATGAAATATAATTCTGATTTTCCTGTCCAGGGTCACATTAGTTAGCCACTACACTTCTCATTATAATGGTATGTATACTCCACTGGCATAGAAATACCTGTTAATAGCTCCCTTCTCTTTTCCAACATTGTTAATGAAGGCTGATCAAATGTCTTACTCTTAGATAAGGCTTTGCCAAAAACCAAAATATGGATCAGTTCTTACAGCTTTTCTATGAAGTCAGCTTGAAAGGTTCAAACATCAGTCTGTAATTGCACCTCATGTACAAACTCTATGCTTTGAGTTATTGAATAAGAATGGTGTGCTGGCTATTTCTATGTCAACTTGCTATGAGCTAGAAGCTATGTGGGTAGAGGAAACCTTGATTGAGCAATTGTTGCCATCAGAATGACCTGTGGGCAAGCCTGAGGGTACATTTTCTTGATTGATGATTGATTGATGTTTGAGGGACCATCTCAGTGTGAGCATTGCTGCCTAGGACTGATTGTCCCGGGTATTATAAGAAGGCAGGCTGAGCAAATCGTGGGGAGAAAGAAAATAAGCACAGTTATCCCATAGCCTCTGCTTCAGGTTTCTGCCCTAAGTTCCTACCCTGGCTACCCTCAGTGATGGACTTATAAGCTAGAAGGGGAAATATACCCTTTCCTCCTAAAATTACTTTTGGTCATAGTGTTTATTATAGCAGTAGAAAGCTAAGTATGACAGATGTATTTCCCTTCCCTCAGGATCACAGTCTATAGTTCTGCAATACATAAGAAACATCCTTTATACTGCTGTAGGCATGGTGAGTATGATTAAGAGATGCCAACCAAAAGGCCATATCTGGGAAGAACAGAGAATGAAGCCTGGAAAGAGCATCCACGCAGATGCCATGAATGGAGGTCCCAGAAGAAGATAAAAATGAGAGCACAAAGTAGAAGATCTAAGAAGCAGTCAAATGGAATGACTGTTGCAGATTTTGAAACAAAAGCCTGAAGCCTTACATACTCCCAAAGTAGGTAGAATGGGTTAAGGCATTTATTTTACTTTTAAACACTCTTTCCTCCCTATTAACTTGCTTTAGCACTCAAACGACTGCATTGCAATAGATTTTATGAACTTGGAAAGACTGTAAGAGCCAAATGATATCACCAGGATATCTGCCTTGAGATGGTGTCTTCTTTGTAGACAAGCTGCATCCACAAAAATCTCAACAATATGGCTGTCCAAACAAGACTCAAGCAATGGCATCAGTTCACATACCAATATGTAGAGGGGAAACATCCCAATGTCCTATCTATAGATGAAAATATACATGCTATTGATCACTGCTGAGAGAGAAGAATCAGTCCCCTAAGTAGTTAGCCAACACCAAATGGTTAGCCCTAAACACACACACACACACACACACACACACACACACACACACACACACGACATTATCTATCTATCTATCTATCTATCTATCTACCTATCTATCTATCTATCTATCTATCTATCTATCTATCTATCTATCTATCTATCTATCTACCGATCTACTGATCTATCATTTATCTATCCATCCCCTATCTATCTATCCCCTATCTATCTATCTATCTATCTATCTATCTATCTATCTATCTATCTATCTATCACATCATCCTCTATCTATATATGAGTAACACTGTAGAAGGAAGGCTAGGAGGTAAGAGAAGGCATCAGTGGGAAGGAAAGGTGGATAAAATAATAGTGGACTTAAGATGATCAATGTGTATCATGAACATAGATGAAATGTCATAATGAAACCTATTAATTTATACAAATATTAACCCTGAAAAAAAGAATGGCTTACCTGATAGATTATTTATTTTTTAAATAAAAGATTGCATTAATATCTTTATGTATATGCTGGACACAAAATAGAGGCTTAATAAAAGTCCTTTGAAATCAGGTAATGATTAAAAAGGTACCAAGAACATGATCTAATCTTTTTTCTTACTAAAAACTATGATGTGACTCCTTCCTACCTGGAAGTAGGGCTGGGGAGTAAACAGAAATTGGGGTAGGGGGAGAATATCTCTGGGAAGAGCCAGAAACATAGGACATGGGGGAAGCTCCCAGAAGTCCATAAGGTGACCCTATAGGAGACACCTAGCAACTGGGGATATGAAGACTGAAGTGGCCACTTGCTGTAACCAGGAGGGACTTCCTGGAAGGAGGGGGAAGTCTTTCAATTTGAAAACTTGAGTAGTAATGGATACATGAGTCTGGTCAGTTGATTTACTGAGAGAACTTTGAATTATAGCTCTGTATGCTTTTGTTTGCTTGCTTCTGAAATCTGTCGCTCCCTTATTAAGGGGTTAGGTTGTTGTATCCATTTTGCTCATATTGCATACCCTATACCTTATTAAGGCAACCATACTATCTAGGCATACAATAAATACTAAAATAATGAATATTGAACAAATCAGCAAACTATGTGTTGGGAGTCAAAAGAAACTTATATTGGGAACTAGTAATATAAGCATACAAAATTGAGATTGTGGGATGTGGCCAGCTTTGTGGATTCTAAGATAGTACTTAGAATCATCACATAGCTTTGTTTCTGTCTATAGGATGGAGAAACACTGGATACTGTCAAAAAAGCCTAATGTTCAGAGATCTCAGAACGAGGCTGCTTCTAAGTTTATATTCTTTTTTATTTTTTTCCAAAGATTGAGAGATCATTTAAAGGGCATTCTTTTAGGCATGGCTGATGGTTTATATAAAATCACAATGGTCATATACCATATCTAGTTAGAGATAATCTTCAGAAATACAGAATTACTTATCTAACTGAAGAAGTGATTTATTCAAGAAAGTGGGACTAATGCTTAAATAGTTAGCATGAAGAACAAACACTTTTATCACCCATATACACAAATAGCCAATGATTTCATTATATTACTATATATGAAAGGCATAGGGGATCTATGACTATGAATATCTTGATATTTGATCCACCAAAATACACCTGTAAGTTCACAAAAGTTAAAAGTTAATTGTATATGAGAAAATGAGATAGAAAGAAACGAATAAGAGGCTGTGAGTGAAATGCAGATATATGACTTTGTTCTTTCTGCAGAGTGCTAGGTGTTTAAAAGGAGAAATAACCTAGAGAGGGAAGTTGAGAGTTACTATAAAGATGTGCCAGGAAACTAAATTTCCTATGAATTCTGGTAAGTAAAGATGATGAAACTCGGTTATGTTAGACACCACCTTGCAAGGCTTCTTGTGCAAGTATTTGTGAAGTATTTATACTTCATATTGCAGTATTTTTGATATCAGAGGTTGGCCATCTCAAGCCCAAAGGCAATTTAGTCCACTCTGTCTTTGTGTACCCAACCCAAGTTCTCCTTTATCTTTTAGCATGCCTTTTCAAAAAGAAAATATTCATGTGTTGCCTTTGCAATGCATACCTTTATAATGCAACCATAACACTGAGTAGTAGCAAACAGGTTTAGTTTCAATAGAGTCAAAGTTTCTTTCATAGTCTAAATTCAAAATTATTTTCTATTTTTACCACTTATAGATAAATAAAACTTACTATGCTTTAATGTAGACAGTCTTAGAAATAAACATTATGGTCTGATGACTAAGGCTATCTTAAGTCTGTGAAGAGTCTAGAACTACAGCATTAGCACAGAATACTCAGAATTTGTGAGATGCAAAGAATAGTGAACTTTTCTTTTAAAAATTTATTTTATTACTTTATGTGTCTGGGTGCTTTGCCTGCATAGACATCTGTGCACCAACTGTGTGCCTTGTGTCTATAGAGGGTAGAAGAAGATACTAAATCCCTTGGAACTAGAATTATATATGGCTGTGAATGTCTATGTAGGTGCTGGGAATTGAAGCCAGGTCCTCTGCAAGTGCAGCTCTTAATCACTGAGCTGTGTCTCAGCCCCATTAATTTTATATTACACCATTTGTGACTAAGATTTGTATCACTTTGTCTTATTAAAATGAGCAAAGGTCTGGCAAATTACTGCCATAAATAACCATCCTCAGTGTTTTCCAAAGTTATTTAAACATGGCACAGTCATTAGAGCTACTTGTAGCTTACAAAAAGACTTTTTATAAAAAAAGATGTAAAGTGCTGTTATAGTTCAACTTCCTCATTTCACAGAGAAAAGTCTGGGAACTGGATGAGGTCATATAATTAGTTCACTATAGACTTCGAAAGTTCTAACCCCAATGCTTCTTGTGAAATTCTTTTAAGCCTCTACAAACCATTTTGATTTAATCAATCAGAAGCCTTTCAAAGTCTAGTCTTTGAAAGATGCACTAGGGACTTGTGGAGTAATTTGACTGGGCTTATGATTGGTTAATCAAAACGAGGTGGATTTTCTGTGAAACACATCAAAATTCACCAGCAGCATGATTGAAAGTGATTCCATAATTTTTGTTTATTTTAGAACAACAGCAAAACCCATTTTGCATAAATTGATCAATCAATCCGAAGCGGAGCAAAGTTCTGCTGCACAATACATGGGACTGCACTGACCATCTGTTTCCACGCGGGGCCAACTCATGTTGTGTCTAGAGAAGAGTCCAAAAGAATTTCTGAAAGTGAACATAAAACTTTTTTAAAGCGAGAGGAAAATTAAATTTCCTGATCCGACAGAAAGGTGTAGACTTAGTGGAGCTCCACCTGCAAAGCTGTCCTCTGCCGAAATTGAAAAATTGGTTACTTTCACCACTTCCAGACTGTCAATTTCAACAGCCAGGAATAGTCACACAAGGACATCAATTTCAGCCCCAGAAGCTTGTCTCTTTTGAAACTGACAGAAACTAAAATGACAGAAAGCCAGAGAGCCAGATTCTCTGGAGGCTTCAGGAGGTGGCTGATATTGACTGGCCTCCTTCACAGGCCTGGCGCTTTGGGACTTCTGCTGTTGCTGGATGGACACTCTGGCATCACACCAAGTTTCTGTACCTTGGATACACAGACATAGTGTATTTCAGAGGAACCACATGTCCTCAAGCTCAGGTCTTAGAGTCAACTGCAGCTTGTGGTTCATTGGGCTAGCACAAATGTGATGGTGTCTGAATCAGATACAAGAGCTCTGGCGCCTCCTATCTAAGCAGATTGGGAATCATTTTTAACTCTCTTGGGCTTTTTGATAAGATGGAAAATGTGTCTAAAATTGTCTGTCTATACTGCTAACTAAACATGGCACAGTGGCCAGCACCTGTGCAGCTAGTATTCTCAGTGCCTCGGAAAGATGTTACTCATTACTTGCACTGGGATTTTTTTTTTTTTTTTTGATATTTTCTTTATTTACATTTCAAATGTTATCACCTTTCCTAGTTTCCCCTCTGAAAATCCCCTCACCCCTCCCCCATCCCCCTGCTCCCCAACCCACCCACTCTCATTCCTGGTCTTGGTATTCCCCTATACTGGGGCATAGAACCTTCACAGGACCAAGGTCCTCTCCTACCATTGATGACCCACTAGGTCATCCTCTGCTACATATATACCTAGAGCCAAAAGTTCCACCATGTGTTTTCTTTGATTGGTGGTATAGGTCTAAGGAGTTCTGTGGGTACTGGTTAGTTCATACTGATGTTCTTCCTATGGGGCTTCAGACTCCTTCAGCTCCCTGGGTACTTTCTCTGGCTCTTTCATTGGGGACCTTGTGCTCTGTCCAATGGATGACTGTGAGCATCCACTTCTGTATTTGCCAGGCACTGGCAGAGCCTCACAGGAGACAGCTCTATCAAGCTCTTGTCAGCAGGCTCTTGCTGGCATCTGTCTAGTGTCTGTGTTTGGTGGTTGTTTATGGGATGGATCCCAAAGTGGGGCAGAGTCTGGATGGTTGTTCCTTTGGGCTCTGCTCCGAACTTTGTCTCTGTAACTCCTTTGTTGGGTATTTTGTTCTCCATTCTAAGAAGGAACGAAGTATCCACACTTTGCTCTTCTTCTTGAGTTTCATGTGTTTTGCAAATTGTATCCTGGGTATTCTAAGTTTCTGGTCTAATATCCACTTATCAGTGAGTGCATATCATGTGCATTCTTTTGTGATTGGGTTAACTCACTCAGGATGATAGCCTCCTGATCCATCCATTTTGCACGGGGATTTTTATTTGGTAGCATATAAAACATAGTTGGTGCATTGTCTTCCTCATTATATGGTAAATCCATATATATATATATATATATATATATATATATATATATATATATAAAATGTGTCTATGTGTCTGTGTGTATTTTAGGAGGCTTATATAGTAGGAGGTTTCCATATGTTTTTCAAGAGGCCTATAGTTTTACTTTTCCCTCCTTTATTCGACTAGCCCAACACTCTCCATTTAATCCTCTTGCAATAGTTTCTCCTTTATCCCTTTATAAAACCATATTCTATTTCTCCTTCCTTGGAAGATCTCCTCTTCCCTCTTTGTCCCCTTCTGGCTCCCCAACCTCTATGAGTATTCTGAACAAAGTATATATATCTTATGCTCAAGTCAGAGAGCACATGCGATGTTTGTCTCTTTGGGTCTGTGTTTCCTCACTTGAGATGATTTTATTATAGCTACACCCATTCAGCTGTGAATTTCATAACTTCATTTTTTTTTCTTAACATATGGGAGTGTACTACACTTTCCTTATCCTCTCATCAGTTGATAGACAACTAAGTTGTTTTGAGTTGCTGGCTATTATGATTACAGCAGAAATGAACATGTGTGAGCAAATATCTCTGTAGTAGGACAGAGAGCCTTTTGGGTACATTCCCAGGGCTGGTGTAGATAGATCTTATGGTAGATCTATTTCCAGCTCTATAAAGACCCTCTTCCTTGATTTCCATAATGTTTGTACAAGTTTGCACTCCCACCAACAGTGGATAAGTGCTACTCTTTTTCTGCATTCTCAGCAGCATCTCGTTTGTTAATCTTGGTTATCCTGACTGGAGAGAGATAAAGTCTCAATGTAATTTTAATTCCACTTTCCCTGATATCTGAGAATATTGAACATTTTAAAACACGTTTCTCAGTCATTTTTGTTTTACCTTTGGGGAAATTTTAGTTCTGTACCCCATTTATTACTTAAATTGTTTATTTCCTTGAAGTTTAGTTTGTATATCGTCTAGATACTAATCCTCTGTCTGATATATCCAGTGTAGAATTCTTTAAGGCACAATAGAAAATGTGATGCTTCTATAGAGGGCTCTACCATTGGAAAACTAACACTTATCAAAGGGAATCAGCTCATTCATTCTGAAAAAAAAATATGAGTGACCATAGCCTGGGAATGGGAATTCAATTTTTTCTGAATTAAATGTTGCAACATGAAATTGGCCACATAAATTTTTATAGGCACACACAAACACACACACACACACCCTTCCATTTAGGTTTTCTTTTCAAAGCTTTCACTTGATAGTTGAAAGAAGTCAGACACAGAAGTAGATGTGGCACAGCTATTAAGGGTGTTAAATTTAGCCCAATATAATCTGTAACTTTCCAATGCTCCACACTAACTATTTTATAAACTAACCAGCCTTGAATAGTTTTTTTGTACATATGGATATTTTATTGTTGTTGTTTGTTTTCTTTGGAAACTTCAGTTCACTATTCTAAAGGAGATATAAAGGAACAGAGAGGTGTTGAAGGCTATTTCGCACATTTTAGAGAGTTGGCTTGGTCTTCTTCCCTCTTTTCTTTATATTTTATCTCCTGTCTTTCCTTATCTTTCTTGCCCCTTATATTTGTTTTGGATCTGCAGATATGCATGTGGTATCTTTGGTGTGTGTGTGTGTGTGTGTGTGTGTATCTAGGCTAAGAGATCAATGTCAGTTCGTTTCCTTGATTGCACTTCACTCTATTTACAGAAGCAAGCTTTCTTCCTCTTGATAAACAAAGAACTCTATGATTCTCTTATTCTAAATAGCCAGCTTGATGGAGAGAGCCTATCTGTGACTCCTTAGGGATGATATTACTGATGGCTGTCATGCTTGCTTGACTCTTATGTGGATGCTGGAGCTCTGAAATCAGGTCTTCTAACTACCATAAAAAATGCTTTATCTACTGAGCAATCTTTCAAACCCTTCTTTCCCCAAAGCTGTTCTGAACTTCTGCCATGTGATGAGAATTTGGTAAATACTGAAGATACAATAGTAACAATATTCCTGCCCCCTTGCTCATATCTTACCTCTTTTTATTCTTTAGTAAAGGTTTTATATAATAAATAAAAATTATTTATAAATGCATTTGAAGAGTACTATGCATAAAAACCTAAAGGGTTTTTTTTTTTTGACAGAACAACATGTCCTTTGCTGAGATTAGTGGATGAGGACAGCTAGAATTGACTCCTGAGCTTGTTAATATGTGTGAACATGAGCTTGATTTCCAAGACTTTAACAGAAATGTCAGCTTATCTTAACCTTCCATTCTCTAGTAATTACACATAATGAGTGAGAGAGCTAGCCCAAGTTAATTTTTTAATTTATCTAAAAAAAAATCAAATCAGCCATTTCTTCATCTCAGCCAAAGTTAGAGAATGATCCAGCAGTCTGATTAATTAAAAATATGGAAAGAACAAATCTTAGCACTTTTAAAAGGCTTTTAAAATTATTTATTTTTATTTTAAAATTGTGTATATGCATCTGTATGTATATTTGAGTGTGTGCACTTGAATGCAGGTACCATGAAGATCAAAAGAAGGCATCAGCTCCTCTGGAGCTGCACAGTCATAGCTCCTCTAGAGGGGGTTCTGGGAACTGAACTCACACTATCTCCAGGAATAGCCAGAGCTCTTAACATCTGAGCCATTTCACGACTCTCCCAGAAGTTAAACTCTACTTTATTTGAAATTAAATTACAATTTTACACTGTTCTAGTTTGTTTCTCTATTGCTGTGATAAAAACAATGGCCAAGGAATAACTTGGAGAGGGAGGGGTTTACATCATTTTACAGCCTACAGTCCATTGTGAGTGGAAGGGCTTGCTCCATCCTACAGCCTACAGTCCATTGTGAATGGAAGGGCTTGCTCCATCCTACAGCCTACAGTCCAGTGTGAACGGATGTCTGAGTGGGAACTCAAGACAGGAACCTGGAGTCAGGAACTGAAGCAGAGACCATGGAGGAACACTGGCAATGGATTTCTTGCCTTGACTTGCTCGACCTGTTTTATTGTATAACAAAGGACATCCTGACCAGAGGTGGCACTGCCCATGGTAGATGGGAGTCCTCCTACATCAATCATAAATCATGAAAATGCCCCCATAGACTTGACTACAGACCAATCTGATGGGGGCATTTTCTTAACTGAGGTTTCTTTTTCCCAGATGAGCTTAGCTTGTGTAAAATTGAGAAAAAAAAAAAAAAAAAACCACAAACAAAACAAAAAAAACCCCAAAAAACAAAAACAAAACAAAACAAAAAACCAAAACAACATCAACAAAATACCAGCTATAAAAGACAGGTTAATTTAGAGAACTGGCATACAAAAAATTCAACATAGAAGAGTGATAAGGAAGAGGAGGAGGAGGAATAGGAAGAGGAGGAGGAAGAGGAGGAAAGGAAGAAGGGGGAGGAGAAAGAGGAGGAAGAAGAGGGGGAGAAAAGTCAATGAAGGACTACAGAGAAGAATTACAAGAGGAGGAGGGAGAATGTAAAGGGAAGAGGAGGAGGGGTAAAAAAGGGGAAAATAGGAGGAAGAGGAAGAGGAGGAGAAAACAAAAGCCAAAAGGAAAGGAAAGACTGTGAGCTGAGCCAGAAAGGGAAGCGGTTGACAGGTGACAAAAGCCTGGAGTACAGTGCTTGCTTGGATGCTGTTCTCTCTAAGCTGGTCCAGTGATTCAGGCTGCTGACTCAGAATTTGCCATGCTTTCTTCTAAATCAGAGGGAGGGGTATATTCTCATGGTCTTTCTGATACATTTGGTTGGGAGCTAATTTGTTACCTTGAGAATTATCTTCATCAGTGTCCTCTTCCATCCCCCACTCTGAGACCCTGTATCCCTTGGTCATCTTAATGTATTCACGGCATCTGTAGCCAAATAATTTATTCATGGACTGAAATCACACATCCCAGTGTGGGGTACAGAAATATTTACTTGGTCATTCACATTCTGTTAAGCCAAGGTATGGTGGGCAGCCGCACCACTCACAGCTGTGTTTCTCCGCGCAACTTTTGGAGTTGTATCCTGTAAGCCATTTTATCAAAAAGCCACGGGTAGCAGTCTGTGAGGACGTACAGGGAATCATCTAATGGACAGAAAGTACCTGCTCTGACACATTAATTCCCCTCGCTGTCAGCCTGCATCATTGTGGAGCATGCATGATGGGAAGCAAGGTCCCGTCACACCACGGCACCTGCTGCTCTCCAGCTGCCGAGTGCGATGGCTCCCTTGATTGCCCGTTTCTCAGCCTAATGACTTATTCCTTTTCCCTTTGTAAAGTTTTTACATTTTTTATTGTGATTTTAATCGTCATTTAAAAATGTTCTCATCTCTGTCAGGCAAACTGAGTATATTGATAAAAGAAGAGCATTATAAATAGTCTTCTAATCCGTGTCCAAATTGAGATCACTCCAAAAGCTGCATTTCAGTGTTTAGTCTGATAAAGTTGTCATGGCGATAATGTCTCCAGAGAGTAAAAGAGTCATGTGCATATCTGATGGAAGGAAATAGCTTGGATGGTACATAAACTGGTAAACATTGAACTAGGGGACTATTATCCTAGTTGTATTTTTGTTTGGCTTTGGATTTTGCTTGGTATTTTTGCTGTGTGGTGCTGTGTTTTCTAGGCTATTGGAAATAGCCTGATGATTCACACACATTCCTTTTTTTTTTAATGCAAAGATTTATATTGTTAAAATCTCCTGGAATAGGTTTTGGCATTGTTCCCAAACTGGCCTCTGGATTCTGTCTGAAGCTGTGTTGATTTCGGCGCATTACTCAGAACAGTAGATCATTATTACATATTGAACATCTGTCAAAATGGCACTAACAATTATCAGAAACATTCCCTTTCATGAAGATTTAGATCTGAGTACTTGAGAAGAATTTTCTATAAATCTAAGTCAATAGCACCATTTTTACTCAAGTCAGGAAACAAAGTGAGATTCTTTAATTAATGAGAGGAAAAAAAAATGACAGAATGTATTTGAGTAATTTAAATGAAGAAAGTTACTGTTTCTTGAAAGGTCAGCTGAGCCAATCCAACTCCTAACTCTCATAAATAGTGGCCATCAGCACACCTTGAACAACCCATCGGCATACTCCCCAGGTAAACAGGATAGAAGGAAGGGGAAGCAGAGGATGGGAAAGTGAGAAAACAGGGAGGGACATGACGGAGTTCTGTTTCTATTTGGAACTATTTTTGTGGACTCACATACTTAGCTGGCATGGATTTGTCATATCATAGGTCTCTGTGCTATAAAAGGATTTGCATAAATTCACAAATGGCAAATTATAAAGAACCATAATATTCTAGTTCTAAAACACCGTCATTGAGAATGATTTTGTATTTATTCGCAAGAAATATGTTGCCTCATCTGTGAAGAAAGAACATATGATAACTATTTCAAGGATGGTTACACATCCTAAAGGAGACAGTAGATGCCAAAGACTCCATTAACTTATAAAGCAAACACTCACTCCTTGACACTGAAGCTGGAAATGACAATTTTATCTTCTCACTGAACAATGTTTCCTATCCCATCTCTCTTCCTACCTGTTAAATTTCTCTCAGGGTGATAAAAATGTCTTAGTGAGGAGTAGAAGGTGTAAAACGGACACTCATGTGGTTATCAAACCTGACCCCAGAGCAGCACGGTAGTCTGACCACCCATGCCTTGCCCTCTGTAATGATCTAGACATGAAGTCAGTGTGAGTCAGATCCCTCAGAGGCACACTCAGTGCTATAAAGAAACTTGGTGATTAATAAGACCATACACAATAGTTTTCCTCTAATCTCCCTAATTTTGAAGATAACTTGCCCATGCATAATGGTTTGACAAGCTTATATTTTATGTTACAATTTTAAAACACACACCACAACAGGCAGAGGCTAGAATAATCTCTAAAGGACAAAGACATTGACGAGTCCACTGCAGCCCCCTGGCAAAGGGCTGCTGGCTGGACAGCCTCAGGGTCTTCTGGATGCTTAACAGGAAGAGACCCCTTGGCTTTTCTTCCATTGGATTACAGAAGAGTGAAAGAAAGGGGGGTGGTTCTAGTAGAACATGGGATCACCCAGAAACCACGGGTGCATTTCTGTATTAATTATTTAGGTGAATGGCAAAGGACTTCTCACTTTTTAGCTATGCTATATGCTCTTCACTTGCAGTGTGGAAGAGAAGAAAACACATCTCTGAGAACCAATGCTTTCCTCTCATGTGCTGTATTGAGCTAGGAGCAGTGCCTGGAAGAAGTCCTGGCTTGACCTTGAGCAGATCATTCACCATCAAATTATCTATTGAATTATTTTGTACCCATACCCATACCATAAACACACACACACACACACACACACACACACACACACACACACGCACACACGCACGTACGTGCACGCACACACACACAGAGTAATTATAAATAAAAAATATAAAAATATAAAAAGTACAATAGAATATTTTTTAATTAAGAAAAAGGGGTTTAGATGGCTCAGTGGGTTAAGTCCCTGCTTGCCCAAGCCTGTCAGCCCGAGTTTGGTCCTCGGAAACCACATAAGGGTGGGAGGAGAAAAGTGACCCTGTAAATCTGCCCTCTGACCTCTGCAGGTACACTGCAGTATCTTCACCCCAAACACACATGTACACACAACAATAATAAAAATATTCATCAATTATCAACTAAGAGTATTGTGCAGCTGCCTTGAGGAGGCTTTATAGCAATCCATCTGTTTCTGCTGTTTCAGAAGCTAGACACAGAGTTGTTCTAGTCATCTACCACTGTGACCTAACCCTGGATGAGAATTTTGACATGTTAGCACTTTTTACCCTGTCAACAATATTTCTTAAACTTTCCTCAAATTTTGTTTTATAAACATTGTCTTTCATTCTAAATAACTCATTAAGAACTAATTTTACTGCACTGACTTTTTCATCTGTTGTACCTGATCAATGATTCTGCCCATTGTTTATGTTTTATTTCAGTATATTTTTACTTCTAATAATGTCACTTTATTTTTACACTTTAAAAAAATTACTCCATAGTGTGTATGTGTGTGTGCATACATGAGTGTGTGCATGCATGTATGTGTGTGTTTGTGTTTGTGTGTGTGTGTGTGTGCAGAAATCTGCTCTCTTTCCTGGTTCTTTTTCTGGCGATCAAAGTCTGATGGTCAGGTTTCTGGCATGCACCTTACTCTGTAAGCCAACTTACCAGGCCCCATTTGCTTTATTCTTATAATTTTTTTGTTCCATATTCTTGTTTTCATATTTCTTCATTTTTAGATGTGTTGTTCATTGTCTTATGCTTTACTATTCTCTCTCTCTCTCTCTCTCTCTCTCTCTCTCTCTCTCTCTCTCCCAGTCTCTGCTCTCTGTCCCCTTTTGGAAAGAGGAATTCTGATATCTGCCATCTCTAGTTCTTGGCTGCCATATTTATTCGTCATGACCTGTGATGATCCTTGACTCCAGGCATATATCTCTTGGAACATTACTTGTGGTAGTTATGTAATGACTAGTTTACTGTCGGGCATCTTATATGGGCTAGGACATTTCTAAGCTACAGCTTAAATAACATAGGTTTCTTGGCTTGGGGATTTTCTAACCATAACTATTTGTGAAAACAAGTTTGTAGTTACATATTCTCAAGGGTAATTTGTTTACACGCTGATTTGCTATTCCCCACCCAAGAAACATGAGATAGCTTCCTCTTCACCCTCATAATCTGATAATAGTGTGCACCTTTGCACCTCCAGTTTAATGTGGGGGGTTCCATTGTATTTTTCTCAGGTGGACTAGGGCTTTATTTCTCTCCTGCCTCCTTGTGGAATGACTCTAGGCAGCTGTCAAATCAGAATCTCAAGGTCACCAGGATTTGACAGATGCCAGTGGAAAGCAATGCTGGCCAGCTGGCTGGCTGACTTTATTTTGGTATATGAATGTTTAGCCATTTTTTCCATTCAGTGGGGTGATTATGAGATGAGCTAAGTAACCCTACATACTGTCAAATGTGTCAGCTCTTAGAGTTCCTTCACATGGTATCAAAAGAGCTCTGTTTAATGTCTGCATGCATTATTACACTATCAAATAAAAGCACCCATTCTGTCAGAGTCAGATACCAGAAATGATCACCCTCATTGTCTATCATCTTATTTAAAGGTTTTTGCTGGGCTAGCACAATGGCTGAGCAGACAAAGATGACTTACATCTGGATTAACATCCTGAGCTGGATCTCCCCAGGGTCCTAGAAGGAGGAACCAATTCCAACTCCAAAGTTGCCTTCTCATTTGCACTACCATTTTTCATGGCATGCTTATACCCTCCCCTCTCCTCCTCTCCTGACCACTCCCCGCTCCCTACCCCACCACAGACACATCTATGCACTATAAATAGATATGAAAGTTAAACAATAATATTGTCCTATAAACAGTCTCAGATCTTTTTATATTTCTTAAGTTAAAAGGGTCACATTCACTTACATTACTATCAATAAGAATGGTAATGCTTTGTTACTCAATATAGAATATAGAATCATCTTGGATTTGGCCTTTGCCCATGTCTATAGGGGATATCTTAATCATGTTGTGTGATATGAGAAGACCCACATTTATTTATTTTATTAGATATTTTCTTCATTTACATTTCAGATGCTATCCCCATTCCTAGTTTTCTCTCTGAAAATCCCTTCTACCCTCCCCTCTCCACCTGCTCCCCAACCCACCCACTCCTGCTTTCTGGCCCTGGTGTTCCCCTATACTGGGGCATATAATCTTTGCAAGACCAAGGGCCTCTCCTCCCATTGATGGCCAACTAGGCCATCTTTTGCTACATATGCAGCTAGAGACACGAGCTCTGGAGGTACTGGTTAGTTCATATTGTTGTTCCTCCTATAGGGCTGCAGACCCCTTCAGCTCCTTGGGTACTTTCTCTAGCTCCTTCATTGGGGACCATGTGTTCCATCCAATAGATGACTGTGAGCATCCACTTCTATATTTGCCAAGCACTGGCAGAGCCTCACAGGAGACAGCTATTTCAGGATCCTGTCAGCAAAATCTTGTTGGCATCTGCAATAGTGTCTGGGTTTGGTAGTTGTTTATGGGATGGATCCCCTGGTGGGGCAGTCTCTAGATGGTCTTTCCTTCAGTCTCAGCTCTGAACTTTATAACTCCCTCCATGGGTATTTTGTTCCCCCTTCTAAGAAGGATCGAGGTATCACCACTTTGGTCTTCCTTCTTTTTGAGTTTCATGTGTTTTGCAAATTGTATCTTGGGTATTCTGAGTTTCTGGGCTAATATCCATTTATCAGTGAGTGCGTATCGTGTGTGTTCTTTTATGATTGAGACCCACATTAAAAAACATATTTTATTAATTCCCTGAGAATTTCAAATATGCAAACAGTGCATTTCTTGTTATTTTCACAACCCATCATTCCCCTAACTACTCACTATGTAGCTCCCATTCATCTAACCCTCTCCCACCTATATGCATTTTTAATTTAATAACTCATAAAGTCTAATTGGGCTGCCAATATACACATGGGTAGATGGCCACAGGCACAGCATGGTTAACCTATGGGGAGTGGGGTGGGGGGGTCACATCCTTGAAGAAAACTAAAAGGAAGACCCATATTTCAGTTGTGAGCAGGACTATTACTGGACAGGAGATCCTGGACCTTACAGAAACAGAGCAATAGCCTTGTCCTGCTGCCACACAGACCTGCCTGCAAGGGGATAAAACTTGTGTTTAAGCTTTATTTATCCTTAAGAATGTGAAGTGTAGCTCTTTTCTGAAAAAAAAAATTAGGATAGTGATTGATTGCTTGGGAGCAGAAGCTTGGGTTCCCTGATCTCCGCTATTTGGTTTGTGGAAGCAATATGACCTGGAGTGGCCAGACGCTGGGCATGCCTGCTGCCTTTATCTCCCTGCTGTGATGGACTGTACCTCTTACTGTGAGATAAAATAAGTCCCATTTCCCTTAAGTTGTTTGTGTTCAGATTTTTTTAAGTAGTTTAACCTATTTATGGGTGTTTTGCTTGCATGTATGTCTGTGCACCATGTATGCCTGTATCCATAAAGACCAGAAGAGGATGTTGAATCCTTTGAGAATGGAGTTACAGATAAGAGCTGCCTTCTTCTTCTGGAAGAACAGCCAGTGCTCTTAACCTCTGAGTAGTCTCTCTGGGCCTTCTGAGGGTGTTTGATCACAGCAACAGAACTGAAACCAGCATAGTAGCAAAGCCATGGAGGCTTTGAGCTGATGATGAAAGGTGTCAACTTGGCAACTGTGGAGGATTTGGCTCTTGACAGTTGCTCTGTCCATCTTCCTTTCCTGGATAACTCTCCTCCCCACATCATCATTTTAGGGAATCTTTCTGTTTGTGGAATACATGCTAAACTGACATTGTCTCCCAGAGCATGAGGATGCTGCGCAGTATTCCTACATCAATCCTGGTTCATTCCCTTCAGTATTCCTACACCAATCCTGGTTCATTCCCTTCAGTATTCCTACATCAATCCTGGTTCATTCCCTTCAGTATTCCTAATCTATCCGGGGACTAAAGCAGCATATGAATTGTTTTAGTTCTTCATTCTACACATTAACAGAAAAGGACAATTCTCATCTTCAAAAGCTCATTGTGGTGGCAGTTGGGGAGGTGAGGAGCTGTATATTTTATTGTTGTTATCTGTAAAATCAAAACACTTTATGTACATAGATGCCAGTCTCAGAGGATAAAAACCAAGAAATCAATCACTGTCCTAGTTTTTTTTTTCTTTTCAGAAAATAGCTACAGTTCACATTCTTAAGGATAAATAAAGCTTAAATACAAGCTTTATCCCCTTGCTGGTAGGTCTGTATGGGAGCAGGACAAGGTTGTTGCTATCTGTTTGCTCCATTAACATTTATGGTCTCAGCTTTCAATAGCCACCTAACATCACCCAAAACTGTCTGCTTGAGACTTAAAGTTACTTTTCTGGTTAGGTGGTATCTTTGCCTAATCTCCCACATGACTGTCAGCTTTGAAACCTCCACAGTGCTGGTGAGAGCAGTCTTGATAGAGACCTTTGAGAGAGCATCAGCCTGTGGCTTTGGCTCTGGCTTCTTGGTTTTCCTGAAGTTACTGGTTTCATATCAGCAGCTGTCTGCATGGTTTTGCTTTCTCTGTGTCTTTCTGCAGTGGAAAAGTCAATCTGAAGAATAATACATGAGCTTGCAGCAGGTAGCAAGATGGCTATCATGATGCCTAAGGCCATTTTTTCTACTTAAGTTAATTTTTTTCACAATACTCAAAAGGGTTTCCTATTGATATTCTGATAAATTAACTTGACATTTATGATGAGGCATGTAGGAAGTAGAAGGTAAGCTGAGGCAGACCTTGGGGATGTAACCTGCATGAGGACTTCTTTTGCAATAGGTGACATTATAGTGATATTGCTATTTTGTAGTTACTTGTGCTCCTAATATTGGAGATGCTCTGGAGACAGAGAAGGAAGTCCTTCAGGGACAACTGAAATGCTTTAGAGAAAAACTGAATTGTCTTCCAAAACAGTATTTCTTTCACATTGAGGTAGAAAAAAATCAAATGCTAAACATAACTACAGGGGCTAGAGAGATAGCTAGATGGTAAAATCTAGCCAGGTTGACATGAAGACTTGTGTTTGGAGCCCTGACACCCATGTTAAAAAGCCATGCATAGAAGTATGTGGCTGTAGCCCTGAAGTGAGATAAAGACAACCCTCGGAGCTCACTAACTAGGCTAAATGAGTCCATGAGTGGCAGATTTAGGGAGGACTAAATATTGAGCCTGATTGGCTTCAACACCAGTCTAGCACAGAAAAACGATACTTTAACTCCACAAAACCTAGACAAATTATAGCATTGTAAACATTTCTCCTGAAAGATTTAGAATGAAAGGGGGAAAAAAGTCAGTGAGTTCATCAAAGTTGCATAAGCATCAATGTTAGAATACAAAGAACACAGAAGTCCAGAACAATATGAGTCACCCAGAAAGTACTAATGCCACAATAATGTCACCCAATGTGACCAAACTAGATGAAATACCAACAAAGAATTTAAAAATCCTTATGTCTAAAATTATCAATGAGGGAAAAAATTCAGGGGAAAACTGAATAAGGCAAGTCTCAAATCAGTAGATAGAAAGAAATCATTAGAAAAAGAACAGTAATTAATGAAATGGAAGTGAAGAAAGGAATCAATAAAATAAATACTCATTCTCTGGAAAACTAAATAATATTGACAAGTACATCATTAAACTTATCAAAAGAAAAAGAACAATTATATTCTGCTAAACTTAAAAATTTGTAAAAAATTGTTGTATTCTACATGTGTATGAACTAGTAAGTTAAGTCAAGATGAGATTAACAATTTAAACAGATCTATAATAAGCAGCAAGATTGACATCATAATGAAATATTCTCCCTTTTGTAATAAGGTCAGTTGGGTACACTGCTGAATTACATCAGACTAAAGGCAAGCTAACATTAATTCTTTCCAACTATTCCATAAAATAGAAATGAATGTTGTCAAACTATTTTCACAAAGATTTATCCTGGCATCCAAACAAGATTAGAAAGTGACAATAAAAGAAAGTTATAGATTAAGCTTCCCAATAAACATAGACTCAAAAATTGTCATAAAATGTTTCCAAACAGCCGGGCATGGTGGCACATGCCTTTAATCCCAGCACTTGGGAAGCAAAGGCAGGCAAATTTCTGAGTTTGAGGCCAGCCTGGTCTACAGAGTGAGTTCCAGGACAGCCAAGGCTAAACAGAGAAACCCTGTATCAAAAATCAATCAATCAATCAAACAAACAAACAAACAAATATTTTCAAACTAAACTCAAGAACACATTAAAAGGTTCCTTGGTCAAGTTAACTCAACTCAAGAGATTCATGGATGATTCAACAGATACAAACTAATATATGTAGTATATTGCAAAAGTGAACTTGAAGACAGAAGTCAAATATACCTTTCATGATAGATCTCTGAAGAAAATATTAATAAAAAGAGGACAGCTCATTGAATGAGAGTCTGTATAGAAGATACCCACATCAACATCATACTGGATGGAAAAAGAAAACAAAACAAAGCAAAATGAAATAAATGCATCCCTACTAAAATCAGAAACAAGGCAAAGATGTCTTCTTTCTCCATTCTTATGGTACTTGAAACCTTAAGAGAAAGGGAACAGGAGCACAAATAGGAAAAGCAGAAGTTAAAGTATTCTTTGCTTTCAGATGATATGATTTTCTGTATAAGATAGTCTAAAGACTCCAGAAAATTCTTCTTAGAATTAACACATTTTTTTCACATACTAGTAGAATACAAAATAACATTAAAACAACAGCTTTCATAGTTTGCATTACTGTGGCTGTTATGAAACACCCTGACCAAAGCACCTTGAGGAGGAACAGGTTTATTTGGCTTAGGATTCCACATCACTATGTACCATCTAATGAGGTCAGGAATGGAGGCCAAGGAGGGCAGAAACCTGGAGGGAGGAACAGATACAGAGGCCACAGAGGAGTGTTGCTTAAAGGCTTGCTTTTTATGGCTTGCTCAACCTACCTTTCTTATAGAACCTCAGATCATCACCCTATGGCTGACCCCACCCACAAAGAGCTGGGCCATCCCCCATCAATAACTAATTAAGAAAATGCCCTATAGGCTTGCCTGCAGCATAATCTTATGAATGTATTTTCTGAACTGATGCCCCCTTTATATGACTATAACTTGGGTCAAGTTGACATAAAACTAACCAGTACAATAGCTTTTCTCTATACCAACAATGGCCAAGAGATACATAAAAATCTTTAACTTCACTATTTATCAAAGACATATAAATCAAAGCTACATTGAAATTTTATCATATCCTAGTCAAAATAGTAGGCAACTTAAAAACATGCAAACAAACCAAACCAAACCAAACCAAACCGAACCGAACCGAACCAAACCAAACCAAACTAAATCAACCAACCAACCAACCAACCAAACAAACAAACAAACAAATAACCAACCAACCAAACAATCAAACAGAAAACCATGAAGAATGCAGACAAAAGGAAATGCTTATAAATTACTGGTATTATACCAGTCTAGATGATTCAGTATGAAGGTTCCCCCTAAGACTAAAAATATATCTATCAAATGATTGAGCTATACCACCCCTAGATGTAATACTCTGAGATATTTTCACATCATTGTTTATTATAGCGCATTCACAATAGTTAAGTTGTGAAAACAACCTAGCTCTCCATCAAGAATATTAGTATATGAGTTACTTTCTGTTTCTGAGATGAAACACCAGGATCCAAGCAACTTAAGGAAGAAAGAATTTATTTTGGATTATGGTTCTGGACTGGAGCTCCATAATGATGCTGAAAATATGGCAGCAGATGCCAGAAGCAAGAGGCTGGCTGATTACATTTTGTCATCCAAGAAGCCAAGAATGCATATGAAAAAGAGCATAAAAACTCTCAAAGTCATACATCCTCCCTTGAGCCCTCCTAACTACTTACTTTCTTTGGGTGTGTGGCTTGTAGCATGGTTATAGGGTACTTTATTGTTAATGTCCACTTGTAAGTGAGTACTTTTGTGGTTTGGTCTGTTATGTTAAATTCTATTGTTTGGTCTATTATAATGTTGAATTCTGTACTAGAAGGTCTAGGCCTATGAGTGAGTGTCTTTTCATGTTTATGAGCTTTTGTTGTGCAAACCATGTTCCTTGATTTAAAACTGTTTGTTAAATAAAGTTGGCTACAGCCAATTGTTGGAGGGATTAGCAGTTGGTGGGTTTGGTGTGACCTGGTTGGAGAAGGAGAAGGGAAGGAGAAGCTGGAAGAAGGGGAGAGAGAGGAAGCCACCATAAGGGGAGATGAACTGCGAGCACATGGCCTGGAGAAACAGCAAGTATCTTGGGTATACCTTTGGGTAAGTAGCCAGCCAGATCATCAGTTAGAAGAGTCGACTAGTGGTTACCTATAGTAATTGTCAAAGCCTAATAAATAAATCATGGTACGAGTGTCATTTCTATATTTTTGGAAGCTCTGTCCTTGTGTTTCCTGTACACTCAAGTAATATTTATTTCCTTCTCAGGCCTCTGGTGGGGTTGAAGACTAAATAGCCACAGTCTTACTATAAGCTTAAGTTGTTTAGAATTTAAAAGATGTTCTCGGTCTAAGGAGGAAATTTTAGGAGCATAATACAAGATAAAATAGAAATTGATTTAGATACAGAACTCTAAAGTCACCAGGATAGAATAGATATTAAAATACGTTCTTCTGAGTTGCCAAGTATGAACAGGTGGGATTTTTTTAAGTGTAACTTTTACTTAATAGTTAAAATGTGTTTTTAATAGCTGAATAGTATTCCATTCTGTAGTTATACCACATTTACAGTCATTTCATAATCGTTCTTAGAGCATGTTGTTTATTATTATAAGAAAAAGAGCCTTCTATTTATTCTCAAAGCCAAATAAAATAACCATAGTCTGAGTCTCAGTTACTTGTAAGCTAGTCAGGGATAAGCTTAAATTGCCTGTACTATAGAGTGCCTGTCTGGGCCTTGGTTCCTTCACTTAGGATGATGCATTCTAGTTTCTTTCTTTTGCTGGAAAATTTCATGATGTCTTTGTTTTTAATACCTGAATAGTATTCCATTCTGTAGTTATACCACATTTTCTTTATCTGTTCCTCAGCTGAGGAACATCTGGGTTGTTTCTACTTTCTGACTATCACAAAGAAAGATTCTAGAAACATAGTTAAGCAAGTGTCCTTGTGGAGTGGTGAGGCATCTTTTGAATTATGTGCCTAAGAGTGGTATAGTTGTGTCTTGAGGTAGAACTATTTCCAATTTTCTGAGAAACTGCCAAATTGATTTCCAAAGGAGTTGTGCAAATTTGAGCTCTCACAAACAATGGAGGTGTGTTTTCTTTGCTCCACATCCTGGACAGCAGGATGCTGTCACTTGAGTTTTAGAACTTAGATGTTGTAATGGGTGAAGCCAAGGGGGAATTCCTCTTCTCCTCAGAAAAGAGGAGGGAATAATGGGGACGGGGTAGGATTTGTAAGGGTAGAACTGGGAAGAGAGGAGGGTGGGAGCTGCAATCTGGATGTAAAGTGAATAAATAAATTAATGAGAAAATGTACTCAACAAAAATTCCATCCCAGTGATGTATGTTGAGCAAGAACACAACTCCTAAAGGCTACATAGACTCCCCACACAGCACCACTAACTGGGAACTAAGTGTCCAAATACTTGAAGCTATGGTACTTTTCTCATTTAAACCACCACAGCATGGATAAGGACACACACACACACACACACACACACACACACACACACACACACACACAGTGGAATTTTTTTCAGCCACAGAAAAGAATCAAGTTAACAAATTTTAAGGAAAATGGATGCATCTGGAGATAGTCATAGTAAATGAATTAACCCAACTCTCAGAAGGATGAATAGAAATGTTTTCTGTCTTATGCCATTTCTGGATTTTTATATCAATATATATAGAATCATACATGTGTATATGACGTGGAAGTAGAGTTGAAATTGTTTCCTATAGAAAAGTTCATCAAATACTCCACTTAGAGTGGTGGAAGCAGGTTTTTGCTCAGCTCAGCAAAGTCCTACTCTGGTCGTCTGTTGCCCTGTGAGCTGGAGAGTTGCCTCCTTTGTCTCTCAAGTGTCCTGTCACTTTCCTGTACAAAGAAGTATAGTCATAGGGTCATAGCCAGATTTATCAGAGGATCCAGTTAATTATAAACTTTGTGCTAGGAGAAATTTAAGATGCTTTCTTTTTACAAAGGTTATTGTGATATTAAGTATCATTTTCAAAATTGTTATCATTTAAGGCATTTGGAAAAACTTATATTTGAAACATTTAATACTTTTGCATTAAGAAAAAGACCTAAGGCCATAGGTACTTCTCACGTTTTTTTCCCAAATCAATGTGCACCACACTTAAAATATTCTGATGAAAACTGAGGTAGCTTCAAAGGCTGGCAAGCTCAAGGGATGTTGTTTAAAAGATCTGATATATATTAATATGCATGTATGTATGTATCTATATCATAATATATAGCTGTAACCCTGCATCCTCCATATCACAATTTATTTTACAAAAATGTATTTTATCTTAATTGTCAGAAAAAAATACAAAATCCCAGCTTTACCTCTGTCCTCCAGAGTTTAGTTTCAATATTGGAATCTGAAAGGGCTTTAAACAACATTAAAGGGGTTCTTATTACTCCCACATTAAAGTCCTCCAAGGGTTTTCCTGTACTTCAGATAAAAAGTCAAGGTCTTAGGAAAAATCCATCATGACCAAGGTACCTGCTAATTCCCTTATCATCTCCCCCAGGCCCCTCCCCCACCCTCTGTGCATTGTGGTATAGACAAGATTCTTCTAAAGATCCCATTGCCAGGGTCACCCTGGCTGCAGGTGAGTTCGTACCTTCCCTGGCATGTTGCACCATTATTGAACAGCACTGAGCAGACATGAGGTCAATTCTTCCTCCAGTGCTGTCTTCTTGTTTTTCTTTCAGGGTTCATTTCCCTGTGATGTCTATCACCTTCTAATTCACTATACATTTTAATAATTTATCTTAAATTTGCCCTTGCCTGGACGCTCTGTAGGGACAGAGACTTGCCTAGGTTTGTTAATGAATTGTACCCCAGGTCTGGAGAGCCATGTCTGAAGTACTGACAGTTCTGAATGGTTATTTTCTGAATTAATAAAGGACAAGAAGTTTTCAAAGTGCATGATGAATGACAGATGAATACTTTTCATTGTTAGACAAAATGATGCCTTTATAAAGTGAGGTAATTCACACAGGGAATTTTAGAAGAAAACATATTCGTTAATGCAAAAAGTCTAAGCAACATGAAATGCTCACATTCCTGAATAAAAGGTTTGTGAAATGATTGTGGCCTAAGGCCAGGGCCCCACAGTGTGTTTGCCATACTTAGCAAGCACTGCTTAGCAAGCTGCTGTTCTCAGATTCTGGGCAATGACCATGTTGGGTTTTACCCTTATAGTAAGCAGGTAGAAATTGCCAATAGAAACTCCGGTCTTTCACATCCTGCTGTGTCACAAACAATAGGATCGACAACAAATATTAGAAGATGGAGATGAAGAGTTAGGAAGCCCAGATCAGGCCAACCCCACCTTTTTAGTTCCAAAGAGGTCTGCCTATCTTCTGCATCTGATTGCTGCCACCTATGAGATCCACAATTACTGACTTACAATATCCAGTTTTCACAAGAAAATCCCTCCATCAGCTGAGGCAACCTCTCGAAATGTTGTGAAATGGGTTTCTGCTCTGGAGTTTGGAACTTTTTTCCTTCATGGAAAAATGACTCCAAATGAATAGTTAATTCTTTGCCACTAATCTATGCATTTACAGGAAACTATTTCAGTTTGTAAGAAACAGGGAGCCCATTAGGTCCTCATCTGTGAGTGTCCTTACCATCTGGGTATGCTGGCGTGAGGAGACATTGGGATTCTTGGGTTTGCTTTCCCCTCACCACCCTTACAGATATGAAAATCATGAGTTTTGGGTGTTGCTTCCTTTATCTCAAAGCTTTATGAGCCCAGTAGTAACCCCATAATCCCTTCTTATACCTTGCTTCCAGTATGCTTTTAATATAGGCCACTTTTTTCTATCTTTTCAAACTAAAATACCTTGGGTTTGGTTCCCAGGCTCCACAATATAAAAAGAGGAACTGAGAGAGCAGAATTGAAGATGGGAGAGGACAAATTGATGTCAGTGACATCCCATGACGACTCTTATGCATTTAGAGATCAGGCACATTCTTTTTTCCTCAGTGAAATCTTTCTTGCTCTCTCTTTAAAAACTGTTCTAAAAATGCTAATGAGACAAGTTTTAAGAAATTGACAGTAATGGAAAATGTGAATGCTTCAATGATAACTAAAAAGAAAAATTATTTCACTCATCTTAATCTTGCTGGGGAGAAGGAAAAAAAAAAAACTGAGCAAGAAGTGTGAGACAGTTGGCAACTGATGCCTTGGGATTCCCAGGGCTTCTTCTTTGTTCTCCCAAATGCACAAGGTTTAAACTTTCTTCTCCAGAAAGTCAATCTAAAGCTCAGGATGACTGTTCAAACTGAAACCTTAAGGGACTTTTAAAGCTATAGCTTCCACCCAGCAAGGTTGCTCCCTAAAGCAGAAATTCTTCTCAGGCTAATGATGTGATTATGTGACAAGACCGGAAGGAGGGAGAGAGGCATGGCTAGGTTAAGTTCTCAACCCTGTCACTTCAGTGTCAGATGCAGAAAGAAACCATAGACTCTTTTCTCTCTACAGTTATAGAGTTTACATTTTTTCCCATGTGGGCATCCTCTGCATATTACCTGCAGAAGGGTTAGCATACATATACCTTAATATATATATTGGCTGCCCCCTGCATCTTGGAAAACCAAATTATTATCATTGGGGGTTTGCGTTGCATTTGGAGCCTGTCACTTAGAGGAAGGCTCAACTGTCATCACACTGTTAGAAAATAGTTCGAATTATGTTAAATGCCTTTGCTCAGTTTTAACATATACTAACATTAGCATGTGTTAACATGTAAATAACACTGCAAACAGTAGTATTTGCAGGTGATTTTGACATTGTTATCAGTAAAGTACCAAATGCATATTCTGAATCCCGTGTTATACTCTATACTTCCAGACACAGTGTTTTCTACCCTGGTCACATACGTAAGAGGCAGGAGCAGTGGCCAGCTGTGTCTGGAGTCATGGGTAACAGCATGTAAATGGATATCTGGAGACCAACTAATGAGGGAAGGAAAAAAATTACATTAACAGTTTTGAAGGCTGATTGACAGACAAGATGGGGAGGAGCTAGGAAGCTAAGTAAGTCCAAATTCAAAGGCACGTTAAAAGTTTTGGTCAGAATAAGGGAATCTGATAGTAGACCATGGGAAGTCCTGTCTGTAGAGAGCCGCGCCCGAGCCAGTTCTGCCGCCATTCCAAGTTGACGCCGACATTCTGTCACCACCCCCAACCTGGGACAAGCAAACAAGTTCAGTGCGCATGTGCTTGTGACGAAGCCACGTAAGTCACCGCCCATCCCGGGGCGTAACTTGAGGTAATGAGCAGTCAGCCAATCCTGACGACACATGTCACACTGAGGTGTATTTAAGCGGAAACCATTTTTGGCTTGCCCTCTTTCTCCACATGGTGTAATAAAGGTATGCTTGTAGAAGGATTCTGGTGGTCCACGTCCATTCTTGCCTGCGAGGTGGTAACGTGGCCATTTACACCTGCCAGATGTTTGCCACAGCTGACTATCCAGCCCTCTCCCAGGAGGATGTCTACCTGCCATTAAAAACCAAACAAAACCCTCTTCAAGGAGCATCTGTTTTATTGTTAATGTTGTGATCAGTGTCTCAGGTAGACCATAAATTCTGTCTCCATTGCTCTGCAAAATAGCCTTTGGCAATTTCTTATCTCTGCCCTTCCTACCCTCCCTACAAAGAAGATAACAAAATATGAACAAGTGGGGTTGTTGGTGGTAAGACAATGTCATTAAATGCTATTTCATCTTGTAGGTGTCCATTAAAGGTCCAATTCTTCCTCAATTTACCATACCAGATGAAGTAGAAACTAGTTCTCTAGAAAGTTAGTTATATCAAATGATTATTTGCTGAGGCAGACAGTTAAAGGGATGTCTTGATAAAAGCAAACACTTGAAAGAATGTTTTCCTGAAGCAGACAAAGGATGTTTTGACATAGCAAACACATGAAGGAGTGAAAATATGACCTCACAGACAGTGGGCAACAAGCATTGAGCTTTGGTTTGGTTTAGTTTGCTCCACCTCACTATTCTTCACTAAAGATACCTATATATTGGTTCACCCTACATAGCATTATTGAGCTCAACTTGTGGCAATGCTGCCATCAAGAGATACTCACCCAAGAACTGTTTGTGAGATTCCGATGGCAGCTTGCTGTGTCTGTGACCTCGCCTTAGGCTGGTTGGTGAGCCTGGCAGTTTCTTCAGGATTGAACTACAGCTCCTTGGCGTCTGCTTGCTGAAAGGACTGGACTGTAGCTACTGGTTCTTGCCTGGGGTCTGCATGCCTAGAGGACTGGTCTGCAGCTGCTGAATCATATTTGGTGTTTGCTATGGGACTGAACTGATGGCAAAGAAGATCAAGCTCGCCCCCAAGGAACTATTGCTAAAGAGATCCACTTCCCTCATATCCTAATATGTCATATCCTAACTTTTCTCTCCTACTACCTCTGCTGGGTGGTGGGCTAGAGGAGAGTTGAATTACTATTAAACATAGGTTGCAAAATTTTTATGCCTATACCCAGAGTCAGTAATTAATAGATAGGAAATAGTAAATTTATTTTGAGAGTATAGACAGAGTGCTTAGGTTTCAAACATAGCTTATAACTAGAAATACCACCTTGGGAAAAAAATTAGATTCTGTGCTGAGTTTCTCAGGATTAGAAATTACCATGCTAAAGTGACTGGCAGGATGGAAGGATGTGATAGTGGTGGTATTGCTATATCTCAGGTAATGCCAATATATCTCGTCTCCTGTCTTGTCCATACTTGCTGGGGTAAGAACCTCTTCCCCACCTGTACACAAACTCTTCATTCCAAAGCCCAGTCTTCATGTACCTCCTCTTTTGAACTATTAAACACTTTCATGAAGGAAGAGTGGGAGTGAGAGAGAACACTTGCACAAATGCCCTTCAGTTTTATATTTGACATATTCTTCATGCTACCTGGGGACATGCCAAGGCAAAAGCTGACACTGGATCATGGTAACTTTTGTGTAATGGCTTCCTAGGGAACAGAAGATGGGATGCTGTGTTTTCTGTTCTTGATATCTCTCTTTTTTTTCCCACAAAGACTATATAAGAATGAATCTCACATAGTCCAAAGTTTCTAGAATGGCAGTTTTTATTTCAGAATTCCTGCTTTTCCTGTGATCCCTGGGGGTTGGGGGGTAGTTTCTTATACACCCAATGTTCATGTGTATACAGCAGAGCACCTGGGCCTGCTGTGGTAGTCTAGGGACAGATCTGCTAAAGTTTTATTTCAGGAAGGAAGGAAGGAAGGAAAAAATGAAGGAAGAAAAGAAGGAAGGAAAAATAGAAGGAAGGAAGAGAGGAAGGAACCAAGAAAGGAAACAAGAAAGGAAGGAAACAAAAGCAGTCCAAGTGGTAAAGAGTGTGTTTTGTTTTATTTTATTTTGTTTTTGTGGTGGACAAAACTGTCCAGACTGGTTCTCCTATTGGTACAGTTGTTCCACATGGTCTCTCAGCCATGAGTTTCTTTTCTTTTCTTTTCTTTTCTTTTCTTTTCTTTTCTTTTCTTTTCTTTTCTTTTCTTTTTTCTTCTCTTCTCTTCTCTTCTTTCTTTCTTTTCTTTTTTTTTTGTTTTGTTTTTATTTTTGTTTTTGTTTTTCAAGACAGAGTTTCTCTGTATAGCACTGGCTGTCCTGGAACTCACTTAGTAGACCAGGCTGGCCTCGAACTCAGAAATCCACCTGCCTCTGCCTCCCGAGTGCTGGGATTAAAGGTATGTGCCACCATGTCTGGCTAGCAGTGAGTTTGTTAATGATTAAAAAGGGTCCCAAACAACCAGCTCTTGAGGAGGTTCCTTGGCTTCTAAAGTATGATGACATTTCTCCAAACAATATTTACTTTTCAAGATGGTGCTGGTGCATGTTCTGAACATGCATGGTGTTTTTTATAAGAAGCTACCTGACTGGGAGACCGAGAGAAGCTTCCGGGCTGGAGAACAGTAGACCATGCTGGGCTCCAGCCATAACCCTTCCAAATGATCATAAGTATTCATGTTGGAAAGAGGCAGAGTCAAACAGCGATTAAAAATTTCTATTCAGGGACTGCATTTAGATTTCTGGGGTAGAGCTGCAGCATCAGAAAGATGTGTAACTGAATTATTAATTCCAAAGATGCAAGCTGTCATTCATTGCAAAGTGAGAGATTTGTGACCCACAGAACTTCACAGAAACTTAGGGACCTGGGTGTGTCTTTTCATTCAGAGAGGTATATTGTTTAAATTGTGGATGTTAGCATCAAACTGTGTGGGTTGGAATTCCAGCTCTTATCCTAGACAAAGTCTCCTGCCCCTTTATATCAACCGAGTGGAGAAGTCAATGGTTCCCATGTCATGGAATTAGGATGCTAATGATGTGGTCCATGGGAGCCCATGCTAATGGTGCTTGGCAAGCTGTAAGCATCACTATTGCAACTCTATCAGATAAATCTCAGGTTTGCTTCTGCTTCCCTAGTGTTTGATGATGCAGTATGCTAATGTCAAATTTCTATAATATTATCAATGAACAGTTTAACAAATGAGGATGATGAAAATGATGGAAAAGGCACAATGCCCTAGAGTTTGTGACTATCTCTGTATTTTCCCAAAAATGATCACCTGGTTTTTCTAAGAAAGACTCAACCTGTTTGCGTTTTTGTAGATGAGCAATTTGGCTTGGAGGAGGTGACTGTGCAAGGTGGCACAGGGAGTTAGCAGCAGCACAGAGGCCTGTTCCAATTCCTACATCAATGCACACACCTTCCGCACACAAGAGATAAACATTCTTATAATTAGACTATTGGCATATTATAAATAGTGTAACTAATTTATCATGGAAAAGCTGAGGGATCTCAGAACGGCACTGCGGGTCCCTGAGGCATTATCAAATGAGCCTGTATGTGACGACTATTCAATCACTGTTCACATTTGCTCTCCAGTCACTCATTAGCCGTAGATTCCAAGGCATGCTATGCCCAGAGCTAAGCTGAGCTAGACAGCTGCCTAGAGGGCTTTTGGAAATACTATCCTGGAGACTGTATTCAAAAGAATTGAAATGGTGGATGTGGTGGTTTGAATAGGTATGGCCCCCATAGATTCATGCTTGGCCATAGGGAGGGGCCCTAATAGGAGGTGTGGCCTTGTTGAGGTAGGTGTGGCCTTGTTGAGGTAGGTGTGGCCTTGTTGAGGTAGGTGTGGCCTTGTTGAGGGAGGTGTGGCCTTGTTGAGGGAGGTGTGGCCTTATTGGAGGAAGCACATTACTGTGGATGTTGGCTTTGAGGTCTTACAAGCTCAAGCTTCAAGCTATACCCAGGTCCACTATGACCCACAATCTCCTGATGCCTGTGGATCCAAATGTAGGACTCCCAGCTCCTTCTACAGCACCATGTTTCCCACCATGAGAATAATGGACTAAACCTCTGAAATTGTAAGATAGCCCCAGTCCCATTTAAATGTTTTCCCTTATAAGAGTTACAGTGGTCATGATGTCTCTTTAGAACAATAAAACCCAAACAAAGACAGTAGACCTGGAAAACTATAGAGTTAAAGGACTTACTTATTTACGTCTTTAGGAGCTGAGCATGTAGGAACACCAAGTCTTGTGCATGCTGCTTTGGTTCAGTCAGAACTTGACTTAGAGAATGGTTTGGAAATAGTATTGCCTCTTGAAGGATTTACTCATTGCTCCCCAAAGCGTTCAATATTTTCCTCTGTGCTATTTTGCTTTATTAGGCTCTTCAAGAGCCATTTCCCCAGTCATCAATGGTTTGAATGCTAACCAGCACTTTTCAGATCAGCCTCCAATATTACCTTCCTAGCTGGAGACTGTATTTACAGTACCTCCTTCTGCCTCCTCCCAACCTCGGAGAACTGGTTTTCTATATGACTTGAGCTGCATTCAGCTTTTAACTGCTGCACATTTTCTTTTCATAGACCCACTTAGTTCTTTCTGCAGACCCATCTTTTTCCCCATGAGCCAGGAACATATCCTCTCTTCTTTATATTCCTTGCAGAACCTCAAATTATGCCCTGCAATGACTAGAAGTACTACATACACGATTAATTCATTATATATTAAAAGATTAATTGCACACACACAGCAGCTATGCGCCTGGTTTAAATTAGAAAACCAAGACACCTCATTCAGCAAAAATAAAGTTTCAAAAAAATTAAAAAAAATAAAGCATGTATACTGGATAGCATTTTTTCCCCTTAACTTCTTACAGCTTCTTCTGGTATTCTAGATAGGAATCCCACCTTTTGCTTGGGGACCTCTAGGTATCTAGGATACAAAGAGGATATGTGATATATTGTCAGGTGGAACTGCTGTCTAATAAATAATAACATAAGTGATGAATTACCTTGTAAGATCTACTTCCCGGGATGATCATTCAGAAAGAAAAGTACAGGAGAGGACAGAAAAGGAAATGATGTTGTTTCTCTCTTTTCACATTCCTCCCTGAGAAGTTTCTGATGGGTGTACTATGATGAGGGAGAATGGGCAGTAAGCTGACTGGGAAGAGAGAAGAGCCCTGCAAGAAGTCCCCTTGGCAGGAAGCAGAACTCATGGAAAACCTGGGATCACAGAGAGAGCTATCCACAAAAGATGAGCTTTCTTCTGATTAGAACAGGTGCTCTGGAGAGGGGTACATGAGGTGGACTCTTAATAATGAATAAAATCTGGGGTTGAGCAATCACAGTGTCTTGTGATGGACAGAAGGAAGCATTGTTTCACAAGTCACTAGAACACTGACAGAACCACATCACAAGACACAGTCTTAGGACAGTCCCAGACTTCAAGCCTGCAGTGACTCACTCATTCTTTCTCTTTTCCCAGATTTTACCTGCTCTGTGGATAGGGACTCTCCTATATCTCTATGTCTCCAAGTTTCTGTTCGGCCTGTGCCATTGTGAATGAGTGTATGTGCATGACTGCTTATGTGTGTGTGTGTGTGTTTGTGTGTGTGTGTGTGTTTGTGTGGTCTCTCTGTGTGTGTATGTGGTGTTTGTATGTGTATATGCATGCACAAGCACAATTTTTATATATGCACAATATAATGCCATAGCTATAAATATGTACTCTGTCAAGAACTTATTATTGGAGATTACTTCTGTGAATCACAATGAATAGGGCTGGCTCAATGGACAAAGTGCTTCTCAAAGAAGCATCAAGACAAGAATTTGGGTATCTGCAACCCATGTAAAAGCCAACCATGGTAGCCTGCCCTCAGGAGGCAGAGACAAAGGAATGATGGTAGGTGAAAATGATTAATTAGAGGAAGTACAGTTGACAAACTTTGAGTTCAGCAAAAGACTCTGACACAATGGATGTGTGCGTGTGGTGGTGGCTGAGTGGTACTGATAATAGTGACATTAGTGCTTAGAATATCAAAGCTTGAGAGATGGAAGCTGTCACATTATAGAGACCCCTGATAATTTGAAAAACAATGCACACAATAGTAGATGGCTGCAGGAGAGTGGATGGCATAAAAATACAGGAGCGTAACAGCACACACTAGATAGAAATTGGGAGAAATGTGGCATATTAAACGTCAGATCTGTAAAAGAAGTGGACTCTAACACTGGAAGTGATGCAATGGCAGGGGAGGGTATAACAAACCCCACAGTGGAGCTATAAGCCAAAGAGAAAAGAAAATCCCAGCAACGTTCACAGGTGTGCTGTCTGTCACTCTGCAAAACCATGACTAGAGATGTGATATCTATCATTTGCACAAGATGGAGCTTCTGTAGAAGAGAGTCCTTGAGTCAGGCCGTGTTGAAGGGGGAAATTGAAGACCTACAGACAGGAACTGCACACAAGCTCTGTGAAGAGGAGAAATCATCTGTAAGTGAACAGGCATGCAGCCAAGCTACTTACAAAGGCGGACTCTCTTCCCTTATACCAGCTCGCCAGATGAAGCCAGGGGAAAAAGCCCCATTAAAAGTCAGAAATGACAAGATATACTTCAAGACCCAAAGATTAGTAACCACCAACCAAAATTATTATATAGAGAAAAATTATCTCTTAAAATTGCCGAACAAAGGCCTTCTAAGAAAATCACAAATTAAAATCAGGAATGAGACATGAGAGTGCTCACTCCCTCAATTAATAGAGTCATGAACATGTCCATACTGCAGCTCACTGGCATTTAGTTGAATATAGGTATGAATATGCCCAACTCCAGATCATGACCTTACTCAGAATGTTACGAGATGTTGAAAAAAGTTGCTTTTAATAGTGCAAACTCTCAGACACATACTCTGTTTAAAAAAAAAAAAAAAAAAGAAGATTGTATAACACTATCAAAATGTCAGATACCCTCCCCCCACCCAGAAGAGTGCTTGAAGTGTTAGTTAAAGCAACAAGGCAAGCAAAAGAAATACTACAGGGGATACAAATGTGAAGGGAAGAAGTAAAATTACTGTGGCCACAAGCGATACAATTCTATCCTTAAATGACGATACTCTAGAAGACTGCTACAACAGATAAACACCCTCAGCATAGTAACAAGACACAAAACCAACACACACCACCCAGTGGCTTTTCTGCAAACCAATAATAAACTCACTAAAACAGATATTAGAAAAAACAAACCTGCTCACAACAGCCTCAGAAGAAAGATAGAGGGGAACAAAACAAACAGAAGTAAAAGTTAAGTTGGCTGAGTTAGGAAGTTTGCTTTGAGCTTGAGGACAACCTCAGCACATCTCTGAAAACAAGTGATCCNGAAGCACACCCATGGCTATGTGGGGGAGGGACACACACCCATGGCTATGTGGGGGAGGGAAGCACACCCATGGCTATGTTGGGGAAGGGAAGCACACCCATGGCTATGTGGGGGAGGGGAAGGGTGCTTCATCACTGTTGGTAGGAATGTAAATGAGTCCAGGTGCTATAGAAGCCAGTATAGATGTTCCTCACAAAACTAAAAATGGAACTAGCATATAAACCTAGTGCACAGCCAAAAGAGCGTGCTATGCATGCCATGTTTATCCTGGCACAATTTTAAATTGCCAAGTTGTGGGATCAGCCTAGGCATTGAAATGATAACAATATCTGCTTTTAAACAACAGAATATTAAATATTTTTATTCATAAAAGTCTGCCATTGTAACATTTATACAGTAAAATGCTTGGATACAAATACATTTACCATATAAAAGGTGTGTTTGGAAATGTATGAGTTGACCTTTGGTTTGTGCCTTCTAACTCATCTTTCTGCCTCAGGGTTGCTCTATAAATGCTTCCCAGTCTATAAAACACCTGGGCAGTTTGTCCCAAGAGACTCCCATACCTGTGTGTTATTCTTACAGATAATCCTAGCTCTAGCCCTGTGCTGTGGACTGAATGTGTAGGACTACCCAAATCTGTTTAAATTGCTATCCCCAAACCATGGTATCTATGGCTGGGGCTTTTTGGAAATGATCAAACACAAGACTAGAGTCCTTTTATGTACAATGAATATCTGCATAAAGGGAACCTCAGGGAGCCAGATAGTTCCTTCTGGCATGTAAAGACACAGATTCCCTTTATAAATTAGGTAAGTGGCCTTCATCAGACACCCCTTCTGCCAATGCCTTGACCTCAGACTGTCAGCCCGATGACTATGGAAAGTGAACTTCTCTTCCTCATAAGCCATTTATTCTATTGGAGTTTTTCTCAGGTACCTAACCTGGCAAATTGATAGGTCTCTGTCACGGTTATTCTTGGGAATAGTGGTCTTTGTGACTTAGGAAGAGTGTTGAGTGTCTTGCTGGGAGTTCTACTTTTACAGGGCAATAGGATCTGGTTATTCATATTAAATACACTCCAGTTTTTAAGGCACACAGTTGCCAGTCCAATGCAACCATAAAACCGCAAAAACTCAGGGGCTGAAGAGATGCCACAGTGGTTAAAGCACTTGCTGCTCTTCCAGAGGAGCAGCAACCACACCAGCAACCCACAACAGCCTGCAGCTTTATCTTCAGGGAGTCCAAGGCTCTCTTCTGGATTCTTTAGGCATCACACTCATGGGCACCCCTCCTTCCACATATACACACACAATAAAAACCAAAAACAACAAAATAGGTCTTTAAATACTACAGACCAGCGAAAGCACATGTAAATCAAAAGAACCAGAGTGAGGAAAAAATGAATACTCAGGGTGCCTGCCCAGAAAATCCATTGTAAAAGGATGATGTCTCAGGAAGGGTTTTAATCTGAGGTCTCTCCTAATGATTTAACATGGTTTCAAGAAAAAGAAAATCTTCCTGCCAAGTAAGCAGAGGTTATGCAACCTAGGAAATAAGGAAAATGTCAATGATGACGACCCCCTCATACACACAGAGGCAGAGAGACAGAGACAGATACAGAGAGACAGAGAAAGAGATACACAGAGAGACACAGAGAAAAACAGGGACAAAGACAGCAGAGAGACAGAGATAGATACAGAGATAGAGACATGGAGATAGAGAAACAGAGACTAAGACTCTAAGACTGACACAGAGAAATAGACAGAGAGAATGAATGAATGAATATAAGAAGGATTAAGTGCAGGCAGTTACTGTAAGTATCTTGTGAAGACATGGCCATAGAACTCTGAGAGACTCACACTCCATTTTTGCTTGTTCAGCCTCAGCTTCACAGGCACCTTGACAACCTTTGAGGTTTCAAGTGCTCAGCCCAGGCTCAGTGATAGAATTCTTCCAACAAGGCCACATCTACTCCAATAAGAACATACTTATTAATTGTGAAACTCCCAACGAATCATCTGAATGTTAAACATATTCTACATAGCAGCCTTATTTATAATAGCCAGAAGCTGGAAAGAACCTAGATGTCCCTTAACAGAGGAATGGATACAGAAAATGTGGTATATTTACACAATGGAGTACTACTCAGCTATTAAAAACAATGAATTTATGAAATTCTTGGGCAAATGGATGTATCTGGAAGTATATCATCCTGAGTGAGGTAACCCAATCACAGAAGAACTCACATGATATGCACTCTCTGTTAACTGGATAGTAGCCCACAAACTTAGAATACCCAAGATATAATTTGCAAAACACAGGAAACTCAAGAAGAAGGAATACCAAAGTGTGGATACTTCGTCCCTCCTTAGATTGAGGAACAAAATACCCATGTAAGGAGTTACAGAGACAAAGTTTGGAATGAGACGGAAGGAATAATCATGCAGAGACTGCCCCATCCAGGGATCCATACCATAATCAACCACCAAAAGCAGACACAATTGATTATGCCAGCAAGATTTTGCTGACAGGATCCTGATATAGCTGACTTGTGTGAGGCTATGCCAGTGCCTGGCAAATCCAGAAGTGGATGCTCAGAGTCATCTATTGGATGGAACACATGGCCCCCAATGGAGGAACTAGAGAAAGTACCCAAGGAGCTGATGGGGTCTGTCACCCTATAGGAGGAACAGCAATATGAACTAACCAGTACCCCCTGAGCTCATATTCGACATAGAAATAATAGAGGAATGCCTTTTGACAGAGGGTACTCAGCTAACTGTCCTCCTTTATGTTAAGACCCTTCCCCATGCTTGTTATAGCTGCATCAAGTAGCTTGATAGCCACCCAGGTTATCCTTTGCTTGCTACAATGTGTAACTAGGTCTTTGCTCATGAGTTCCATAAAAGCCCCAGTCATAGATACCATGGTTTGAGGATAGCAATTTAAACAGATTTGGGTAGTCCTACACATTCATACCACAGCACAGGGCTAGAGCTAGGATTATCTGTAAGAATAACACACAGGTATGGGAGTCTCTTGGGACAAATTGCCCAGGTGTTTTATAGACTGGGAAGCATTTATAGAGCAACCCTGAGGCAGAAAGACAAAGTTGAAAGACTACTTTCCATCTGCAAAGTAGATAAAGCTTACTCCTAACACAATCTCCCTCCCCCATGTATGTGAAATAAGTGCATTGGGTTTTGCTTTTCAGGGAATTTATGGAAAAAAAAAAAAAAAAAAAAAAAAAAAACACTGCAGAATGCTAACTAGGGAGTAAGAAAAACCCTGCAAATGTTACTGGTTCAGAGAGTCCTGAAGTAGAAAGCAGGGGGAGAGGGTCTTAGGACTTGGTACTATAGTGGCCTTCCCTGTGCCATGCACCCCTGAAGATATGGGGCACTGGATCTCCTGTATGCCCATCGGGTGGCTTTGTTTGCGGTTTAGTGGTTTGAAGGTCTTCATCAGAGCTGCCAGGTCAATGGGAAGGTCTGAACACCTAAGATGTGAAGAAGTCTAAAGGAAAAAGCTGTCAGTCAGTGAGCTCAGCCATGTAAGGATACCCATATTCAGCATGGGTGCATGTGTGCATGTGCATGCTTGCATGTGTATGTGTGTGATTGTGTGTAGTAAGGGGAGAACAAGAAAACTGCAGTCTCCCCACTTAGTTCTCCCTGAACTTTGTCCTAGTAAGGTCAACTAGCACGATCCTTTACTATGCCTGTTGCACACTTTGAGATGTTTACATTGTTCTTCTAGTCAACTGCCATTTCCATTGTGCCCTTAAAAATATTTTACTCAGTTGTATTTGCATGTTAAGTGACATATAGGGGCAGTGACTTTTGATCATCTCTCATCTACTGAAAGAAGAATGTGGATTCTTTAAATGTGAAATGATGATTTCAGTAACAATAGCCAGCTGGGCATTCTACTAACTATTTTATCTGTGTGATTGCTCTTATTTCTAATCTTCATTTTACAAGATCAGAAAGGGTGGGTTGGGTGTCTGGGAGCAACTAGAAATTGCAGAATATGATTTCAGCTTAGGAAGGTGATGTTCAACACTGCTTCTCACCCTGCTTAAGTGACCCCCAACTTCCTCTCCTCTGAAGTTGTTTGTCCCTCTGTACCCAACCTTGGCACCTGTTGACCCCTCCAGCCTCTTGTCTATACATTCACTTCCTAACTTACCTAACTATTTCGCTTCATTTTGTTAATATCTCAGTCAACACCGTATACACACACAGATATTTTTAAACTGCCTCCTGAGTCAGCTTTTTCATCTGTAGAATGGGATTACAATACATTTTATCTCCTATGAATATTCAGAGGATTCAGAAACAAAATATATATAAATGCCTTTGCAGAGGCCCTAATAGAACTGTTAATGAAAATATTATGGAAAAATTAGTCACATTTAGTGAATATAAACAGTGGAACATAAATAGCTGAATAATTTGGCATGAGAAATACCATTAATAACTTGTACGCTTTCTGACAGAGCTGGTGGTCAAGAATACTTAGAACACAGTTTTCCCATATCAGCTGCTCACAAAGCTGGGTCTATCCCAACTTTCTGCTTCTTGTTGGCAGTGATTCTGAATTCTCAGTTCATTTGAACAATAGAGATAAAACATATCCCCTGCCCCATCATTCTCGGGCTCATCCTGTGTTCATCGGTGCTAATTAGACTTGGCGTTGTTACAGTCCAAAGAAGGAAGGTAAGAAGGCTTGAAACAGCTTACTAACTGACAGCAAGAAGGGGTAGTAGAGAGTCTAAATGTAGGGAAGGGAACTGTGAAAGTTGCTTAGTGAGAGGGCAAAAGAACCTAGATACCTGGGTTCTCCAATTGGCTTATCCTGCTAATGCTGTATCTGCCGTGTCCAAATTCCATGTCTTTCTTTTCAACTCTGATTTTTCTCACCCTAGTCTCCATCACCACCACCCACCACCACCACTACCACTACCACCACCACCATCAGCATTTTCTTCTCTTGTATATCAGTAGGTTACACTCAGCATATTGCTATTTTCTTCACCGTGCTGGACAATACTTTGCACACTAGTGTGTAGTGGGTGCTCAGTAGATAGTCACCAGAATGAGATTTATTTCTTCCCAGAAAGAACATCTCATGGGGAGTGGGAGAGGCCACAGTGGGCAAGACTTGGGGTAAAGCCATGCAGAGTAGGGCTAAGAAAAAGAGCACTGTGTTCCACTTATTCCAGAAAGGTCATGTTGGGCAGCGCTCTGGCTCTGCCTGACTTTAAATAATGTGTGTTGCTGGAAGGGGTCTAGAAAAAGGTACGTTTTGTCTGAGGAGAGCCTTTGTTTTCACCTTAAAAAATAATAAGCAACCTTTTCATGGGAAAATGAAAAAAATGACATTGCTTCATATAAAATGTTAAGGCTTAAGAGATTAAAGAAAAAAACAACCTGTCTTGTTCATATGCATACGGCTGTGCATAGAGTCTTTGGTAGCTTAAATGCAAGAGGAACTCAGGATAACAGAGTTGAAATCCGATGCAATGCCTAATTAAAAATGCAAATTCAAAGTTGCTAGAGCTCTTCCAGCTGAGCAGAGTTAACAGGAGAGGAGAGAAAAGGTGGCATAAAGTCACATAGAGAACTGAAAGGATCCTGTGTGCTACCAGAAGCAAGAAGCATAGAGGAGTCTGGCGCCAGAGCATCCGTGTTGGGGCAGAAGCAGAATCAGCTGAGCAGGACTTGGATTTGATTTCCAAGGATTGGACTGCTGCTACTTAGAGGAAATACACTTGGCGAGTGTTACTGAACCCCCACTGTGAATAAGCATGCAATGTATTATCCACATCCTTTTCTGGGTTACACAGAAGTAGAAGAATGGTAAGAGGCAATCTAGGTTAGTGAGGCGGAGAATATAACCCAATGTTTGGAAGCAAAGACAATGCTGGTATGATGAATGCAACCTACTGTACACAACGAAGGAACCAAGAGTTGGTGACAGGGCTTGGGCAGGAGAGTGCTACTGCTGAACAGATAAGATCAGAGTTGAAGACAGACATGAGTTTTCATGCGGTCTGGACATCGCAGATACAACATTATCAGGACAAGTTAATTGGAGGGCAAAGCTGGATGGACAAGCCAACTGAAGAATGCAGCTATGTAACGTGCATTCTTGGCTCTGTCTCTCTCATCCAAACTTCCAACATCTATGTCTGCTCCACAGAAGTAGGTGACTGAGGAGAGGAGTATACAGCTTGTAGAGCATGACATTAAGAGAGATGTCTTCCCTGAGTGGACAGAGTGGAAGGGCATCAGGCAGACAGGGCTGTTTGTCCTCTGTGCACGAGCGTGAAGATTTAATGCTAAGCACAGAGGTAGTCTGAACGGTGCAGAAGAGGGTTGCTTGAGGTTGAAGAACTGATCAGCAAACACTAGACACAAAGCAAGATCTCTTTTTGTTCTGGGCTTTTCTAGGGGTTGGTTCATGAAAAATGGTTGGCTTTTTTTTTTTCTTAACAAAGCAAACAAAAGCAGCCTTCTGTAATATGTGAGCTTCACATGTTACATATTCACTTCACAGCATGCTTATGCCTTATGTACAGCCCAACAAAGGCACTCTTCATATTCGTTGGAATCACCAGGAATGCTGCTGAAATATAAGCCATTAGGACCACCCTAAGACATTTATATTCTTCTGAACTAGTGTGGAGCCCAGGGAACAAGATCTCTTGAAATCCTTCCGGCTAGGCTGCAGGCACTGGTTAGCCAAATGGGCTTTTCTTTCATCTTTAAAACATGCCCCAGAGTTCCCCTCCTTTGTACTTTTATGAATTTCAAGGTTAGAAGCAAAATTCCGTTAGGGATGTTCGTCATCTGTCTTTGAAAGAAAATAGTAAAAACGGTGGTAGACGTCCAGTTGACCGTGCTAGTTTGATCTGCAGGCTCCACAAAGGTATTGCATCCCGGGAGTCCATTAGGATCAGTCAAGGGCAGATATGAACGCTGTACTAACAGATACCATGAGAGGGCAGCAGAGAGCTGGCAAGATTTTCTCTGCAGGGCAGGGAAATCTGGCTAGGCGGAATGGAGAATTCTTGGCAGATGCAGGAGGAGGAAATGTTTGAACCTTTATGGGGAGCAAAGGATGTAGTTATCTTTGCTCCGTAAATATCTTAAATAGGAGTCATTACTCAATCGAGAAACTGAGATCAGTGGGGGACTGAACCCGGGTCAGTTTTAAACAAGAGCAATGGACTTAAGATCTGAGATATTGGTGAAAACCCCAAACAGCTAGCCAGTTTGTGAGATGAAGCTGGGTCTTATAACTACTCATGAGACCCATAACCTGAAGAGTCTTTTGCCAAGATTCAAACCCAAATCAAGAGAAAAAAATTTTTTTATCTAAAAGCTGAGCCAAGTCATTGCAACCTAAAACACGTGTGAGCAGGGTATGGAAGGAAACAGATGAGAGCCAGGATTGTACTGGTGGCTGCTGACATCACGGACAAAAGTTTCTATAAAGCTAGAGCTTTCCCCATCACGAATAGCTATTAGAAGCTCGAGGCAGACGCAGGGGTGGTATGTGGCTTGAGGCACACAGGACCTCCTTAGCAGATAAACACAGGAATAGAAATGTAAACTACAGAGGTAGTACCACACCCGGAGATACTATTTCAAGGTAAACTGGCAAAAGTTCGAGAATTGCACACTGCTTTGTTGTTGGTAGTGCTGAGTTGGTCCTACCTTGGACTGACACTTCCAGATTGTTCCCTGACATCTTGCTACTTCAGGTGTAGGTGCAGACCTGAGCCTCCACCTCACTTGGGAGCTTGTTACAGTGTTGAATCCTTGGGTCCTGCCTCAGACCTACGGAATCAGAATTTGCATTTTAACAAGATCCCCAGGTGATTCATATGCATATTATGCATATTAAAATTTGAAAAAATCCTCTGCTAGAATCCAGTCTGGGTAGGCTCTGATGCCGCTGATGTTACAGAAGATTAATAAGGACACACTGGAACAGGGAGATAGATGTGCTTGAGTAACATTACGCAGGTATGTTACTAATATGTATATTTGGGGTATTTTGTTTTTGTTATATCCTATTTTGCTTCTCATAGTTACATACAAAATTGACAAACATCTTTTTTTTTTTCAGAGACCCAAGAAGCATGTGGATCAAAATTGATGTTATTCAAAAAGAATACATGATTCGCTGGAGGTTGTCACTTCTCTATGCTGACTTCTATCTCCCAAAAGCAGCTTGGTTGCTTCTATTTCTTCTTCTTTTTTATTTAATTAAAAAACTTTTTGCATACAATGTGTCCTGATAATGCTTTTCTCCTCCTGTAACCTCTCTTCCCAGATCCTCATTGTCTCCCCACCCACCCAACATTACATCCCCTCTCTCCTATTCTTGTAAAAAAATTAAAATGAAAAAGAATGTCCTTCACAGACTCGTGTGTTTGATATTTGTGTATATTTGGTCCTTAGCTGATGATGCTGTTTCAGAAGGATGTAGAACCTTTAATTGGTGAAGTCTTACTGGAAAAGGGGAAGCACTGGGTGGGGGTGGGTTTTGGGATCTTATAGCTCAGCACCATTTCCTCCTTGGTCTTTGCTTCCATGCCCTGAAAGCAATGTGACCATCTGGCCTCCTGACGTTCTGCTAGGCATTCCCCACCATCATATGCCCCCTCAAACTGTAGGCTGAAGTAAACTTTCCCACCTTATGAAGTTTGTTGTTGTTGTTGTTGTTGTTGTTGTTGTTGACAACGATAAGGAGCACAATTAATATGCTCGCTGAATGCCATGGACTTTTAGAGGCCATTAGTACATTGAACACAAGAACAATTTATGCTTATATTAGTTTCTTATCAATGAAGTAATGCTCTTCCATGGAACCTGAGTTCAGTTTTAGTAAAGTTCCCAGTACTCACTTCAGTTAGCTCACACTTCCTGTAACGCTAGCTCTAGGGTATCCAGCTTCCTTTGCTGGCTTCTGTGGGCATCACACTCTGGAGCACACCTTCTCACACGGAGGTGAATGCCAATATGGGACATTTTGGATCTTGAAAAGACAACTTAGAAATGATCTAGTCCACCCTTGTTTACTTGTATGCAAGATTAAATTTCTAAAGACAGTAGTATGCCCAGAGTCACACTCTGACTTATTACTTAGTTAATGAAAATTCATAGAGCAGTTACTATGTACCAAGGTTACAAAATTGAATACCATGAGCAGGAAGAAAGTCAGGGATGGTGACTGTGCATTTAAGAGGTATGTGCCCCAATATTGACTCTAGAAACCAAATTTCCTGAATTCAGATACAAATGTATGTAAGCTATAGGGGAGATTTATAAACCTAGTGCTATTAATCCATTATTGATAAATCAGAAATAGCATTGAGCACATGTGCAGATTAAAAAAAAAAAAAATTCAGACTCTGGTTTTCTGACCAGAAGTAAGTTTGCTTATTTCTCTAGAGAGAAGCTCTCTCATGGTTACATGGCAACCCATGACCAGCCAAGTCCTTTGGGAAGCAGAAGAGAGGCAGCAAGCCAGCTCCCTGTGCTCCTTATGTCTCCTCCAGGGAGATGTATTGGAGCTGATGGGACTCCAGGCAGGGTGGAGGGAGGGCTTCTCTCACATGGAGCACCAATTTACCTGAGCTGGAAGAGCCAAATTGTCTATTCCCCAAAGGGTTTGTGGCTGAACCAATGATGCCACTAACTTTCTCCATATGCATCCATACATATTTTTGACGGCATGTCTGTCAACCTGATGTTTGTTATTGTATGCCAAACACATTCAAAATCATTTCTATGCAGCCCTCAGAATAATATGCTTAGGTACAATGTGAGCATAGTGACAAAAAGCTTTAAAGCCCTGAGTCATCTTTCTTGTGCTAATTGAAGTCATAATCCAGTTGTCTCTAGCTTAAATGAGGAATATACATATATTTCAAAATACTTCAGATTTAAAGCAGTTCCTTAGGGCTTGTTTTTCTAAGCTCAATGAAAATTAAAAATCTTTTTCACAGTAACAAAAAGACATTCAGTTAGCTTCTTGAAATCATTAAGATGTTTTGAAAATGCAAGTTATTACCTTTGTATGTGGGTGCCTAATACAGGCTCCCATGTTTTATTTGGGGGAAAGAAGTATTGGCTAACTAGCCTGCTTTCTACCGTCATTGGAAGGTTCTTTTCCAGGAAGAAACTGGCTGGTCTCTTCTCATCACAGTTGAATACCATGATGGATTGCTGGTGCTGAGTTCTGCGACCTTGGTTAAACACGATAAACTGTGGTGTAAGGAAGAGGATCAGAATTTGGGTCTCCATCCTGACACAAACCCTCTGAAACTGTCCTGTAGAGAGACTCTCTTATAAAAAGCACCTGTCATTAAAAAAGCCCACAGCCAATGAGCTGTGGCAGGAAATAGAAGGTGGGACACTGGCAGGAAGAGAGAGGATTCTGGGAAATAGTAACCGATAAAAGAGAGACTCCGGGAGAGCTAAGGAGATTCTCTAGGAATCTATGACAGACAGATGCATCATACCCGAGTACAGGTAACTAGCCATGTGGCAGAATGTAGACTAAAGAAAATGGGTTATCTTAAGTTATGATTCATCAGAGAAGAGCCTAGCTATATGACCAAGGTATTGGTAAACATATTTTGAGTCTGAGTCTTATTTCTGAGAGCAAGGGGCTGGGAGGAAGAACCAGCCCCTAACTTCTGTAGTGTACTTTTAATATGTCCATCCTCTAACTACCCCATCCCACCCACAACTTTCCCCAACACCCAGGTGACACTCAAGCCGTACCATAAGCGATGAACATCTCTATTTTTCTGTTCTCTTCATCTTCTCTTCATCTTCCCACATCTTTTCAGTCCCCTTTACTTTCATCTTAATTGCCTGCTTTGTAGGCCAATCCCAGTAAAGTTTGCTGGTTATTCTTCTCCCTGCTATAGAAATATGAATTTTCCAGGAAGCCTTGTATATTTCCCAAAATAAGAGAACACAACAACAACAACAACAACACACACACACACACACACACACACACACACATACACACACACACACACAATCTCAACATATTATCAATCTATAGAAACTCAAGGAAAAATTAACCAGAAGAACAAATTTCAGAATATCAATACTAGCTATGTGATTCTTAAATGACTCTTCAGTTTTTGAATGTATTATTAGCAGAAATAAGAAACCAGGAAGAAAAGGATGCATGTTGCCAGAGTATTATGTCCTGCTTCTGTGTAACTATAGGGCAGAATGTGGGAAGACAAAGCCTGTGGCCCACTTGGTCACTGCAATGGGTCTGGATAGGATAGGTACATGTAAGTCATTTCTTGGACTAAAGTGATTCAGTAAATAAGATGCCCCAAGGCCAATCCCAATTAAGGTTACCATGTATTAATGCACATAAATGCCTGAATGGATCTTCCATCACCCTCTAGGCTAATTACATTTGATTAAGGGCTTCCTTAAAAGCTATTCTTTCACAGTGAATTTTAAATGACTGGGGGCTTTCATTGACTGATGCTGAAGGGTCACCTTATGAATTGATTAGGCAATGCAGCACTGTGACTTTGGGATCCAGTTTTGCAAGACCCATGGAGCCCTGCTTCATAAATCAGGGAGCAAGGATGGGAATTACAATATTCTGTTGCTATTTTTTGTGCTATGGGCTCTGTGTGAGGAAGCCACCATTGTATTCCACAACAGTTGGTGAATTCACTGCTCATCTTTTTTTTTTCACTTTTCAAAGTGTATATCTTTCTCAGTCATGAGACCATTTCCTCCTTTGTGTTTGTTCGAAAGGATATTATTTTATATTTTTATGCCTAAGAAATGAGATGGCAGGAGGAGGTGGAGATAGCTGAAAAGCAAATGAGTTGAACTGTTAGATGAGATTGGATATATTCAGGGTATTATGGCTGTATATGGGTTGAATTATTAGAAATGCAACTAAAATAGGAGTTCACTATCAGTTGAAGCCTTTAGATAATAAGTCAGATTTTTTCTGAATTATTTTTAAACAAAGTTATTTCAGAATAATTGTTAATGCAAAATGTTCCACAGATGTGTACATACGTGCATACATGTACATATGTGTTCTAAATCATTTCAAATGTAAGGAGAAGCTTTAATCCAATAAATATGATATATAGACATTCCCCTTGTCAAGAGAGAAAGGGAGAGGGAGACAGAGACTGAGAAAGTGAGGAAAAGAGAGGGGGGCAGAGGGAGAGGGAGGGGGAGGGACAGTAGGAGGGGGAGGGGGAAGGGGGAGGGGAGATTGTGTATGTATTTAAGTAGACTCTCATTGTATATCCAGGCTTCTCTCAAGTTCTCCACTGTTTTACCTTAATATCCCATGTTCTAGATTAAGGATGGGATGTGCTTTGTCCCATCCACTTGCTGTGTAGATCTTAATCTGGGCTTAGACTTTCTCTCTTGTTTAGTGGTTCTCAACCTATAGGTTGCACAGGCAGGGGTCATCTAAGACCATGAGAAAACAGATATTTATATTTCAGTAGCAAAATTATGGTTATTATGTAGCAACAAAAATAATTTTATGTTGGGGGTCACCACAACATGAGAAACTGGATTAAGGGGTCACAGCATTAGGCAGGCTGAGATCCACTTTAGAGCTTTGGATCTAGCTGTTCTGACCTGTACAGCCCAGGAAGAACAAAGCAGAGAAAGCCAGAGGGTCAACATCAAAGCTCGTAGGAGCATAAGTATGAGCTACTGAATCTTAAAGGATGATGGGTTGAAGGAAAGACTGCCCCTCTGATGTGTTCTTCCGGGAAGAAGGAGACAGCTGAAGGTTTCTTTATCAGGAGAATCGTCTTAGGTTTAGCCAGATCATCAGTTCCATGCTTGTGTTTGGATGTTGGCTTCTTCACAAAGTAGCTACATGACCTTTGAAGAGTGTTCTGCATTTTCCATGGGCAGTCCGATCCTCAAACACTGTTAAAAGAATCAATAAGCTAATAAATGTAAAAAGCTTAGAACCATGCCTGACTCGTCGCATGCAATAAATGTTAGCTCTTATTACTTTTGTGCCCTTTATCTTTAACTGACATTTTGTCAAAACTTTCTTTAGAAAGGTCAGCTGCTGGTATTAGGAATTTTCTCTCTCAGCGGCATTGTGTCAGTCTCTCCTCCCTTCTGCCCTGGGTTTATGCTGCTATCCAGGTCTTGCTTCCTGTTTTGAGATCTCCTTTATGATTTTCAAATATCCCAAGTATGGTATTTTTCCCAACTCCATACAAGCCCTTGCTGTTAGAAAAACAATGATGGTAAACATCTACCACATTCAAAGCACCACCATTTCTGTGGATAATACTTTTTATGGACCTTTGTATCTAATCCTCAAGGAGTACAACATCTAAAGCAAGTACTTGTGATTTGAATTAATGGTGGTGACTTGCTACAAAGTAATTACTGTGAGACAGAAGTTAAAAATTTGGACAAAATGACGTATAATAGGAAAGATAAGAATAAAGCGAAACAAAAGATTAAGGGAATTTAAAGTAATTGAGCGCTGTTGACTGAGAGGTCATTGCAAAGATAATAGTATAATGAGGATTTGACAGATAAAAAGATGAAGGGCCATATTGGTATTTTGGCAGAAACTGTCCATGTTGAACATGCCTGTGTCAAGTTCAAGGTTGGGGGAATCTTAATCAAGCTGGGTTTTAATATCTCCCACTACATGTACAACTGGCCACCAAATCCTCCACTATCTTTGTTTTCCTTTATCCAAATAGGAGCTCCCACCCCAACACAAGTCTGTTAACTCACCAGAAATTTTGTCACTGGCTTTAGCAGCAACTGGATGAGATTTTGCATCAAAAGTACAATTCATTCTAGCAGTCAATTTAGTTATGGTCACAAATGGCTTTCCTAGTACTGGTTTTTGCTGATTGGTCTCCCTGTGGCTTATCTGCGAGCTATCTCTTTTCAATATAAATGGTTTCACAGACAGGAAGGGAATAAATCTCACATGTTAAAGTCTCCTTTGGTGCTTAGACTATCCTAGAATAAAGACTAACATGGAACACCTTTCTTGGCTGCCCTACCCCCATCCACATATTTAAGGAGTATTTCCAACTGGAGTCTCCTTATCTTTGTTGGAAAGAATTTGCAGATTTGCAGATAGAATTTTTAGCTGGGATTGTGATGTTCAAACTTTGTCAAGTATCTGAAGAAGACAGGGTACTAGAAATGACTGTGTTCTTTCCAAGGACAATACTTCAGAGTTCCACCCCCTCATCTGTTTGCCAGGATCCTTTCATTTTTGGTGGTGGATAATGAAGTATAGCCTAGGATCTTTAGGAGGGAGCCTGGCAGAGTGAATGCCCCAAGCTGACAGACCAGACTGTCCCAAGGGTTAACCCCCCAAGGGATGTATTTTGTGTCTCTCTGTGAAGCATGTCTTTTTTACTGAATCCATCAGCCTTAATCTATCTTCCTAGTCCCCTTGCAGTTGGCTTATGTACTTTAAACTTCTTTAATCTTTTCTGTTTTATTATCTTTCCTACTCTATCTTATCTAGTCTGAATTTTTAGTTTGCTATTTCATCTTGTTGGTTTTGTAGCACGCTATCACCTTTTATCTAAATTGTATGGATTTGCTTTGTGTGTGAGTTTCAGTTTGATTTGTACTTTGTCTTTACTGGAAAGAGAGAGGCTGGGCACCTGAGGCCAGTGGATTAACCAGCCCAGCACCAGCAACAGGCTTCTTCATCCTTTCCAACATATTATCAAACATCCTTCAAGTTTTCCACTGTAACTTTGGTTATTTCCACCCTCCCACCCCCACAAAATGAAATATCAATTTAAATTCTATTAAGCTCCTTGTTTAGCTTCATCTGTGAACCTCGCTTTCTCTTACTTTACCCTCATTCTAGTAGAATATTTATTTTCAATACAAGATGTTTTGTATTGAAGATCTCCCATGGTATAGCTCAAACTTTTTAATTGCTTCCCCACTTTTTTTTCTTTTAAGCTGTTAAATATTGACTAGGACTTCCACACAAAGCACAGCTTATCAGGATAAAACCACAGAAAACAACCCCCTAGGCCATGTTTGATGGGCCCTGGACTTTTTTGAGTGCTCTTTATCATTTTCCAAGGGTCTCTGTCAAATGACAAACTGCACTGTCCTTTTCAATGCACAGTGCTAAGGGAGTAACTCTTCCCTCCATCCGGAGCGTCTGTGCTTGAGTTTCTCCTCTCACTAGGTCTCAGGCTCATGGTCTCTTCTTTAACTATTACAGGTACAAACCTGTGAGTGAGTGAGTATGTGTGTGTGTGTGTGTGTGTGTGTGTGTGTGTGTGTGTGTGTGTGTGTTTAAGTGTTTGTTGTTGCTTATATGTACCATATGTTTAGGGTTGACCCTACGGGATTGGCAAATGTATCAGGAGCTTGACTCTGGAGAAAAATGAGTCTTCTTCTCTCAGCAGGAATTGATTGCCTGGAACATTTCTTCATTCAATTCTTCTTGAAACACATTCTTCTTCTCAAGGGTCTGAAATATTCCCCATCATGCAATGGGATAAAACCCCGACTTCTCAGCTCAGGATCATGCAATGAGATAAAATCCCGACTTCTCAGCTCAGGATTCAGTGGCCCTGGGCTGGCCTCAGTATAATCACAAAAATGGGTCTCTCGTTGGATGAAGCAGCCAAATGGAAGGACTGACCTTCTCCTCTTATGACTCTGATATTCCCATGGTAGCTTCTGTGTCCATTGTCTTGTGGGTCTCTTTAAACGCCATCTTTCTCCATTTGCGAATGTCTACAATACATCATCTTGAAATTCATTTTACCACCGTTGACTTCTCTATATGAAAGTAACTAGTATTTTATGATCTTACCTGAAGAAATGGCATGTGGAATGAAGTTAGGCTTTGTTTTAGATGGACTAGGGTTCAAATGCTTGCTCTGATACATGATACTTGACCTAACATAAAATGTTTAGCATTTTCTTTCTCTGTAGCACTAGTAATGAGACCCAGTCTTCTTGCATACATGCAAATGTTCTTCATTTAGTTACATGTCCAGCCATAAGTTTGGAAAGTCTGTTTAGAATCTCTAACACAAAGACTATGCAACTTGTCTCAAGGACACTGTCAAGGACAAACTAGGAAATCTAAAGTTCTCACATTTCTAAGAAATCTCAGAAAAAAAACCATGAGGCTATGATTTAGAACTTAAAGAGAAAAAAAAGGGAAGGATCTCTGTCATGAGAGTTATGAGCATACATACACACGCAGGCACACACACACACACACACACACACACACACAGAGGCAACACACACACACACACACACACACACACACACACACATACATACATACAAACACGCAGGCAGAGCTTCCACTTCCAACTCTTGTTTGAACTTGAACATGAGACTTTTAGGACTAGCCAGTATTAACCAGAAATGTATGTATGTATGTATGTATGTATGTATGTATGTATGTGTAGGTAAGAGGATAACTCATAGGTCTTGACTTTCTTACAATAATTTGTGGGATCTGGGATTAGACTTGGGTTGCCTGGTCCTTCCCTATACATGTCAACTCACCGAGTCATCTTACAGCCCCACAGTTGAATACAGGCTTAAGTATGATGTTAAGAGAATGGCAGAATCTCAGAAGAAAGTACAGTGGTTGAAAGTATGGGTCTGGGCTCCTTTTTACAGTCATCTTACCTAGAACTATGATAAGTTTGAAACTATTATGTTTGAAGTTTAGCTAAGGATCCCAACGAGACCACCAGGCAGCTGAGAGGGACACCTGAAAGGATGGTGAATCTCTACATCCCAGGGATTCAAAGAACCATGCTTACCACTACAAATCAACTTAACCATTTTGTTGAGATACTTAGAAATGGTCTGAAGGAATGGACAGTACCCAAAGTCATGTATATTCAGACATGAAGCCTGCTTAATTTAGATTTTAAGACAAAACAGCTGCGTGTAAAGGGAATATTGTTTTGGTGCCAGCAGCCATTTCAGTTAAGTGTTCTTGCTTGTGCTGGGGTTCTTGTTTCTCAGCTGGTGATAGACTTCACTCAGACCCTAGGAGAAGGTCGTTTTTCCTTCCCATGTCCCCAGGAATGTCCTTGCCTTTCATCCCCACCTCAGGACCATCTTGAAAATGAATCTGTTTTGATCATTATCATTTTATAATTACAAAGTTATTTGTATCTGCAGTACTCTATCTCTGTCTCTCTCTCTCTCTGTGTCTATCTCTGTCTCTCTATCTTTCTCTGTATATCTCTCTCTTTCTGTGTGTGTGTGTGTGTGTGTGTGTGTGTGTGTGTGTGTGTATGTGTGTGTGCACATGCACGCTCATAGGTATATCCTCCCAATACTTTAGAGGCTCATGTGCAACGATGTCATGTTTAAGGTCAGCTGAGGCTACACAGGGAATCCCTGTCTCAAAACCAACAACAAAATCCCAATAAAATATTATGTTAAAGCAGCCTTGGAAGCATGTTAAGTAAAGTAAGTGATTTTAACACGTGCAAGGAATTGAGAAAAGGGTGCTTCCTAAGAAGGAAAAATAGAGGACACCGGTTAACAGCAGGCTGTGAAATATACACATTTACCAGCACAAGGAAATAAGGATAATTTTTCCCTGATTATGCCAGTTTTAGCATGGGAGCTGTGTCATCAAAGGAATCCAGCAGCAAGGCGCAAATTGAGGAACAGAGCCCTCCCAGCTAGCACAGCTGCCTGGAGCTGAAAAGGCACAGGGAAGATTGGAGCTGCATTTCAAGTAAAGACTATTTTTACCACGAAATCACACCTCTCTCTGATCTGTCCATGTTACTGCCAGTTAAGTAAACAGATTGGAAGGGACAGCAGCAGACTTTAAAAAACATTTATCCCTTGCTGGACATATTAAAAAACATGCAGATTTCCTTAATTTTCTCCTGTAGGAAGTAGAGGATCAGAGAGACTCTCTGCTTCCTTAGCAAGGAGAAAAGAAGGACTGGGGTCTGAGAGAAGAGAGAAATGGGCACAGTGGTGTAGTGGTGCCAGCAGTGGCCATGTGAAGAAAGTTGGGCACATGAAAAGTTGGTTTATTATAATATGTAAGCCATATATGTGCTATATGTATGTATATGTAAATGATGCATGTGTATAGACAGTGAGAGTAATTTAATGAAAGCTATACATATGCATATGACTATGTAATTTTCATTTCATAGTAATCTTAAATACTTAAAGCACTTTAAAATGTAGGTATTCTTTTGGTTTTAATGATATAGAAACTGTAGTTCAGGGTGGTTTGGTATCTTAATTAGGCCAGTTCTAAGTGGCACAGATCTGGGCAGGGTTCTGTATTCTCTTTGACTATACTTTGCAGTATATGAAGGCACCCAGCAGATAAAACTGTGTGAATTTTACTCTTATCATATTTTCAAGGATGCTTTTCTTGAACATTTATGTTTCATTACCATTAATTGTGCTGGGTTGATTGATTGTGTCTACATTGCATAAATTGACTGAGATTACACTATGTTTAATTTTTGTTTTTCATATGAGGCTCCTTCGCATAAAAGGTGAAGTCACTAGGCCGCCCTTTGTGCTGGATGGTGGAAACTCCCAAGGGCTACACTACTGTTTTTGGTAGGGCTCCTGAGACTTACGAGTTTTCGGGAGGCTCAAATGTGGTCCAAACAAAATAGGCAATGCAGCAGTTGGGCCTGTGGTTAGCTGTGCTGAATTTTAAGGACTCAGAGTATTGCCTCTGGTTATGCATTGTGCTAGCTCAGCAGTCCCTAGCTGGTATTAGATGAAAACACCCATAAATCTGTAGCCAGAGAAGTGGTGAAAGGGCCAGAACGGGGAGGGCAGGAGCAGGCAAGGAAGCTGTGTGAAGAGTCAGGAGAGCAGCCAAGACTCTTAGGAGGAAACAAGCTGGCCTGTGGGACCCAAGAGGATGTGTTGCTGGGGTACAGTGTCTCCGCATCTTTGTGTCCTGTGATTGGCAGAGTGAAGAGGCACCTCTGGAGCTGCAGTTCAGTCTCTGTGCCTTTAGCTTTAGGAGAATTCTTTGTCAAGTGGAGTCACACCCTTCACACACATACCAGTGAAGCGAACATATGATATATACTTCAAAAATTGAATAATTCATTCCTTTTAGGATTGGTGTCATTAATTTTAATGTTTGTCTCTGATAGAACAAACATCCTTCATCTTCATTATACTGAGAGGCAGTTCTTCCAACTGCTCTCAAAAAAACACGTATCCATTTATGTTTTCAATTTACTTTGTGCTATTTTTCAAAAAGTCAGGTCAAGACCTAATTTCTAAAGCAATCTTAACAGTGTTTTATTGTTCACCAGTGACTTATATGATTAAGGAATCCATCAGGATTTTCTGTGTTGTTGTTCTTTCTATAGTCTCAGTGCCAGTATCTCATTCTCTGTGGTTTGCAGTTCAGCATCTTGAATAAAATTTCCTGACAAGAAATGGGTGTTATACTTTAGCAAATGGCAGTTCCATTCCAACAGCAACATAATTTCTTTGAATTTGTGCTTTCTATATTGTGAACTTCAATCATTTAAATATCAACAGCATTCAAACTCTTGCCATATACCATCTCCCTGAGATATAAGGTACTGCCGTTTATGTCAACCAAAGCAGTGGGCCCTAATGTTCAGTCTTTAAAACCATCCCAATAGTTTATCAAAACATAAAAAGAGTGGAGAAGTTGATACAGGAAATATTAGATTACCGAGCAGACACTTTGTTAGGACCATTACAGAAGTCACTAGATGGAAGAAAGGAAGACAGAACATGGCAGAGCCATAGATCCCTCTGCTTTAGATGCCAATAAGGACCAATTTAGTTCAAGACACATGAAATGAAAATCTTTTTAAGTCCCAAGTTTATTGGCTCCCACAGGCTTGGCTGCCGGCTTAGGAAGGACGGCCCTTGAAAGGACAGGAAATAGGCAAAGGAAATAAGAGTTCTCCTTAAAATAAATGGCATCATCTTGTGGGGTGAGGGGTGAGGGTAGTACCAGGCCAGGTAGATAAGGAATGGCTGTAGTACTGCCCTTGGAATAGTTCATGTCCTAAAGTAACACTGATTCAGAAAATGCTAAGAATGTTTCCCTGTAGAGTAGACAGTTTTGATAGGTAGGTTGAGCAAACCATAAGACTTATCTACTACCTCAAGAGTTTTTCTGAACTGTTGTTCTAGATTATATAATGAAATACCTAACACACGTATGAAATATAAAATCTAAAACATTCCAAAGTTTCTGTAAGTGAAAAAATGGGCTGCATAATTTTAAGTCAACAGTTAGCTACCAGAACTGACATTCATAGGAATAGTTGTTGGTTCGAAATAATTATATGCTTATGATGAAAAGACCCAGGGAGAAAGGTTGAGTGTTAAATATATCTATCAGCAATTATAATTTTGTTATACACCTTATAATTCATTTTAGATGAAATAGATTAAGAGGGATTGCCTCTAATGAATAAGATATCTTACAAATAAAAAGTAAATTGGGGAGATAAGTATTTGGTATTTAAGTCCAGTTACTTATATAGGGATATTCATTAAAAAATATCTATTAAATGTGTTTGCTTTTCATTTATATATGAAATTATCTATGCATTAATTTATTTTTCAACTTGTTTCATGAATGTTTCAGGTAGCTATGTGAATATATATAATTTGGAAAATTATAATTTACTGAAAAATAGTATCAGTGTAATATGCAGCAGAGGAGATGTTTTTAAAATTAAATTGTTAAAAGAGATTTGAGAGACAGTTAGATGGCTCAATGGTAAGGGCACCCACTATGTCTACTCTGAAGCCTGTTGACCTGAGTTCAAGCAGGAGCTTTATGGTAGTGGGAGAAAACCAAGCTCCACAGGTTGTACTCTGACCTCCACAGATATACTCTGGCATGAGTGTATTCCCCAACAGGAACTAATGAGTAAGTAAGTAAATGACTAAATAAAATAAAAACAAAAAAACCTGTGTAAGAGATTAAATGTATCCAAGTGGCTAGAACAAAAAAGATGGCCATATGATTATGTAACTTTTATACAGAATGCAGAAACACACCCTATTACTTCATAAGGAAAACCACTATTATTTTATTTGGGACATTGGTTTGAGTTATGTTCCTTGACTACATCTTTCCAACTAATAATATGGTATGGTATTAGTAAATATCATTAACTACATAAACATGGTAAATGCAACACTACTTTATGCAAAAGAAACACAAAGATCAAGCTGGAACCTGCATCTTCCCCTTATTCTCAGACTCAGTGATTCTGTGACCTGTAGGGGAAGCAAGCCTCTTTTGATAGAGAGCTAAACATGTGTCTTATGTGAGTCTCAATGAGAGGAATTATCCTGGGAGCCTGAGGATTTGTGTGCCACTCAATCAAGTGAGCTTGCAGTTCAAATGTGTGTGTGTGTGTGTGTGTGTGTGTGTGTGTGTGTGTGTGTACAGCAGTATGCCAGCTATGCTTCAGTAGCCATCAGAGTCAGGAAACACCACTTCACTTCTATTCAACATCTTGTGTGGAGGGCAAGTGGACAACCAGACCCTTAGCTGCACTGGCACATTCCTCCCACTGTCAGTGTAACATCTGTGTTGTTACCCACACTTGACTTCACTAGCTGTTTCCCAAGACAGAGAAGATACAAAGTCTTTCTAATATATTTGGAGATGGTATATCCTCTACTAGCAGTCTAGCAAGTAATTACTGAGATACTAACTTAGCTAGTATTAAAATACCATATAGGAAATAGAAGAGGAGGAAGGAAGTGGTTAACACACCTACAAATTTGTTGATGGAAAAACTGAGAAGGAGTTATTAAATAAGAATCATTATTTCTGTCACTGGTGACATGTTCATAGATGTTATTTAAAAATATCTTCCAGTACCCCTTCCATGTTCCTTTTATTCTTAGAAAGTACTGTGGTACATAGTGGTTGCTTTTCTAGCTGGGTGACCTGAGCTTTTATGCACAGTAATGAATAAGCCATAAACAGTATAATTGTGGATAAAACTGTTATAATTTTGTGTTACCTTTTTTCATAATAAATATGTTATTACAATGGCTTATGGTTCATTGCCAAAGCCAACAGTCCAACTTTCTGCTTCAATGTCAATGTCAGGTTGTCTGACAAGTTCATTCATATGTTAGCTTATTGATTCATTGGTGACAGAATCCTAAAGTGGCTTAGGGCTGTGTCAGATTCCAGTTTTAATGGAAATGTGTGTGTTTATATAGAAGTCTTTCCTCAAGTGCTACAGTCTCTAAGGGGACAATAGGCTTACAGGAATTGGTGAAGATATTTTGCTTCCTCATATCTAAAGATGAGAGAAGCCACTCAATTTTAAGAGGAATAATGAAACGAATATTGACATATTGCTCTTTAATAAGTACACTTTAATTTTATTGTAGTTATCCTTTATATTAAAGTGAATTGACTTTAGTGGACATTTTGATGGAAATACACACACACACACACACACACACACACACACACACACACACACCTCCTTACATTCAAGCGATGTACATTTCTCAACATTTTCATTTCCTGAGATGTTTTTTCATGCCTCCATCGTGCCAACTCCTTTGACTCTTGACTCAGAACACCAATCAACTTTATGTCAACATAGATTACAGCTGCATTTTCTATAATTTGATAGAAAGAGATCATAGATTATTTATTGTTTTGTATCTAGCCTTTCCCACTGAGGCTCATTTATCAAAGCTAATAGTTCATGATCTTTATGCTACACCCAAAGTCAATTTTTATTTCAGTATTTCTCTCTCTCTCTCTCTCTCTCTCTCTCTCTCTCTCTCTCTCTGTGTGTGTGTGTGTGTGTGTGCATTATAGAAGGCTTCAGGCAGTCTCATCTCAGTAAGTTGTAGAAAAGCATCTTTAAGGCTTTCTTACTTGCTCATGTGCTGTACTTCAGGCCCAAGTACCCCTAGAAGGCACATGTCTCATATATGTTAGCTCATCATTCTGTCTACTTCAATTTTGAAACAATTGCACATTAGCAGGATATTTCAGAAGCATGGAAGGAGGAAGATTTAGAAATGGCAGCATCACTGCAGATCCCTATTATAGATGTAATGCCACTCTTATTCTGCTATGCTGTCAGGCAACTTGGATAGCCACGCTTGGTTTAATTCATGGGACTCATCTCTCCTATGTGTTCAGGAGCTATGAACAAGTGGGCATTACTGAAAAATGCTAGCTCCTGACATCAGTTGCATACACCAGAATGATTAGAAGAATTCTGGATCACCGGCAAAGACATCAACATCAGTGGTCATTCCTCTCATGTTCTTCTCCTTATAGAGTGGAGAAGTAACTTAAGTCCTGACTTGTACAATGAAGGCGAAAACAGGGAATTAAAACAAGACTTCCTGTGAATGCTGTGAATGCTTATCTCTAAGAGAGAAAATGAAAACATGCATTTTGCATTCATCTATGTAAAGTCCTCTGCGAACTTCCATATGCAAATTATAGAAGGTATGATTGTGGCTCTTAACTATCTGAGAGTATAAAGGAGGAGGTGAGGCAAGCCTAGAGAATGCAGTGAAAGCTGATCAGTCTGATAGCCTTTGGACTGGAAAGCTTTAGTACTTTCCCACCCATACAGGGCAATAATAATGATAATCTTGAGACTCTGCAAAACCCTAAAGTGCTTCGTGAATCATTAATGGATGATTAAATTATTTTCAGCATAGTTTAGGTTTGAGGCTATTATTGAATTTTAAGGCCAGACAATTGGGTATTCATGCATGATATACATTCTATATTGCCAGTAATGAACTATGATGAGCTACCCTACACCATACTCTGATTATTTATAAATAAAATTAGGGTAACAGATAAACATTTGCTTCCAGAAACATCTGCACAAGAATTACTTATGCATATTGAGTAATCACCATGACTTCTAATGGGAGGGAGATGGAAGCAGCTAAGTAGGGACTCATTCAATATGGGTGCCCAAAAAGACAGTTTCAATAAGTATGAAGGTAATTTCATGTGCAAGAGATATGGGCAGTGGAGGAAGCCTCTCAGAAAAAGAGATGAAGTAATTTGGGGAGGGGGGTAGATGTGGCAGGGGCAGGGTAGATGTGATAGGGACTGGATAGGACCACACAATGGATTGAAGGAAAAGAATATTCCAGAAACACATTATCTTAAAACTTACCAGGACAAATTATTTTTATATTTCAGAATACACATTTGGGTCTATTTAGGTTCTCAACAGGTTTGAATTTGTTTGGAAGGCAGCCTGGGCTAAGAAGCTCCAGCACTGTTGTACCATACAGAGATGGATGCCCAAGGTTTACCTAGATAAACAAGCATCTTAAAGATGTTGGGAGGATGTGAAACTGGTTGTCTTTTTAAACTTCCATCTAAGCTACTCTCACTAGTCTGGGGAATCCATCCATTACACTGTTGGAGATTATCCGTAACTCCTGTGTAGTATCAGAGAAAGTACATCAATTAGTGATTGAAGTTTGTACTCTTGAAATTGCCTTACTCTGAATACCAAAGTGTGAATTTAAGGAAGTGTGACCTTAGCTGCCAAATATGAAGACAGAAACATGTTAGCTAAACTAATGGCAATATTATGCAGATTAAATGAACTAATGAAATAAGGCATTTATAATACTACCCAGCATATTCTATTTACTCAAGACATGCTAAGTTGCTGCATTTCTCAGAAGACATTGTTCCCCTAAGAAGAATATATGTGGATCTGTTTGCATTTTGACTATCGTCATTTGGATACCAAGGAGCCTTGAACTTCACGTGGCTGAGGCCTGACACATGCTTAAGTTATCTTCTATTTGATTCTTCTGATGACTGTATCTCCAATATTCTTAGCAGTGTGTGTCCTCATTCTTCTTCTCATATCACATGACAAGTATTTTAGCACGTGAACATTATATTTGCATGAACACTCAACAAAGGCAATGCAGGAATTTAATTGTCAACGTTGGCATTAAGGTCATAAACTCCAGTAGAATGCAATTGGGAGTCGGGAGTGAAATGTAATATGAAAGTCAGGCTCAGTTGTTGACATTACTTGAGAGTTGCTTTCCTTTATTCACAAAGCACAAAGCTTAGAGAGGGCAGATTGCCCTATTGTGATCCTTTACTGCCTTTGAACATTCTCTTACCTCACCTATTTTGCTCTCCCCTCCTTACACCAAAACAGAACAATATTATGTCAAAGAAAGAAGACAGTTCTATTTTATGAAGCAATCTAAACATCCCTTGGCTTTTATCCCATTGTGAAGAAGAGGTGAAATACTCTGGGAAAATGTCTGAAAGATGCAGCCACTATTTTATGGGAGAAAAAGAGGGTAGACATTGACAGATGGATGATAAAAATGTCTAAGCAATGAGAATACCCAGGTAACAGAAGTGATAGGTAACAGAAATGATAGGTAATGAGTGTTCTAGGCCGTGGCAGCCATTGGAAGGGATCAACACTGCTTGTATAATCACTGAGTAAAATCACCATAAGCCAAAGCTTGCAGGAATGCAATCAATGTAACTGATGTCATAGAAGAAGTCTAGCATAGTCTATCGTGACTATGAGCACTGATTTACAGGATAGGAAGAGTAAAATATGAATGACAAGCACTACAAGCAAATGAGTCTATAGAGACTATATATGAAAATACATCGGGCTGCTAGCCAAAAGTAATTCCTAAATTAAGATTCTTTTCAATGGTCAATTGTCTAACCAGCTGGATTTTTATTTAATGAGTTTTTAAAAATCTGCTGTCTTATTCAACTTTTAGAAATTCAGGATTTTCCTTTTTAATGACTAATTTGGTTCATTTCTATATGTGGAAGCCAACAGAGGCTGGTGCTGAGCAACACATGGAAACACACTATAATTGATGTAGAGGAACAGGAAGCATAGCCCCTGCCATCAGACAACGCTTTCTGAAGGGGAGAAACAGGCATGTGACACTGTTCCTACACAGATGTGAGTAAACTTCTGCTCACACCGGGAGCTGAAGACAAAGGCAGATTAAATTACAGATAGCACCAAAGTCCAAACTATGAACCGATAAGTTTTATTTTGGCTACTTAAAGGAGTGTGAGTGATGGGTTATCTCTAGGAATATGGGTAGGGAGAAATGACACAAAGACAGCTAGCTGCATCAAGGACCCACCTCTGCATGAGTGACAGGTCACAAAAGCTGGATCTGGAGCACACTGAACAGGCAGTTCAAAGGTTAGAGAGTGTCCTTTCCATGTGGCTCAGTTACTCTGAGACTCTTCCAGGCAGAATGGCTGATCTTAGAGTCTTTTAGGCAGCTTGGTTGTTCTGTGTCTTCTGGGATGCTGGGCTGGGAATATTCTCTCAGCAGTCTTCACTGTTTATGAGGTCCTGGCATATATTTCCCCTGTAAAACATTGTGTTGTTCCTCTTTCTCCACATCCTCGCCAGCATCTGCTGTCACCTGAGTTTTTGATCTTAGCCATTCTGACTGGTGAGAGGTGGAATCTCAGAGTCATTTTGATTTGCATCTCCCTGATGACTAAGGATGTTTAAAATTTCTTTAAGCACTTCTCAGCCATTTGAGATTCCTCAGTTGAGAATTCTTTGTTTAACTCCGTGCCCCACTTTTAAATGAGTTATTTGGTTCTATGGAGTCTAACTTCTTGAGTTCTTAGTATATTTTAGATATTAGCCCTCTATTGGATGTAGAGTTGGTAAAGATCTTATCCCAATTGGTGGGTTGCTGTTTTGTCCCATTGACAGTGTACTTTGCTGTACAGAAGCTCTGCAATTTTATGAGGTCCCATTTGTCAATTCTTTCTTGATCTTACATCAAAAGCCATTGGTGTTTTGTTCAGGAAAATTTCCCCTGTGCCGATGTGTTCAAGGTTCTTTTCTACTTTTTCTTCTATTAGACTCAGTATATCTGGTTTTATGTGGAGGTCCTGCAAGCTGGTACAACCACTCTGGAAATCAATCTGGTGGTTCCTCAGAAAATTAGAAATAGTTCTACCTGAGGACCCAGCCCTACCACTCCTGGGCATATACCCAAAAGATGCTCTATCGTATGACAAGGACACATGCTACACTGCACATGCTCATAGCAGCCTTATTTATAATAGCCAGAAGCTGGAAACAAACCAAAAGTCCCTCAACAGAGGAATAGATACAGAAAATGTACTACTTAGCTATTAAGGACAATGACTTCATGAAATTTGCAGGCAAGTGGATGGAACTAGAAAATATCCTGAGTAAGGTAAACACTCACAAAAGAACACTCACATTATGTGCTCACTGATAAGTAGATATTACCCACACACACACACAAAATGTAAAAGCTCAGAAAAATAAATACCCATAATATAACTCAGAGATCATATGAAACCCAAGAAGAAGGAAGACCAAAATGTGGTTGCTTCAGTCCTATTCAGGAAGAAGAAAATCATCATGGGGGCAGAGTAGAAAGAGGAAGGGACTTGGGAGGGAGAGAGGAGGGGGAGGGAAAAAGGGGCTCAGAATCAGGTATGGGAAGAGACAGGGAGAAGTACAGAGGGTCAGGAAATTGGACAGAGGTATGTAGCAGTGGGGGATGGGGAAAGTAGGATTAGCCACCAGAAAGTCCCAGATGCCAGGGATCCAAGAGGTTCCCAGGACCCAACAGGGATGACATTAGCCAAAGTACCCAACAAAGGGGAAATAGAACCTGTAGAGACCAGATCCAGTAGATAGCCATGGTCCCCAGTTGAGGGATGGTGCCCATCTCAAAAATGTTAATCCAGAATTGCTTAGGACAAATGGAAATGCAGGGACAAAGAGTAGAGTAGAGACTGAAGGAAAAGGCCATCCAGAGATTGCCCTGCCTAGGGATCTATCCCATCTACAGACACCAAACCAAGATGGATAGAAGAATACATACTATGATCTTTCTTCTTCTTGAGCTTTATGTGGATTGTGAATTTATCTTGGGTATTCCATGCTTCTGGGCTTCTGGGCTAATATCCACTTATCAGTGAGTACTTGGAAATTGTTCTTTCTAAATTGTTTAAGAATTGAGTTTGAATTTTGATGGGGATTGCATTGAATAGGTAGATAGATTTTGGCAAGATTGTCATTTTTACTATATTAATCCTGCCAATCCATGAAAATGGGAGATCTTTCCATCTTCTGAGATCTTCCTTGATTTCTTTCTTCAGAGACTTGAAGTTCTTATTATACAGGTCTTTCACTTGCTTATTTAGATTCACACTGAGATACTTTATATTATTCATGGCTATTGTGAAGAGCATTGTTTCCATAATTTCTTTCTCAGGCTGTTTATCCTTTGTGTAGAAGAAGGCCACTGATTTGTTTGAATTAATTTTATATCCAGCCACTTTGCTGACATTGTGTATTAGGTTTAGGCAATCTCTGGTGGAATTTTTGGGGTCACTTAAGTATACTATCATATCATCTGCAAATAGTAATATTTTGACTTCTTCCTTTCCAATTTGTATCCCTTTGATCTCCTTTTGTTGTCTAATTCCTCTGGTTAGGACTTCAAGCACTTTATTGAATAGATAGGGAGAGAGTGGGCAGCCTTGCCTAGTCCCACATTTTAGTGGGATTGCTTCAAGTTTCTCTCCATTTAGTTTGATGTTGGCTACAGGTTTGCTGTACATTGCTTTTACTATGTTGAGTTATGGGCCTTGAAATCCTGATCTTTACAAGACTTTTATCATGAACAGGTGTTGGATTTTGTTAAATGCTTTTGCAGCATATAATGAGATGATCATATGTTTTTTTTTTCTTTCAGTCTGTTTATATAGTGATTATGTTAATGGATTTCCATATATTGAACCATCCCCCCATCCCTGGGATGAATCCTTCTTGATCACAATGGATGATCCTTTTAATGTGCTCTTGGATTCTGTTTGGGAGAATTTTATTGAGTATTTTTGGATTGATATTCACAAGGGAAATTGGTCTGAAGTTCTCTTTCTTTGTTGAGTCTTTGTGTGGTTTAGGTATCAGAGTATTGTGGCTTCATAGAATGAATTGAGTAGAGTACCTTCTTTTTCTATTTTGTGGAATAGTTTGAGGAGTATTGATATTAGGTCTTTGAACATGTGATAGAACTCTGTACTAAACCCATCAGGTCCTGAGCTTTTTATGGTTGGGAGACTATTAATGACAGTTTCTCTTTCTTTACAGAATATGGGACTGTTTAGATCATTAATCTGATCCTGATTTAACGTTAGTATCTTGCTATGTCTAGAAAATTGTACATTTCATCCAGGCTTTCCAGTTTTGTTGAGTAAAGGCTTTTGCAGTAGGATCTGATGATGTTTTGGATATTCTCAGTTTCCATTGTTATGTCTTCCCTTTTGTTTCTGATTTTTTAAATTAGGATGCTGTCTCTTTCCCCTTTAGTTAGTCTGGCTAAGGGTTTATCTATTTTGTTGATTTTCTCTATGAACCAGCTCTTGGTTTGGTTGATTTTTTTGTATGGTTCTTATTGTCTCCACTTGGTTGATTTCAGCCCTGATTCTGATTATTTCCTGCCATCTACTCCTCTTGGGTGAATTTGCTTCATTTTTCTTCTAAAGCTCTCAGGTGGACTGTCAAGCTTCTAGTGTATGCTCTCTCAGGTTTGTTGTTGTTGTTGTTTATTTTGTTTGTTTTGTTTTTGAGGCACTCAGAGCTATGAGTTTTCCTCTTAGGATTGCTTTCATCGTTTTCCATAAGTTTGGATATGTTGTGGCTTCATTTTCTTTAAACTCTAAAAGTCTTTAATTTCTTTCTTTAATTCTTCCTTGACCAAGGAATCATTAAGTAGAGTGTTGTTCAGTTTTCATGTATATGTGAGCTTTCTATTATTTATGGTGTTATTGAAGATCAGCCTTAGTCTGTAGTGATCTGCTAGGATTCATGGGATTATTTCAATATTTTTGTATCCATTGAGGCCTGGTTTGTGACCTTTTATATGGTCAATTTTGGAGAAGGTATTATGAGGTGCTGAGAAGAAGGTATATCTTTTTGTATTAGGATAAAATGTTCTATAGATATATGTTAAATCCATTTGTTTATAACTCCTGTTAGTTTCACTGTGATTCTGTTCAGTTTCTGTTTCCAGGATCTGTCCAATGATGAGAGTGGGGTGTTGGAGTCTTCCACTATTAATGTGTGTGGTGCTATGTGCACTTGGAGCTATAGTAAAGTTTCTTTACTATGCAAGGATGCCCTTGCAAGGATGCCCTTGCATTTGGAGTATAAATGTGCAGAATTGAGAGTTTATCTTGGTAAACTTTATGTTAGATGAGTATGAAGTGATCATCCTTATCTTTTTGATAACTTTAGGTTGAAAGTGGATTTTATTCGATATTAGAATGACTTACTCCAGCTTGTTTCTTGAGACTATTCGGTTGGAAAATTGTTTTCCGGCCCTTTATTCTGAGGTAGTATCTGTCTTTGTCACTGAAGTGGGTGTTTACATAACCAGTCTTTTAGTCAATGTCTTTTTATTGGTGAATTGAATCCATTGATATTAAGAGATATTAAGGAAAAGTCATTATTGCTTCCTATTATTTTTGTTGTTAGAGTTGGAATTCTGTTCATGTGGCTATCTTCTTTTAGGTTTGTTGAAAGATTACTTTCTTGCTTATTCTAGAGCACAGTTTCCCTCCTTGTGCTTAGTTTTCCCTTTCCGTTGAAGGGCTGGATTTGTGGAAAGATATTGTGTAAATTTGGTTTTGTCATGGAATACTTTGGTTTCTCAATCTATGGTAATTGAGTTTTGCTGGGTATAGTAGCCTGGGCTGGCATTTGTGTTCTGTTAGGGTCTGTATGACATCTGATCAGAATCTTCTGGCTTTCATAGTCTCTGGGGAGAAGTCAGGTGTGATTCTGATAGGTCTGCCTTTATATGTTACTTGACATTTTTTCCCTTACTGCTTTTAATATTCTTTCTTTGTTTTGTGCGTTTGTTGTTTTGATTATTATGTGATGGGAGAAAATTCTTTTCTGGTCCAAACTATTTGGAGTCCTGAAGGCTTCTTGTATGTCCATGGACATCTCTTTCTTTAGGTTGGGGAAGTTTTCTTTTATAATTTTGTTGAAGATATTACTGGAAGTTGGAAATCTTCCTTCTCTTCTAGGCCTATTAACGTTTGCTTTGGTCTTCTCATTGCGTCCTGGATTTCCTGTATGTTTTGGGTTAGGATCTTTTCACATTTCACATTTTTTTTTTAATGGTTGTGTCCATGTTTTCTATGGTACCTTCTGTACCTGAGATTCTCTTTTCTATCTCTTGAATTCTGTTGGTGATGCTTGCATATCTATGTATGGCTCCTGACTTCTTTCCTAGATCTTCTATCTCCAGAACTGTCTCCCTTTGTGACTTCTTTATTGTTTCTACTTCCATTTTTACATCCTGGATAGCTTTGTTCAATTCTTTCACCTGTTTGGTAGTGTTTTCCTGTAATTAAGAGATTTTGGTGTTTCCTATTTAAGGGCTTCTACCTGTTTACCCGTGTTCTCCTGTATTTCAATTATGTTAGGCTCCTTTCTGGGAATCCAGGCTGACAGAAACATAGCCTGAGGCTCCAAGGAAGCTGAAGTAGGAAGGCAGACTTGCAATATATCCCTATTGATTCTCTGAGGACAGCTCAGAACATTCCTCCCACACCCACATTTGCTTCTTGGCACTCACACGGCAACTTATAAGCACTTGGAATTCCTCTTCTAGGGAATCTGATGTCCTTGTCAGGACCCCATGAGCGCCAGGTACACAGGTAGTAGAGTTACTCACACATACACATTAAATAAGTCAAGTATATGTTAAAAACTTGAAATTCAATTAAACCCATGAAAGAATTTCTTGGCTATATAATTTTTATGATGTTAGAAATCAACATAAAGAAATTTTTCCTGTGTCCCAGATCAAGAAGGGAGACTCCTATGAAAATCTCATATAATTTCTAATACTAGTCTGTTGTTTATTTGAGAATCAACCTCAGGACATGGACTTATGAAGCAGCAAAGTCAGGAGCTTTTGGTATTTGTGGGCAGTCCTACTCAGGGGAAAGGAAAATGCTTGACTTACTGAGACAGCAGTGAACAAGGTGTGGAGGAAGATAGTACATTCAAAGGATTCAATCATAAAGGTACCTGCATAATATGGAGCATCACAGGAGAGAAAGCATTTCTCAAACTACAAATGAAATTCCTCAGGCAGGGGCCATGCTCATGGGTAGGTCTTCATTCTGCCTGCCTACTTTCTCATCTCCTGCACCTCAGTTTTTCAGCAAGAACACACCACCCACATTATTTACCTACAGCTTCAGAGGAGGGCTTAATGCACATATGATATGGACCTTGTTTCTTAGGGTCTCTCACAAGGACAGCCAGTCATCTGAGGTAATGAGCTCCTCACTCCCAATGCCCAGGAGCGACCAGTTCATGATGAATTCCACAAAGCAGACACAGCTTTGTTGCAACTTTTTTCTTTTATAAAGCTCTGTAGGCAAAGAAACATTATTGCTGACTTTTGGATCTAAATATACTCTACATTTTGAATTGAAACTGATGACAATTCTATTTTGGGCAGAGAATTCATTTTCAGGCCTACAAAAGTGACACTTTTGGCTTCACTCTATAGGAAACCAAAGGAATTTTCCTTAGCATTTGTAAGCTGTCCTTTCCTTTCTTTCTCTATTCCTGTCTTATTTTCTTTCTTTGTATTGATAGTCTGATGAAAATGACTTAGAAGCCAAGAATGTAAGAAGAATTATCTTCTCTATCATTCACACCATGTGAAACTTGGGGAAATAATTAAAATTTTCTGAGCTTACTGTGTCCGCCTGTATTGTAGTGTAAGAGAGTGTGTTAATTTGATGCTGAAACTTTAAACAATCACTTACCAGGGAGAAGGCTCTGATAAAGTGGCTAATGTGTAGAAAATTTGGTAAATGTTTTATGTAAACTCAAGTTTCAGAGGCATTAATCACTTTAAATAACATTTATAGGTGTTTGGTTAAAAACAAACAAACAAACAAACAAACAACAACAAAACAAAAACAACAACAACAACAAAAAAAACCCCTTTTACTTTTAATGATGGTTTGGGAGGAGAGGACCTTGGTATTGTGAAAATCATATGCCCTGGTACAGGGGAATGCCAGGGCCAGGAAGCAGGAGTAGGTGGGTTGGAGAGCAGGGCGGGGGAGGGTATAGGGAGTTTTGGGGATAGCATTTGAAATGTAAAGGAAGAAAATTCCTAATAATAATAAAAAAGCTTTAACTTCCCTTGTAGCCTACCACCCACCAGAGGTAATGGAAAAGAAAGGATACAGGAGAAGCAGACCTGTTTAGAAAGGTTCTGCCAGCAAGATAGTGCTGAAAGGGCCTTGATATAGCTGTCTCGTGGGAGACTATACCAGTACCTGGCAAACATGGAGGTA